>CM022301.1:197006346-197363749 GCA_011799875.1 Thinopyrum elongatum | reverse complement strand
TATTCTTCTTATGCGTCTTTCTCTATCTGATTCTTCTTCTGCTGATGCGGGCTGCGGTCTTCTTATGCGTATTCGTCTGCTTCTCGGAGTCGTATGATTCGGCTCTTCTGCTTGTCCGCGTCTTCTTCGGCTGCTTTCTAGTCTTTGCTTCTTCTGCGTGCTTATCTTCTTCTGAGTCTGATTCATTGTATTCTGCTTCTGGATGGCGTACTGTATGTCTGATTTATTCTTCTTCTTCTTCATTGTCTTCTTCTTCTTCTTCTTCTCTTACTTCTTCTTTATTCTTCTTCTTCTTGTTCTTCTTCTTCTTCTTCGTCTTTCTCTCTTCTTTTCTTAGTTCTTCTTCTTCTTCGTCGGCGCCGACGGAACCGGGTCGAGGGGTCGAGGTTAGGGGTGCGTCGACGCCGACGGAACCGGGTCGAGGGTCGCCGGTCGCCAAGGGGTCGAGGGCCGAGGGGTCAAGGGCCGAGAGGTCGAGGGTCTAGGGGTCGATGGTCGAGGATCTTCTGGTCCGAGTGCTGACCGATTGGTGTCGTAGCTTAAGATGAGGACGTCCTCGAGCTGAAGGTCATGAGCGTGGGTGAACTGCTTCCATCCGTGCGCGAAGAACGGATGGAAGTAGTTCGCCCGCGTTGATGACCTTCAGCTCGGGCATGTCCGCATCTTAAGCTATGACAACAGCTGCCCAATGCTCACAATGAAGGGGTCGAGGGTCGCCGAGGGGTCGAGGGGTCAACGATCGCCGAGGGGTTCCTAAGTTATGTTGTACTTGATGATGATACACTAGCTAGTACTATTATACGCATATTATTATTCATGTCGGTATTAATTTTTTTATGTTATACTAATTTCGTTTACTCTATGTCATGGCAGGTGTTGAAAGATGGTGGGCGTGGGTAAGGAGTGCTCCGAGGCTCCTTCTTCGTCGGCGCATGGTGGGAGGGGTACTTCCATTCCACCCCAGACTCTCCGGAGAGTGTTGGACGACAGTATGAAGACACCAGTGGGCACTTCTTCGTCAGCGTCGTTATCCATCGGGGGAGGATGTCGGGGAGGGAAGAAGAGAGGAGGAGGTTGGGGAGGACGTGGCCATGGGAGAGGTAGGCAGGCTCCTACGCCTTCCTCGCCGCCACCCCTAGCTGATTCACCCGAGCACAGGACTGCTAGGGTGAACATGTCTGAGGAGGAGGCTACGCGGACTCCGGTCCACGAGCCTCAGGTCGACGGGCCTTCGGCCCACGAGACTTGGCCCTACGAGACTCCATCCCCAGAGACGCCCGGATGGGGTACCTGGACAGGTCCGCCTGAGGGGCCGAGTGGCCATGCTGATGGTGGCGGGGATCCGACTGATAGCGAGGGAGAGGTGGTTGAGGGGGCCACCGTCTACTAGTGTGGTTGTACACGGCTCCCGTCCGTGTTGGCGACCCGCGAGCAGAGGTGGTTGATTTACCCTGATGGGGAGAGGTAAGTGCATATTTACTCTTTTTGTACCATTTGCCTTCACGTTTCTTCAAATATCTAATGTGTTGGCCTTGTCATACTGCAGGGGTTGGCACCACGCTGATATTGTGCGCAGGCCCAACTCCGTCCTTGGTGTGCTTTGCCGGCAGAACTTCCCGGGTTTTGTCACGTTGCCCGGTGATGGTCAGGTTCCGGAGCTAGGATTGAGCTAGGAGCACTACTTGGCTGCCCCGGCCCCACCGAAGGTGATGATCGATGGTGTCTTGTGCCACACGAGGGCAGAGATGGTGATCAGAAGCTTTTGGGTAATTTCTCCTTTACACAATTAAAATTCTTCAAATAGCTAGTTATTGTACTAATCAATGTTGTCTCGTTTGATTGCAGACCTTCTACAGGTGTGAGGAGGGATACGAGGAGGCCGTGGCAAAGGTTATCGACACCGAGTGCAGGCGCCTACTACAGAACTTACGGCACGAGGCTCGTGTGCAGGCTGTTCGAGACTACTACGCCTCGCGTCGTATTAAGAAGCCCAAGCCGGTGTGCCGTGAGAAGTTTCTGCAGAAGGAGCAGTACATGATGGTAATTACCTATTCTTAAGGCCTTGTACTTAGTTTCCTTGATTTGATTCATAGGCATAGCGCTCAAGTTTCTCTTTACTAACTTAGGTGCCCCCGAGATGGTGTGCGGATCAGATGGACTGTTGGGAGGTTTTGGTTGATGAGTGGTGCTCAAAGGAATGGCTTGCCCAGCACAACAATGCCAAGGACAAGTGTGCCCAAATGGTAGGTGTGCCACACCATCAAGGCAGCGCCAACTAATTTCAGTTTGGGCGGAACTGGGTATGTGTTTTCCTTCATAATTCATGCAATTCATTCTTCATGCTAGCTTGAGACCTTTAATTACTAATTTACTCTGTTCCTCTCTTTCAGGCAAAACACAATAAGGCGGAGGTGCCAGAGGTGTTCGACCTCTATGCCATGGCCCATACTGGGCCGTACAAGAAGGTCAAGGCATTCGAGCCATCTGACCTCGATAATCCAAAGAACTTCACCAACATCTCCTCCCACAACAAACTCGTGAAGTACAGAGATGAGGGGAAGGCGAGGAAAGGGGAGGACTTTAACCCGAGCGGGCAGTTTGATCCGGAGCTGGTGATGATATCTGGTGGCGGGAGGTCCCATGGCTCGATAGCCATTGGAGATGGACTTATCCGTTGTCCTCGCACTCTCCCAGAGATAAAGGCACGCCAGTCAAGCTCCGCTCCTGAGATGAGGCCTCGTCAACGGCCAGTCGAGCTTGCCTTCCAGGTTAGTTATACGGACTCAGCTATCTTTCCTCCATTACATTGTGTGTGCGGCCATCGATGATTACAATGCTAACGAGCAGTGGTGTTGCAGGCTGCTCTTCAGAGTGAGAGAGATAGAACCCATGCGCTTCTGGCGGAGAGGGACCGGGAGGCGGAGGAGAAGCAGCGAGAGTTGGAGGAGAAGATGACAACGCTGATGGAGGAGGAGAGGGCACGGAATGACATGCGGAACCGGGCCATGTACGAGCTCCTCATGGTAAGTTTCTTCTGCATATTAGCCAAATCATTCACGTAATGTTCGTTTCATTACTAACTAGTATGACTGACCCGTCAAAACCAAATGTGCAGTTTGTGTGCCAAAAGGCCAGTCAGACCCCTCCGCCGATGCCAGAGATTGCTCTGGGGACCACGGTGAGTTTAATTTGAATGGTCATTAGTTACTAGTATTAACATTTGAGTGTCGTCATGCTAACGAGACATTGCAAATGATCTTTGGTGCATCGTGCCTCCAGACAAGCATCACATGATCCTTCTCCAAGTGGTGGTACCAGCACGAGCCACGCCGGTGCTTCACCTCCGTGATGACGATAAGTTTTCTCTAGTGGTTTGCTTAAGAAATGCATAAAGACCTAGACTTAGCTTTATTTCCTCCAAAATGCTTACCATAATGACCTAGACTTAGCTTATCTTCCTCCAAAATGACATAATTAGCTTACTTAGCTCCAAAAGATCTATACTTAGCTTTGTTTCCTCCAAAATGATCTATACTTAGCTTTGTTTCCTCCAAAATGACCTAGACTTAGCATATTTTCCTCGAAAATGACATAATAAGCTTAATTAGCTCCAAAATGATCAATTTTACCTAAGTTAGCTCCAAAATGACCTAAGTTAGCTCTAAGTTATGTCTAAAATGCTAAATTAGCTCTAATATGCTTAGTTACCTTGGTTAGCTCAATAAAGACCTATACTTAGCTTACTTATGTCAAAAATGGCATAATATGCTTAGTTAACTCAAAAATGGCATAATTAGCTAGGTTAGCTCCAAAATGACCCATTTTACCTAGGTTAGCTCCAATATGATCCATTTTACCTAGGTTAGCTCCAAAATGACCAAGTTTACCTAGGTTAGCTCCAATATGATCCATTTTAGCTAGGTTAGCTCCAAAATGATCCATTTTACCTACATTAGCTCAAAAATGGCATAATTACTTATGTTAGCACAAAAATGACCTATACTTACCTTATTTTCCTCCAAATTGACATGATAAGCTTAGTTAGCTCAAAAATGGCATAATTACCTATGTAAGCTCTAAAATGACACAAATAAGGAAGAAGAAGAAGAAGAAAAAACAAGGAAGAGGAGAAAAATAAAGAATAGAAGAAGAAGAGAAGAAAAAGAAAGAATAAAAGAAGAAGAATGAGAAGGAAAAGGTTAAAAACACCTTCTTCTTCTCTTCTTCTTCTTTCGTCTTCTTCTTTCTTCTCTTCTTCTTCTTCTTCTTCTTCTTCTCTTCTTCTTTTCTTCTTCTTCTTCTTCTCAAAATGACCTAAGTTAGCTCTAATATGATTATACCTAGGTTAGCTCAATAATGATCTATACTTAGCTGCTTTATATCAAAATATGGCCATAATATGCTTAGTTCACTCAAAAATGGCATAATTAGCTAGGTTAGCTCCATTTTACCTAAGTATGCTTACTTCTTCTTCTTCTTCTTCTTCTTCTTCTTCATTTTCTTCTTCTTCTTCTTCTTCTTCTTCTTCTTCTTCTTCTTCTTCTTCTTCTTCTTCTTCTTCTTCTTCTTCTTCTTCTTCTTCTTCTTCTTCTTCTTCTTCTTCTTCTTCTTCTAGTCTTCTTCTTCTAACTTTCTTGTTTCCCATTTTGCAGATTACATTCACTTCACGAAAGCTTGCATGGATGGAGTGCTTCTTTCCCTTTCTGCTTTTCTTTTGTATCGATGAACAATGTGGAACTTGTTATATGGATGGATGGAACTATGTGTTGGATGAACAATGTGAAACTATTGTAATATGTATGGATGGAACTATGTGTTGGTTATGTATGTATGATGTAACTTGTGTGTTGGGTATATCATATGTCTGCTGTGAAATTGCCCTGTGAAAAATATATATATATATCATATATTTTGCTGTGAAATTGCTTGGATATAAGAAAAAACAGGAAAAAAAGAGGCAATGCAGCCTCTTTGCCGTCTGCCACTGATGGCAAAGGGCTCTTTGCCGTCTGCCATGGACGGCAAAGAGGCCACGTGGCAGCAACCTGTGCAACCTGGGAGCTATACCATTTGGTTACTTTGCCGTCTGTGGCAGATGGCAAAGGGGAGGGCATGTTTGCCGTCCGCTAGCAGATGGCAAAGGCTGTCGTTAGCCACCTAACGTGGCTAACGCCTATTCTTTACTATCCACTTTCTTTGCCGTCTGCCACGGATGACAAAGGTTCTTTGCGTTTGCTTTGAGGAAGCAGACGGGAAAGAACCTGTTTACCGTCACTCTCTTTGCCGAACAGCTTTGCCGTCGGGGGCAGACGGTAAAGGGGTTTGCCGTCCGCCTTTGGTGCCTTTGCCTTCAGACGACAAAGAACCTGATTCCTGTAGTGTGTGTTGCAATCTGCGTGCAACAATTGCTCCAAGGTTATAACACCCATTACCCATGAGAGCAGTGTGTAAAAGACTAAGTTAGGAGCACAAAGCATGCTGCAATCCTGCTTACCTATGATGCATTTGCCATTAAAGAGTGCTAAGTATTGAATCGATGGGAAATGAATGCACTTTATTCTACCCTGTGTCATTCTGGTTTCACCATAGCAGAGGCTAGTCAAGAATGTTTCATACTCAGATCTAGGTGGTTCGTCTAGCAAGCCCCAAAATGGGATTTTGCAGTGGTAAGCAAATCTCTCTAGAGGTATGGTAAATGGATTGTCATACAGTTTAAAGGACACCCTAAACTCACGGGGATGAAATCTAAATTCTTTAGTAAATGATTCTGTGAGGCTAAGATGTTGGTTGCCTTTTCTTCCAGGTAGGGACCGAGCTCGGTGTTGTGAACATATTGCTCAAATTCTACTTTAATACCTGCTCTCACCATAAAATTGTTGCATGGCCATAGGCAGGATTTGGTAGCTACTTCTCGTATCGAACTTGCGCTTGGTTCAACATAAGACCGACGCACCAAATCACTACTAGATGATGCCTCTGAAGACCTCCTCCTCGAAGAACTCCTAAATAAACTCATCTTATTCCTATGAATAAAATTCTGAAATTTTTAGTCCACAAAATTTTTGTCAACAAAACTTCACAAGATTGGTAGCAACTACTGATAGACATGCATAGAGGCTATATTAAGCATTCAAACTACTTAGAACTCTAAGAATTCAACATGCAAGCTCATCTACAGCAGCACCAAGAGTAGCTAATTATTCAAAATATAAAACACTAAAGCAAAGACTAATTGGACAAATGGAGGAGTCACATACCAAGTAGCAATCCCCAAAATAGTTTCGAAAACGGAGCTTCGAGCAAAGAGATCGAAATCCACGGGTTTGAGAGCAAGAAAACGAGAGAGAGAGAGCAATGGTGAATTTTTTCTGGAGGTAGGTGGTGACATGGGCTAAAGAGATAAGTGAGGGGGCCCACGTGGGGACCACAACCCACCAGGGTGCGCCTGGGGGTGCTGGCGCGCCCAGGTGGGTTGTGCCCACCTGGTGCACCCCCACTGATGTTATTTGCACCAAAAGTTCTTAAATATTCAGAAAAAATCGTATTAAATTTTCAGGGCATTCTGAGAACTTTTATTTTTGGGTCATTTTTTATTGCATGGGAAATTCAGAAAATAGACAAAACATGGCATTTTATTTTATTTAACTAAGAAAAACAGAAAACAAATGTTGGGGACAGAAGGTTGTGCTTACTAAGTCGTCAACTTCATACCTCTAAAAATGATCCATTAATAAGGTTGATCAAGTCTTATTAACAACCACTTTCGATTAGCATGAAACAGAAGAAATTTCGTAAAACACTAGGTTACCTCAACAGGGATATGCATGTCCCCCACAATAAGCATTTCATATTTGTTTTTGGCAGTGGGTAGAGGTAGTTGAAAACTTCCAATAGTGAGTGTCGGAGATTTTTCAATAACATTAATACCATTCACTTGGAATTGTTTCTTCGGAAAGTGCACCGTATGCTCATTACCATTGATATGAAAAGTGACCTTGCTTTTATTGCAATCAATAACAACCCCTGCAGTATTCAAGAAGGGTCTACCAAGGATAATCGACATGTTGTCGTCCTCGGGCATCTCAAGTATAACAAAGTCAGTCAGGATAGTAACATTAGCAACAACAAAGGCCACATCCTCACAAATACCGATAGGTATGGCAGTTGATTTATCAGCCATTTGTAAAGATATTTCAGTAGGTGTGAGTTTATTCAAATCATGTCTTTTTTATAAAGAGAAAGGCATAACACTAAGACCAGCTCCTAAATCACACAAAGCAGTTTTGACATAACTTCTTTTTATGGAGCAAGGTATAGTTGGTATTCCCGGATCTCCAAGTTTTTTAGGTACTCCATCCTTAAAAGAATAATTGGCAAGCATAGTGGAGATTTCGTCTTCCGGTATTTTTCTTTTATTAGAGATGATGTCTTTCATATATTTTGCATAAGGGGCCATCTTTAATATATTAGTCAAACGGGTGCGCAAAAAGACCGGCCTAAGCATTTCAGCAAAGCGTTCAAATTCTTCATCATCTTTCTTCTTAGTTGATTTAGGTGGAAAGGGCATGGGTTTTGAACCCATGGTTCTCTTTCTTTTCCATGTTTTCTAGCAACAAAGTCTCTTTTATCATATCTTTTATTTTTAGGTTGTGGGTTATCAAGATCAATAGCTGGTTCTATCTCAACATCATTATCTGGTTGTTTATCATTGTCTGGTTGAGTATCTTCATGAACATCATCATTATCCTTTTCATTATCACTAGGTGAATGTTCATTGCTAGATTGAGTTTCAGCATCAGAGATAGAAACATCATTATCAGCTTCAGGAGGTTTTTCTATCTCAGGTTCACTAGAGGTATGCAAAGTCCTATCATTTTTCTTTTTCTTCTTCTTTTTGGTGGGACTAGGTGCATCAGTATTAATTCTTTGAGAGTCTTGTTCAATTCTTTTTGGGCATCCCTCAGGATAAAGTGGTTCCTGAGTCGTTCTACCTCCTCTAGTCATTACTCTGACAACATGATCATTGATATTATTATTCATTTCATCTAACAACTCTCTTTGAGATTTAGCAACTTGTTCTAGTTGAGTTTGAACCATAGAGGCATGTTTTCCTACACCTCTAACATCATTTGAGATTCTAAATAACAAGTCACTTAAGCGAGCAATCATATCAGAATTGTATTTCAATTGTTTCATAACATTTGCATTGAAGTGATCTTGTTTTCTAGTATAGTTATCAAACTCATAAAGGCATTGACTAGGATGCATATTATAAGGATTGTCATTATCATTAAATTTCATTAAAGAATTTACCTCTACCACCTTGGGTGGTGGTGTATCAAGTCCATGTATCTCTTCAATAGGAGGGAAATTTTTAACATCCTTTGCCTTAATACCTTTTTCCTGCTTGAATTTCTTTGCCTCTTGCATATCTTCCGGACTGAGATATAAGACGCCCCTCTTATTTGGAATGGGTTTATGCGGTGGTTCAGGAAGAGTCCAATCATCAAAAAATTTCAATATATTATTCAATAATTCCTCAGCTTGTTCAACAGTTCGTTCCCTGAAAACACAGCCAGCACAACTATCTAGGAAGTCCCTAGAAGCATCGGTTAGTCCATTATAGAAGATATCAATTACTTCATTTTTCTTAAGAGGATGATCAGGCAAAGCATTAAGCAGTTGGAGAAGCCTCCCCCAAGCTTGTGGGAGACTCTCTTCTTCAATTTGCACAAAGTTAAATATTTCCTGTAGGGCAGCATGTTTCTTATGAGCAGGAAAATATTTTTCAAAGAAGTAGTAAATCATATCCTGGGGACTACGCACACAACCAGGAGCAAGAGTATTATACCAAGTCTTAGCATCACCCTTTAATGAGAACAGAAATAATTTGAGAATATAATAGTAGCAAATTTTCTCATCACGAGCAAATAGAGTGGCTATGTCATTCAACATAGTAAGATGTGCCACAATAGTTTCAGTTTCATAACCATGGAAAGGATCAGATTCAACCAAAGTAATTAACTCTGGATCGACAGAGAATTCATAATCCTTATCATCAACAAAGATAGGTGATGTAGCAATGGGATCACACTTCATTCTAGCATTCAAAGATTTCTCCTTCAGTTTGCATAATAATTTCTTAAGATCATCTCTATCATTGCAAACAAGAAAATCTGTAGCTGTCTCCTCATCCATAACATAACCTTCAGGTACCTTAGGCAATTCATATCTAGGAGAGCTAGGTCTAATAGGTGTTTCAAGATTTTCAGTTTCAATAATTTCATCGGGTTCAACATCCTCAATATTTTTAGCTCTAGCAATTTGTTCATCAAGAGAATCACCTAGTGGCACACCATCATCAAGAAAGGTACTAGCATCATCAAGAGTAGTATTCATAGAAGTAGCATCATCAATAACTTGCGACATATCAGGATTAATAGGATGTGGTGGTGTTGGAAGTCTACTCAAAATAGAAGGTGAACAAGTGCAGAGCTAGATGGCAGTTCCTTACCTCCCCTCGTCTTAGAGGAAAAAATCTTAGTCTTTGTATCCTTCAGATTCTTCATAGTGATAAATTGATAATAATCCCAAGTGACTCAACAAATATAGCTATGGTCCCCGGCAACGGCACCAGAAAAAGGTCTTGATAACCCACAAGTATAGGGCATCACAACAGTTTTCGAGGGTAGAGTATTCAACCCGAATTTATTGATTCGACACAAGGGGAGCCAAATAATATTTGTAAGTATTAGCAGCTGAGTTGTCAATTCAACCACACTTGGAGATTAATTATCTGCAACAAAGTGATCAGTAGCAAAGTAGTATGATAGTTTTGATAGCAGTAGTAACAGTAACAGTAACAGTAACGGTAACAATGATAGCAATGATTTTGTAGCAAGTGTAACAGTAGCAGCAACAGTAGTAACTTAGCAAGAACAATATATGGAAATTTCGTAGGCATTGGATCGGTGAATTCGTTGGATGATATTCATCATATAACAGTCATAACCTAGGGTGATACGGCACTAGCTCTAGTTCATAAATATAATGTAGGCATGTATTCCGTAAATAGTCATACGTGCTTATGGAAAGAACTTGCATGACATCTTTTGTCCTACCCTCCCGTGGCAGCGGGGTCCATAAGGAAACTAAGGGATATTAAGGCCTCCTTTTAATAAAGAACCGGAACAAAGCATTAGCACATAGTGGATACATGAACTCCTCAAACTACGGTCATCACCGGAAAGTATCCCGACTATTGTCACTCCGGGGTTTGCGGATCATAACACATAGTAGGTGACTACAACTTGCAAGATCAGATCTAGAACATAGATATAATGGTGATAACATAAACGGTTCAGATCTGAAATCATGGCACCCGGGCCCAAAGTGACAAGCATTAAGCATGGCAAAGTCATAGCAACATCAATCTCAGAACATAGTGGATACTAGGGATCAAGCCCTACAAAATTAACTCGATTACATGATGAATCTCATCCAACCCCTCACCGACCAGCGAGCCTATGAAGGAATTACTCACTCCCGGTGGGGAGCATCATGGAATTGGTGATGAAGGAGGGTTGGTGATGATGAAGATCGAAGATCCCCCTCTCCGGAGCCCAAAACGGACTCTAGATCTGGCCTCCCGATGAAGAACAGGAGGTGGTGGCAGCTCCGTATCGCGAAACGAGATAATTCTTCCTCCATGATTTTTTTCTGGAAAAATAGGATTTTATAGCTTTGGAATCAGGGTCTGCGGGGCCACCAGGTGGGAACAACCCACCTGGGCACGCCTGAGGGGGGGCACCCTGGTGGGGTGTGCTCACCTAGGGGCCCCCCTCCGGTGGTTCTTGGCTCTAGTATTTTTCTTTTATTGTATAAAAATTCTCCAAAAAGTTTCGTTCCAATCCCAGAACTTTTATTTCTGCACAAAAACAACACCATGGTAGTTCTGCTGAAAACAGCGTCAGTCCGGGTTAGTTTCATTCAAATCATGCAAATTAGAGTCCAGAACAAGAGGAAAAGCGTTAGGAAATGTAGATACGACGGAGACGTACCACTGCACCACATTCCTTCGACCATACCTTCATCATGGAGCAGTTGGACAGATTTGTCGATGATTTGTTTGATGGAGAAGTGGCATTTTGCCCATTCCCACTGAAGTTATTTCTCAAGCATCCGATCTGATTCAAGATTTGAGAAATGATTCAATTGAGATCAATGAGCTCACTGGCCAACTCAAGGAGCTTGACAACCGTATGATAGATGCAAAATCGTAGTTTGTCATTAAGCAACTTGAAAAATCATATGAGGATGTTAATAAGGAGTTGAAAGTCCTTCGGCACAGGAGGTTGGGTTTTCATTCGGATCTGGATCAAATCGTTCGCAAGATTTTCCTTGATAACCAAGCCGAAGTGACTGGTTATAATGATCTGGTAAAAGGGCACGTCGATCCGTCCAAGCAGAAATAGAAGAAAAAGATAGCGAAGAATAATGCTCCTCCTCCTCCTGATGAAAACACAGAGAGAGAAAATCCTTCGCCTCATGAACCAGTTGCATATGCATCAAATTCGCCAAGGCCAACTAAACCAGTGCCTGTGGCCTCCCCAGCTCATGAAGCAAATCCCCCTCAGCATCAAGTGTCCGAAGAAGGTGAACTTCCTCAGTTTGAATGACAAGCATCTCTGGTCCAGGATGCACCAATAGATTCGGTTCCTCCCTCTGCAACTCAAGCAACACCTGAAGCAAATCCTCAACAACTTCCAGTTGCTGATAAAGATTCGGTGCCTAAGACAGTGCCTGAACAAGTTTCAAATCCTTCTCCTTTGCGAATTTCACTCCAAACTGCTCGAAGAACTTCAGATCCTTCTGCAGTTAAATCAGTGTCAGCACACCATTCAAACTCCGTCATCTATGGCAATGAAGTGATTTCGGTTGAAGATGAACTGAACTATCCTTATCCTCGCGAGCGCCTGCCATTGTTCTCCACCGGCTTTGGCGTTAAAGGGCCTCTGTTCAATTGGAACACTCATCCAGATTTCTTTCAAGAGAGTCCATACAGCAAGCCTCGTACTTCTAAATCTCCTCGGTTCTGGACTCAGGAACAGGCTACTTATTATTCATGGATTCTTTATGATAGCCTCAAGATTTTCCCTCATGAGGTCCCAGATATCGCTGCGATGAAGAATCTTGGTTGCTTTACTCAAGTATTGCAAGATATCGAAGACTATGGCCTCACGCATGTCTTTGCATGTCAGCATCCATGGAACAGATAGATTATCCTTCAATTTTATGCTACTCTGAATATATCTGGTGATCCCTCTGATAGCACATAGTGGATTATGGAATGGATGACTGAAGGCAAACGAATCAAATGCTCTGCCATGGACTTTGTCTCTCATTTTCATTTCCCTTGATTTGAACATGGCAAAACTGAGATTCGGGTTCATAACATTGATGCCATCTCTGATGAAGATTTCCGATGCACAATGGATGAAGATAAGATTCGTGACTACACTGGTCCTCCTCTGCCTGAGCACTTAACTTTCGATAATCAGACGCTTT
This sequence comes from Thinopyrum elongatum, assembly GCA_011799875.1. NCBI lineage: Eukaryota > Viridiplantae > Streptophyta > Magnoliopsida > Poales > Poaceae > Thinopyrum > Thinopyrum elongatum. Next base: position 197,351,182 of record CM022301.1, on the reverse strand, counting down.
ACCATATCCTGACTTATACCCTGTGTCCGCTGGCTGGGATGAATATTGACAATGCTATATCTGATGTTCTTCAGAACACCATCCATGCCATCTCCCAAGGGTTCATATTCGATGTTGAAGATATGTTCCTGCGCATACTGATGGATTCTTCACAGTGTCCAAAGACTATCAAGGTATTTGTGCCCTGGATTCAGGAAGTGGTTAACTATGCAATGAAGACCGAATATCTTGCCAAAGTCAGGCACAAAAGCTTCATTCCTCATGTGCGTGATACGCTGAAAGTAATGGAAGATTTCTCTTCGGGAAAAGTTCCAGTGTCAAGTCCTGATTATCATTCTACCTTCAATGGACCCAAGCTACCTAAACGTGATTGTCTGCCGAACACTCAACCTCCTTCTCATCTTGAAGTGAGCATGCGCACTCAATAGTTGTTGCTGAAGCATATGGCCGAAGATCGTCAAGAGAAAGAGCACCTAGGTGCCGAACTAAATGCTCTTCACAACCAAACAAAAGTTGTGCATATGATCACCGCAGAAAACAAAAAGTGTTTATGGAAATTGCTTCGGAAATTTTTCTCCAAGAAGCAACTCAGCAACTCTCATCTCCAAGAACTCTATCAGTATATTGATCAAGGGTTTACTGCTGAAGATTTTCAAGACCGCACTACTCCACCTTTGCCAGCACGTGAATCAACAACGAATTTACTTTGGATTCAGTTGTGCAAATTACTCGACGAATCAGAAGCCACATCGCCTACTGAAGAAAATCCTCTGTCTCGCAAGACTCACGAGGCTGATCCAAATGTGACTTCCTCTTCTAAGACCCATGCTAGTCTAGAAGGATCTACTGCTGCTGCTGAAGTCGAAGATGTTCCAGACACTTCCGAATCAGAAACTTCTTCGGGCAGTTCCTCAGGCGATGCATCCGAGTGAATCATATTCACCTTTTAGCACTCGTGTTTTTCATCACCTTTTTGACACTAGTTGACAAAAAGGGGGAGAATAACATCGAGAGTTTTGATAGATTTCCTCTCTTGGATTTAGTCTTTGTGTTTATTCAATCTATCTTTTGAGACATTTACGCCACTTTATGTGCTCTGTTGTAAAAACTTCTGTTCTGGGCTGTAATATTAATAACCCCCCTGCTGCACTATATTCTCTCGAAGCTTATTGTTTTGCAGGTGGAATTTTTAACAGATGTCATGAATGATTGCACTGTATTCTAGTTGGATTATCTACCATCAGTGCGAATCATTACCTCGTATGATTGAAAATCCTCCACTTACTCAAATGAATTGCAAGGACCTTCATTGCATATCAATTGACCCTGCATACATCTAGGGGGAGTATATTCCATCATCGATTCAAGTAACGCAAGTTCACTCTTGTTTGTTCTACTTTTCCATTATCTATCTTCACTTTGATGATTATCTGTTTTCTCAACAACCGTCCAAAAAGGGGGAGATTGTTGGTGCAATGATAGGCCCCTTATGTTTTGGAGTTTGTTGACATAAACAGTATGGGACTTATGTGTTTGCTAGTGCACATAGAGTAACAGGTCCCTAATGTATCAAGGAGTTTGATGCAAACGACGAAGATAAAAATCTTGTGTAGCAGCGAAGGTTATCACCGAAGATAAAGTTATCAAGAGTGACCCCTAAAAATTGCTTAAGTTTAAGCAATTGGTTCGGTGCATGTTCGAAGCAAATGACTGCGCTTGAGGAAGAATGAAGACGAAGTGAAGACGTAGCATTTATTTGGTTGTTCTTCTTCTTTCATTGAGTCATAGGACCACCGTACTATTAAGAGGGGTATAGCGTTTGAAGCTTTGATTCTCTAATGGTAAACCCAAATCCTATGAAAGTTGTGAGAGAAATCTCTTTGTGCTTCGAGCAAATACTTGCCAGCAAGAGACTGTGATCTTCTTTGCTACAAGAGATTTGTCTCGGACCGGGGAGTTAGCATTACTTGTTCCTCACGTAATGTTACCGTTGCTCCAAAATCTGACCATTGTGAATGTGTCGGTTGGCCATTGGCTGGATCTCGTGTCCAAAATGGTCATTTCCCATCTGTGAAGGCTGCGGCTATAAATAGCCACCCCGCGTCGGCTTTGTCCGGTGGCTGCTCCATTTGATTCCTGAGAAGATTGTTGAGCAACCCACTCTGTGAGCTATTTGAGTTTAAAATCCACCAAGAGAAAAACCCTAGAGCCGAAGAATTAGACAGTGGTTCAGCATCACTGGAATCTAAGTTTAGTACGCTCCGCCTATTACTCTTGAGAGCTGCAAACTCTCTAGAGGGTTAGGTGTCAATTTCTTTTGAGACCAAGAGTGATTGTGGTTCTCGAAGAAGAAGTCTGTAAAGGTTCAGAGATCACCTTCAAGTATCTACCACGAGTGATCGGCATCGGTTGACGAATCGATTGTCGAGGAGAATAGGGTGAAGAGAGTTTATCTTCCGTGTTAAGTCACAGCCCCTCCAACCAGACGTAGTTCTTGTGCAGAAGGACGAACTGGTCGAACAAATTTCATGTCGCCATCAAGCATCTTTGTTTACCTCTGTCTCTTATGTTTACATTTGATGTATTTCGTTTGTGTGTTTTACTTCGATGCATGCTTTAGTTTCCCTTCGATTCTCTGTAGTAGTTCATCTTAGTCTTTATTTCACTTATTCCGCTGCTGGGTTATAAGAGATTTAAGTTTTCCAAAGAAAATTTAAAACTCCCATTCACCCCCCTCTGGTAGACATACTTCGTTCCTACAGAAACGACAAGCGGGTTTCAGCAAGGTATTCTCTGCAAGCACTGAAATTATCGGTAACAAATAGTTTGATAGCAAGGTAATTTGTAACGAGCAACGAGTAGCAATTGTAAAAAAGGTGCAGCATGGTAGCCCAATCCTTTCATCATGCCGGAACATTCTTGTATAGTAAGCAAAGCATTCTTGAGGACACATGGGAATTCATCAAGTCACTTTCATCATGTTTGTTTGATTCGCGTTCGCTGCTTTGATAATTTGATATGTGGGTGGACCGGTGCTTGGGTGCTGTTCTTACTTGAACAAACCTCCCACATATGATTACTCCCTCTCGCAAGCATCCGAAACTACGAAAGAAGAATTAATATAAATCTAACCATAGCATGAAACATATGGATCCAAATCAACCCCTTATGAAATAACGCATAAACTAGGGTTTAAGCTTCTATCACTCTAGCAACCCATCATCTACTTATTACTCCACAATGCCTTCCCTTAGGCCCAAGTATTGTGAAGTGTCATGTAGTCGACATTCACATGACACCACTAAAGGAAGTAACAACATACAAATCATGAAAAATATCGAACGAATACCAAATTCTGCCATGACATCACTTCTCCCATGTCCTCAAGAACAAAAGTAACTACCCAAAAATCATATCCATGTTCAATATCAGAGGGGTATTGAATATCATTAAGGATCTGAACATATAATCTTCCACCAAATAAACCAACTAGCATCAACTACAAGATGTAATCAACACTACTAGCAACCCACATGTACCAATATGAAGTTTTGAGACAGAGATTGGATACAAGAGATGAACTAGGGTTTGAGATGAGATGGTGCTGGTGAAGATGTTGTTGAAGATTGGTCCTCCCACGATGAGAGGGTTGTTGGTGTTGTTGATGGCTTCGATTTCCCGCCCGGAGGGAAGTGTCCTCGGTGGAATCGCTCCGCGGGAGAGCAAAAGTGCTCCTGCCCAAGTTTCGCCTCGAGACGGCGCGCTTCATCCCAAAAATCTTCTCTTGATTTTTTTTCTAGGTCAAAACCCTTCATATAGTAGAAGATGGGGGTCGGAGGCCTGCTAGGGCCCCCACAAGGTACTAGGGCGCGCCTAGGGGGGTGATCGTGCCCTACTGCCTTGTGGGAAGCTGGTGGGTCCCCTCCGGTACTTCTTTGCTCTAGTATTTTTTATATATTCCATAAAAATTCTCTGTGAAATTTCAGCTCATCTTGTGCAGAATAGGTATCTCTGATATAGCTTTTTTAGGTCCAAAATTCCAACTGCTGGCAATCTCCCTCTTCATGTAAATCTTGAAAATTAAGAGAGAAAAGGTATTATAATTGCATCACAAAGTGTTATAATGATCAAAAACATTATAAATAACGGTAGGAAAACATGATGCAAAATGGACTAATCAGTATCTCTCTCGAAAGCATAGCAACGGTGCGTAAACACATTACTGTTGGGCAATTGATAGAATTGAGCATAGCTATAAGTGTGATCATTCATGGCATAATTAATACATAGGCATTACGTCCGTGACAATTAGACCTTTATTCCAACTGCATCTACTACTATTACTCCACCCCAAGACCGATATCCATCATGCATCTCAAAGTTTTATGTTCATACAAATAAAGTAACACTTTAAGCAAGACGACAAATGTAGACAAAGTAAGATTAATCAATACGACCAAACCTTGTCATTTTATCTTTAGTAGTAACAATACAAATATGTGACTTTGCCCTTATTGTCACTGGGCAAGGTCACCGCAAGATTGAACCTATCACAAAGCACCTCTCCCGCTGAAGATAAATCAATCAAACTTGGCCAAAATAGACGTATAGACTGAAGAGAAATATAAACCTACAAAATTAGGCAGCAAAGAAACCACAAGAGATTCAAAAAAGTTCTATGAATAATCTAATCATAAACTTACAATTCATCAGATCCCAACAAAGACTCCTTTTGGTGCAATGATTTGCCTCCTTATGTTTTGGAGATAGTTGTCATAAATAGTGTGGGACTAATGTGTTGGCTAGTGCACACAGAGTGACAAGTCCTTGAAGTCATGTGGAGTTTGGAACGAACTTCGAAGACAATCTCCTGCGAGGTAGTGAGATTTATCACCGAAGATTATGTCTTTCGAAAGTGACCCCTCAAAATTGTTGATGTGAAGCAATTGGTTCGGTGACTGTCCGAAGAAATTGACTCCAAACGAAAAGTTTGAAGATGAAGCGAAGACGTAGGATTTGTTTCATTGTTCTTATTTCTCTTTCTCGAGTCATAGGACCACCGTACTAATTAGAGGCGCATAGTGTTTGAAGCTTATGGTTCTCTGATGCTAAACCCATATCCTATGAGAGTTGAGAGAAATATCTTTGTGTTTCGAATAAATACTTGCCAGCAAGAGACAAAGTTCTTCTTTGCTCAGAGAGATTTGATTCGGACCGAAGAGTTAGCATTACTATCTTCGCAAGCAATGTTACCATTGTGCTCAAAGATCTAACTGTTAGATATGTGTCGGTTGGACATTGGCTAGTGGTCATGTCCAAAATGGTATTTTCCCCCTCGGGAAGACCGTGGCTACAAATAGCCACCCCTTCCAACATGCACCGTTGGCTGCTCCAGTTGATTCCGAGAAGATTGGGTGAGCACCTCCCCCCCGAGTGATTTGAGTTTGAAATTGATGGGGAACGAAGCATGAAAATAAAAAAATTCCTATGAAACACCCAAGATCCAATATAGGAGATGCATAGTAATGAGAGAGGAGTGAGTCTAGTACCCTTGTAGACCAAAAGCGTTAGCATATGTAACACAGTTGATGTAATCATACTCTTGGCGATCGAATCACGATCCAATCTGATCTAGCACCAAACGGATGGCACCTCCGAGTTCAGCAGATGTGCAACTCGATGGAGTCCTCTTCTTCTTTATCTAGAAAGCGAGGGAGAGGAGATAGGTGATATCGGAACCAGCATGGCGGTATGGTGGTGGTGGTGGTAGCGGAATTCTGGCAGGGCTTCGCCAAGCTCGTACAAGAGGAAGGTGGCAGGAGCTAGGAGAGATGGAAGGGAAGCATGGAAGGGTGCTAGCCCCCTTGCGCCTTCCCACTATATAGAGGGGTGAGGGAAGGGGGGTGCCAGCCCTAGCCCATCCTCGAAGGGAGGGGGCGGCAGTAGAGGGGGGAGTCCTTGCCCCCCAAGGCAAGTGGGGTGCCCTCCCAACTTAGGGTTTGCCCCCTTAGCCGCATGGGCCCAAGGGGGCTGGTGCGCCTAGCCCAACTAAGATAGGGCGCCTCCCCACAGCCCATGCCTGCCTCCGGGAGTGGTGGGACCCATTGGTGGTCCCAGAACCCTTAGGTAACCCCGATACGATGCCGCATACCCCAAACTTTTCCGGTACCCTAAAAATAACTTGCCATATATAAATCTTTACCTTCGGACCATTCCGGAGGTCCTCGTGATATCCCAGATCCCATCCAGGACTCCGAACAACCTTCGTACTTGCCACTATTAATATCTCAATACTACCCTAGCGCTACCGAACGTTAAGCATGCGACCCTACAGGTTTGGGAACATGTAGACATGACCGAGACACCTCTCCGGTCAATAATCAATAGCGGGAATTGGATGTCCATATTGATTCCCACATATTCAACGAAGATCTTTATCGGTTGAACCACGATGTCGAGGATTGAGATAATACCGTATACAATTCCCTTTGTCCGGCGATATGTTACTTGCCCGAGATTCGATTATTGGTATCTCCATACCTAGTTCAATCTCGTCACCGACAATTCTCTTTACTCGTTCCGTAATACAAGATCCTTTGACTAAACTCATTAGTCACATGAAGCTTCTTGTGATGTTGTATTACCGAGAGGGCCCAGAGATATCTCTCCGTCACACAGAGTGACAAATCCCAGTCTCGATCCATGCAACCCAATGGACACCTTCAGAGATACCTGTAGATTACATTTTATGATCACCTATTTATGAAGTGACGTTTGATAGCACATAAGGTATTACTTTGGTGTCCAGGAGTGACATGATCTCATGGTTTAAGGAGCAGATACTTGACATGAAGAAAGCTGTAGCAAATAACTAAGTGATATGATCTGATGCTAAGCTTACGGCTGGTTCTGTCCATCACGTCTTCTACTAATGATGTGATCCCTTTATCAAAGGACAACTCATGTCTATGCTTAGGAAACCTTAACCATCTTTGATCAACGAGCTAGTCTAGTAGAGGATCACTAGGGACAAAGTTTTGTTTATGTATCCACACATGTACTTAAGTTTCCAGTCAATACAATTCTAGCATGAATAATAAACATTTAACATGAACAAGGAAATACCATAATAACCAATTCATTATTGCCTCTAGGGCATATTTCCAATAGTCTCCCACTTGCACTAGAGTCAATAATCTAGTTTACATCGTAATGAATCACCCATAGAGTTCCGGTGCTTATCATGTTTTTCTCGTGGAAGAGGTTTAGTCAACAGATGTGCCACATTCAGATCCGCATGTACTTTGCAAATATCTATTTCCCCATCCTTAATGTAATCACGAATGGAGTTGAAACGACACTTGATGTGCTTGGTCTTCTTGTGAAACCTTGGCTCCTTGGCAATGTCAATGGCGCCAGTGTTGTCACAATAGAGAGTCATCGAATCCAATGCACTAGGTACAAATCCTAGATTGGACATGAACTCCTTCATCCAGACTCCTTCTTCGCTGCTTCCGAAGCATCTATATACGCTGCTTCCCATGTAGATCCTGCTACGATGCTCTGCTTGGAACTGCACCAACTGACTGCTCCACCATTTTGAATATATACATATCCGGTTTGAGACTTAAGTCGTTTGGATCAGTATCAAAGCTAGCATCGATGCAACCCTTTACGATGAGCTCTTCGTCACCTCCATAAACGAGAAACATGTCCTTAGTACTATTGAGGTACTTAGGATATTTTGACTGCTGTCCAGTGATATACTCTTGGATCACTCTTGTACCTACCTGCTAGACTTATCGCAAGGCACACATCAGTCTAGTACACCGCATGGCATACATAATAGAGCCCATGGCTGAGGCATAGGGGACGACTTTCATCCTTTCTCTTTCTTCTTCCATGGTCGGGCTTTCAGTCTTACTCAACTTCACACCTTGCAAGATAGGCAAGAACCCCTTCTTCGACTGGTCCATTTTGAACATCTTCAAAATCTTGTCAAGGTATGTGCTTTGTGAAAGTCCTATCAGGCATCTTGATCTATCTCTATAGATCTTAATGCCCAATATGTAAGCAGCACTACAAAAAAAATACACTTCCGTGATGATACGTGTTTGTCACAGTAGGTCATGTTTTCTATCATGCATGTACATCCATGACGATTTTATGACAGAATCAAGATAGTCATACCTGTGCTGTCGTAGAAGTGTTCCATGACAATACCAAAATTATCATCACGGAAGTGTCCACTTCCATGATGATAAATGGCGCATCATGGAAGTGTTTTCGTCAAGGGTAACCGACACATGGCATCCACCGTAACGGGTCACCGTTAAACTATCGGGTTCCGGTTTGGATCTGATAACCCGTTAATAGCTCAGACCAATGGGGATTTTCCACGTGTAAAATTCTCATTCACCGGAGGATCCACATGTCGACTTAGCGTTGGGACAGATGTCATCCGTACATTGAAGGGAACGCGCCTATGTTACGTCGATACGTGGCAGGGCCCAACAGTAGCCATTTAAGATAAAAAGGTCGGCCCAGCCAAGGGCCCACAAGATTTTGGCATACTATACTGGGCTGGCCCGTTAACAGCCTGCCACGGCTTGGGACAAATTACGACCCACATAAGATCCGGCCTATTAGATTTCTGTCACATTTTGGGCCAAATGATAACCCACATCAGATCTGGCCCGTTAAGAGTCTACCATGTTTTGGGCCAAATGACGGCCCATATAGGATCGAGCCCGTTAACTGCCTGACATTCTTTGGGCCAAATTACGACCCATATATGATCTGGCCCGTTAACAGGCACTGTGCTTTCGGCCCCATTGGGGGCCCATTTGAAGTACGGCCTCTTAAAGGCCCATGTAATAGTTCAGCCCGATATTACTTTCGGCTTGTTAACGACCATTGGTACATGTGGGCCTATTTCTGGGCCGAAGTGACTTTTGGCCTCTTAAAGGCCCGTAGTCTTCGTGGATATATTTTAGCCCAACCTGACTATTGGCCCATTACAGGCCAGTGAGATAACTAGGCCTAATGATGGCCCGCTTTGCATCCGGCCTGCTTACGACCCATTATGTTATTCGGCCAAATGTGGCCCGACAAATATTTTGGCCTGTTAACGGCCCGTCTTGTGGTTGAGCCAATCATGGGCCTCCAACATCGTTCAGGCCCAATCTACTTTTCGAACTGTTAAAAGCCCATTCTTTTTTCTGTCCCAACTTAGGCAACTGGTTTACTCGGCCTGTTGAAGGCGTAAAACTAATAGTTGGTGAGTTTACGTCTAGGCCTGCTATTGGCCGGACATGATTGTAGGCCCACGTTTTGGCCCATTTACAGTGATTGGCGGGCCGGCCAGTTTTAGTACCGTAATTTTTTTATATAATAAACCAAACGTTTAGGCCCATTGCGCTCCATTAAAGCTTACGGCCTTTTCAGGGAGCGACGATAGCATATACAGAAATTAAATTACAGCATCATGACGAAGAATATACCTAAACTATACAACAAAGAAATTACTGCATATTACGTGCACTGGGCATAAAAGTTCGCCGCCAACGATAATAAAGCGCAACCAGACAGTAGATTACATAAACTGGGCATCAAAGGATGCCACCAGTGTAAATAAACACGCTGCCTAAAATAATATACAGAACCGACAGCACTTCAACATAGTTCAAGAAAGGTTAGCCCTGCCTGGGAGCTGCAACACAAGCAGCTGAGCAAGCTGATGACTGCACTTGTTTGATGTTTATATCTAGCTCTAGCTGAATAGCATCAATGGCAGTACTTGGCATCAATGATATCACCCTGAAAGAGAAAAAAGCAGACAGATAACATGCTTTGCACATATAAGCAACAGTGCTGTCGATTCATCCTATTTCTTAGTGGCAAATAAAGAGACCTGGATTACAATAGATTAAAAAATGTTCACACTTAAGACATGGCAGGAAATGGCATTGTGCAGGAGTGGCCAGCTTCACCACACCACTGGATTACAGATCAAGAACACAAGCATAGATGCAGTGCTAAAGAATGTATAAGCATCGATGGTGAGTGTACTGTCAATTTATCCCATTTCAGATTGATAAATAAAGAGACACGATTTAAATAACATGAACATAATATGCATTGTTCATAGTTAAGACATAACAGGATATGACATTGTCCTGGAGTTGGTAGTTTGACCACACCACTGGATTACAGATCAACAAGCATATGCAGTGCTAAGGAAGATCATTTTCTATGTTTAGTTTAATTTACATGGTATGAATAAGGAACTAGGTTGTACAACTAAAAACTGAAATTGAGAAGGAGAAACTTATGTTTATGAACTTCATAATAAACTTTAAACATGCAATTTGATGCAAACGACAAAAATAAACAGCAGTTGCAGTCATTGCTATCCAAATATACACAACAAAGTTTGAAGCCTTGAGAAGGACAAACATACGTTAGTAATGAAGACCGGCTCTATAAAGCCCTTTTCCATGTTGATGGGCGGGCAATTCAAGAAGTTTACCACAGAGTCTTCTTCATAAGCATTGCCTTTATTCTACATTTTGTTAAGAGTAAATATATAAGTGATAATATAGGAACAAATGGAGATTATTTAAGCTAAGATGCAGAGTGATGCTACATAATCAACTAGCTATAAATGTAGGTACAACATACAACCAAAAGGTACTGACAAGGGTAATGCAGAGCTAAAAAATTTCAGTAGCATTGGTTTTATTCAACATTTCAGTAAGAGTAAACATAGATCAGATGTGTACAAAATGGATGCCAAGGGAAAATAAGCTGCAAAGTGATGGTACATGAACAACTAGCTGACAGTATAAGTACAGTGATAAAGGACAACAGATACTTACAAGAACAATGTAGAGCTAAACTTCTTCATAAACATTGGGTTTATTCTACATTAATGTAAGCATTAATATATATCTGATAATTAGGAGAGAATAGTGGATATGCAGGTTATCATGCACACTAATGTCACATAATCAACCGGGTATGAATGTAAGTACAACGATACAAGAAAACAGGTACTAACAAGAGCAAAGCAGCGAGCAGCATAGTTGCGATATCCTAGGTTTTGTGGTGCTGGTTCTATCGCCAATATAAGTGGGGTGCTGTCTGATTTCTGTGGTACCACCACCTTTTTCAAGGACTTTTCTACTACTCCTTCAGGTTCTGCAATCACTCTCTTCCTTTTGGATGTCTGATACATAAGAGCAGCATTTGAATGGAAAACATGGTATGATGACAAATGGAATGCGTATTGATAATGGGTGGGCACGGCAACTTCAATATATGATGAGTAAACTAAGCACATGGTGGTGCAAAGAAGCAGAAAAAACACAAGACAGCTTACGCAAGTTACGTGCAACCAATAAAACCTTGCCAAATTAGAACAGGCACCTTGTAGGGTGAACAGGATAGGCCATCTGCCTTTGACTCCTTGAGGTCAGAATAGTCATTAGGATCATATTCTGAACACGAATCTGTAGGTGCGGAGCGTGTGGGCTTCATTCCATCTAGAATGGAACTCAATGCCTCGATGCCATGTTTGTTAGTCATTGCACTGTTCCGCGATATTCTTCTGATGTGCGCATTCTCATATTCATTGTGATTTTGTTCAATATCTGAGAAGCATGACAACATAAATACTAGTGAAATTATCTTTGTAATATAGAGGATATTCTAATATAATAGGGGGTCCTTGTAAACCCTTGTGTGCTATTACTGGATTTTGATGAGAGAGCCCTTGTGTGCTGTAATTTGGTGCGTACAATAATATAATCTGGCACAACTACACAAAAAAATAGGCTCCCTGTTGGGAGCTCCAGAAGTAAGGATAGTTGGCAGATGATAGGTTCATAATATGCTGTATTGAAAGTTTATTGCGAAACCATGGCAACGAGAGCGCACAAAGAAATAGTATTCCAACATGTCTCTATATGTGGCGCGCATGCATTTCAAAACTCATGTAGTAACATTAGCTGACCAATTAAAAGTAAGCTTTGGAAATATGAGTGGCATGTAGTTTCGCTTGAAGGATGGAGTGCTGCTAATATGACACAAAGCCACTACACAGATTGTAGTGTCGATAAAAGGGGGACACCATAAGAATCATAAATAAATCGGGGAAGTGGAACTGGCTGGAAAATATGGGGTTGTATTGCCGCTACTAATCGAAAGCCTATCAATCACCTACAGGCCAGCTCTATTCACCTGAATGCGCGCTACTATTACTATCAGTCTAGTCTCTCAAAGGCCGCACATCTCCCATCATTTCCTGGATATTATGGCAGACCAACTCGAATTGCTGAAAGCAACTTGCAGAAGCGGCCAAATAGACCTGTCGACTGCAGATGTCCCTGCTTGCCTTCTTGATGAGGAACATACTTTACTTATTAAAGAAGAACATGAGAGGAACATTTTAAAGAATAGAAGAGGAAGCATATTATGGAGATTCCATTTCTTTCTATACAATGTTGGTTGCCCACCCATGATGAATCAGAGCATCCAAAGAAATGCAATTCCATGTTGTCACTCTCTATGTGGCCACATGCATTTGGAAACTCAAGTGGGAGCATTAGCTGACCAATTAAATGTATGTCTGTTAACTAATATGAATATCATGTCACATTCGTATTGGAACAACTAAGCTTTGGAATTATGGTTGGTGTGTGGTTTAGCTTTAAAGGGTGGACTACTGCTAGTAGGACACAAAGCACCTACGCAGATCATAGTGTAGATATAATGGGAAAACCCTAAGCATCACGAGTAAAATCAGGAAAGTGGAACTTGCTGGAAAATATGTGCTAGTATTGCCGGTACGGCTAGAAAGGCTTCGGATACCAGCTCTCTACAACTGAAGGCGCAGTACTGTTACTATCAGTCTAACTCTCAAAGGCGACACATCTCCCAGCATTTCCTGGATATTAGGGCAGACCAACACGAAGAGTTGAAAGCATCCATGACAGGCGACCGAATCGACCTGTACACTGCAAATGTCCCTGCTCCTCTTCACTACAATGAACATACTGTACAACTATTATACTCCCTCTATTCCTAAACATAAGTCTTTGTAGAGATTCCACTATGGATCACATACAGGTGTATATAGATAAATTTTAGAGTGTAGATTCACTCATTTTGCTCCGTATGTAGTCCATGGAGGAATCTGTACAAAGACTTATATTTAGGAACGGAGAGAGTACTTATTAAAGAAGAACAGAAGAGGAACATGCTAAAGAAGAGCATGCAGATTTTGGATAATAAAATGTTCGTTGCCCACACATGATGAACCAGAGAGCATAAAGAATGCAGCTCCCTGTTGTCTCTCTATATGTGGTGCACGTGCTTTTCTAAAGTAAAGTAGGAACATTAGCTGACCAATTAAATGTTCTCTGTTTTAGTAATATCAGCAGCATATCAAATTCGTATTTGAGCAACAAAGTTTGGAATTATGAGTGGCATGTTGTTTAGCTTGATGGGTTGAGGAGCAGTGCTAGCACGTCTCGAAGAACCTAGGATGATGGTACACTGAATATAAAGGGAATGTCTACATGCAAGTCGCCTGACTATCATCATTTGGGTCAGTCGACCATTTCAGGCGGTTGGATGAAGATCCTACGTCTCCTAACCCTTCTTCTTCCTCGCCTGTTATTCTTCCCCTACAGACCACCGCACGGGCTGCCGGCCGAACCACCGGCCCCCGCCCTCCCCTGAACCGGCCACCACCGCCAGTCTTCCGCCGCCCCCGGCCATCCCTCTAGCTAACCCCAGCCCCCCACCCGCGTCGAGTTTTGCCTCCGTCGAGGCCCCACCATAGCCCGGCGAGAGCCCCCCACAACCACTGTCCCCACCCGAAACCCTAAGATAGATAATGGGGTAGCCCTCCGGCGAGCCCCTTCCTTCCCTCCGGCGAAGTCCCAGAAATGGACTGACCCCAATTTGAAATTCAGTCGACTGTCATTTAAGCTAATGTGGAATATAAAAGGGGAAAACCGTAAGCATTGCGAGTATAGTGGTGAGTGTGCCATGGCGGATCTGAAGGTGCAAACCGGACAAAGGCAACTTCGCAACCAATGTTTGGTTTCAACTAACAAGTAAGATTCTAAGTGATGGACAAGAAATCACAGTAAAGCAGTGGCGATCCATTTTCTTGTTGAGATAAATAACTTGAGCAGATAAGAAAGAGTACCGCCTCTGATGTGGCGCCGTGTAAGCACCTGCTGAGGCATTGAGGGTGTTGCGGTAGCGATTGCTGTCGGTGGAGTGGAAGCAGATCTAGGAGGGCAGACGATGGTGGCTAGGGAAATATCCCGGCGCGGTGGACGAGATGGTCGTACGAGCGGCCTCGGCAAGGTGGACGACGGTGCGGATGAAGCGAGAGGACACAATGCAAGGATCCTGCTCCGAAGCCATGGATGAGAGAGGTCGATCTCTTGTAATGGACGACGATGTCGGGGTATCAGCTCCGGCATGGTGGAGGACGGCGGTGGATGGGGTGGCGGATGGAGGAGACTGGGGTGGAGAGGGTGTTTTGGCGCCCACGGAGTACGAATGGGGAAATGGAGGGAGAGAGGTAGGGGGAACCATGTCTTCAGGGTATGCTTGTCTCAAATGCGAGGAAATTTACAAACTTAGCCCCCATTTAAAATTTCCTACATCATAGCAATATTAGTCGGTTGGGGATAGGACGGAATCTTGCATACACTAAATATTTGCCGACGGAGATTTCGACCAAGGAGAGTTTGTTTTGGTGCCCACCGTGTATGAATCGGGGAGGTGAGAGGCGATTTCGGCCGAGGAGAAACTGTGTTTTGGCGCCCACCATGTATGAATCCGGGGAGGTGAGAGGCGGAGGCGGTTATGTCACGTTTGAGTGAAATTACAAGCCTACCCCTATCAAAACCTATAGAAATCGAGCCGATAGGCTTTGCATGTCAGGGATAGGCAGTAGTAATTTCCATCTCGCAGATTTTGGGTTCGGGCGGTTACTGCGAGTTTCCCCGCTTCGTTCAAATTTTTGCAGAAAAATATTGCACGTTTACCATGCCAACTCAATTCAAATCCATTATGTATTCTTTTTTTTCTTGGGGTAGGATCCATTTTGTATTCAAATACAAATCTATATACATCATTTTTTTATATATACTTTAAAAAGCACAACAAAGAATTCTGCTCCTTTATATATAAAATATGATTTACAAATGCAATGATCTCAAAATCATAAGGTTGAATTCAAATTTTTGGAACCAAATTATGTTCGACTTTGAATTCAAATTTTTGAAACCAAATTATGTTCAGCTCAAATGTATGGATCGGTAATATCAATATATTAAATACATACACGCGCGCAAATTCAAATTAGTATGCATGTTTGATAGATCAATTTTGGTTCGAGTATGAATTAGATGTATCATCATCTGGAATTCAAATATTTGAATCCCTTTTATGTTGACATCTTCTATGCACACAACTAAATATTTGAATCTCGTTTCATGCCCATCTCTCTGTAGGTCTCTCTCGCATGCTCCTTCATATAGCTATCACTCTCTTTTCTCCATCTCACCTGCACGCTCACTACATGCTTCTTCGTTTTTTGCAAACACGGTCTCTCGTCGTCTCCCTCGAGAAGTGTCACACTCTCTCTATCTTCATAGATTACACGGTTTTCATTATCTCTCACGTCTCTATCATTCTCTGGTATCACTGTAGCTACCTAAGCTTTCTTTTCACCGCCACACACACACTCTCGCTCGTCTTTTACTTTGCCTTTCTCTCCAGGGTTCTCTCACGCACCCTATATCTTTCTAGATATGACTCCTACCACTAAACTTACTCTCTCCCACACACACATCGTTTGTTGGGGTCTCCTTTTCGTCTTCATCTCCGTTCCAGAACTGACATTATTCATTTGTTTACCGATCAGACAAACTATCTCCCCCCTCTCTCTCACTCACTCACACACACACACAACTCCAGCTTTGGATCCCCCTACCGACTACCATCTCTCTCTCTCACACACAAAACTCTCGCTTTCGCACCCTTGACTCGTATCTCTCTCACAAACATTGATCGACCAGCCTCTAGATAGGTTTATCCATCCACCGGACATTTTCGCTCCTTGTACCTATGTAGATTTTTCGTCCCTTCTTGAGACACGTCCTCTCGATCGCGCACACGCACACTATCGCCTCATTTTATGGTAATACCTCTCGCACACACGCTCTCCGTGTCTTTGTCACACACACACTCTGCCCTCCTCCTCCTCTCTCTCTCTCACACACACACACACACACATGGGCTTTTTGCAACAATATCCCACTTCTCGAATCTTGAAACCAACCACATTCCTCCCTTATCTCATCAAAACAGCCTAAGGAATATATTTTGAGTGAAACATAAGATATTTTTAGTGATATATGTATATCAAAACTAGACTGTTTTCTATCAAATAGGTGAATATGTATTACTCTACTTTGGATGTGTTGCAGCGCACTGGCACATTGCTAGTTATTACAGTATTATTTTTTGGACACCAGACAAACGCTGGAGTACATATACGAAGAGAAGAGGCGCACGCACACAGTCGGTCTCTCGCTGTCTTGCACATGAGAGTTACGTAAGGCACGGTAAACAAATAAACCCATAGGTGCACGATTGCTGCATGCGTGGGTACCGGGTACGTGGTGGAGCACACCTTTGTAGGAATAGTCATCTTGCGTGATAATTTGATCTGTAGGAGTTGATGGTCGGGACCACAGGTGAACGACCTGGAGGTGGTGGCTCGCCGGTCGCCACTGATCGAGTTGCCACGTTTAAAATATCATTTTTTTAGCGAGGTAAGAGTTTCGATTTTCAATGGCGCGTTATACTAGTTTTTAGAACGATTGGTATGGAGCGAAAATGGAATTCATAACTAATACCTCCATCCTAGTTTACTAGTCCCCATCATATTTTGGGTCAAAGTTTGTCCACGAATTTTACTTGTAAAATGTGAATGGAAAATGAGATTTTGTTATACCCAAACAAAAAAGGACCGGAGGAAGTGATTGCTCTGACACGGACACGACCTCTCGTAGCGCAGGCATTGAACTGACGCGTCGACCAAGAGGGCCCCACTCGCTGCACGCCAGGCTAAACACGCCTCCTCGCCGCATACAATCGGCTTCAGACTGCCCGGCTGCCTCCATTGAATCCACGCGTGTGCCGGCAACACGTCCTTCCATGAGCCGGCCGACATTTTAGAACACAACGTCGGTTGGCTCCTCTCGTGCGCCCGCTATTTAAACGAGGCCAGACGCCTGGCAAGAACCGCACCACACCGCCGCTCCCCATATCCTCCTTGCACTATTTTCTCCACACTCTCCATAGCATCCAGTGAGCAGGAAGACGAGTTCTCCGGCATAAAAGCCGGCTGGGTGCCCCGATGAGCCAGGCAACTCGCTGCCCCACCTCCCTCCCCGCCCCAGGCCGTCATTACCATGGGCGAGGCTGCAGGCAGGCAAGCGGAGGAGCAAGCTGCCGCTCCAAGCTGGCCCCTGGTGCATCAACTCGACGCTCCAAGCCTGCTCACAGAGGAGTGGCCAGTTGCTGCATGCCGACACACAGGGGACCACAGCGTCCAGTGCACCGTGGTTGGCCGCGCCATCCGACGCTAACGTTGGCGGAACCGCGGCATGCTAGCGGAGGTGGCCAACACGTTCGCGGCCACCGCCGACACCGAGGAATAGTAGACCACGGGAGCCGCCGCCGCTTAGAACCCATGAATGCTACGACCACCGCGTCACTGACATAGACACCCGGTGTGTTGCCCGGTTTGGCTCAAAACATCATGGACCCCAGCCGCGGCCGGCATTAGAAATTATACCTGCTTCCAGAAGTTATTCGTGTTTAGTCAAAAAAATTCCAAAAAATAATTAATTACATATGGTCTTGACTTGTTGTGCTCGCACTGGTAGTAGGAACTAGAGATTTTCTTTGTTTGTAACTCTCCTCACATTTTTTTTGACTTTGAAGTGAATCGTGGTTGTGGACATTATCTATGAATGTGCAGATATCTGTGAACATGAGTTTGATGTGGAAGTTGAACTTGGAATGTTGGGCTTGCGTGTGAACTATACCATGTCCAATGGTTCGTCTGTTATTGTTCGGAAAGTAATGGCTGTTGTTACATGACCCGGAAAAAATATACTTTGTGCCACATCTAGGCATCACAGACTTACATACATCTCAGTAGATGCACGGAAATCACAACAGGCATGCTGGCTGGATAAACATTTGAACCTACCTATTATGAATGAAAATTTGTATTTACAACAGCTTTAGGTAGCAGGAGACGGCTAGCCTGCTCTACCTCTACTAGGTTCTTTCTGGCTTCTTCCATCTCTTCTTTGGCTTGGGTGAAGAGAGCATCTGATTGCTCTTTTCGCTTCTTCAGGAACTCAGCTACATTCTCAAGGGCTGCTGCATGCTTTGTTTCAGCCTTTACTAGAGCAACGAGGACACGAACACTTGACGACTCCACCTGGCTTGTGAGTAGTCCAGCATCATGTGGGAATTTGCACCTTGTGTCTAATCCAGCATCATCAGGGAAATGGCACCTTGTGTGTAATTCAGCCTCATTTTGTAAACATGATCTCGAGGTTGACCATACTTCCCTCCTCACAGGAACTGCTTCCTAACATGAAGAAGTCACTTCTTTTCAGATCAATAGTCAGAGCTCCCCAGATCCATTAAGTAGGAGCCTGATAAACAGGACTAGGAGAAGTGAATTCAAAAGGAGTAATATAAAAACAGACTGCAAGGTGAGAACACCCACTTCCTACATCAAGCTAAAAAGGAAAGCATTAGGACGATTAAGAATGTGCTTATTACATATCAAACAGAGCCAGCTTATTGAAACTACGACATATACATCAAAGAACACAAGGCTAAGAGAAATAAAAAAACCAGCAGAGGGGTGCACTAAGCCAAGGGTTGCTGCAGCAAAACAACCGGCAACCAGATGATCTCCAGGGCGTCTGTAGGCGCGTTTGACTAACTAGCTTCAACACTAAATTACAAAAGATTCATCCTACGGCATGGTCGGTCCACTGAGTAAATTGAGATCCTACAAATGATTGAGAGCCTAATCAAGTGTACAAGAAATTGTTTGTCTCGCCTATTATTGTTTAATAATCCGCCACACTGCTGGATTGCATGTGAACAACCCTAGCTAAGCAGACAACGTGGTTTGATGCTGCTTTCGGCTCGGGGCTTGCCCAGGGCCTAGTCTGGTCCTGTGTTCACTACTGCTGCCAGACACATACCATGTCAAAGTAAAAAAAATGGTCAAAAGAGGGGGCTCCCTCCGATTTCATTAACGAAAGCATGAAGGACACACAAAACATCCACCACTGTTAGTCAGGTTCTCAATGTCAAAGTAATTGAAAGGTTGTTACTTACCAAAGCTCGTTTTACAGGTTCGGTGCAGCTCCTCTTTAACTTGTGATGTTCCTTGAAGATGTCCCCAACATCCCGTATTTGGTCTTCATTGCTCCTCTACATGTTCGCATTCGTAGTTTTAAAATCTCAACATGGCAAGAAAAATATAGTAATATTCACGCATCTTGTGGGCAACATTAAAGCACGCATCTGCCATGTTAGCACGAGTGATGTTTAATATCCTACTATGTGGCTCTTCAACTTTGTTAGAACTATGTTGTGGTTTCATTTTGAGTGAATAGAACAGGGGGTCACCTCCCTGTTATTCTAAAAAACTTTCCATTATTTGCGACACTACTGGTTACAGATGAAGAACCTACCCAAGCACAACGCAATATAGGAGCGACGCACAATTACAAGATGATATTCTGTTTGACAATGCAAGCTATAACCAATTACTTTTACCGGAACAATAGAAGCCAGGAAATTTGAAGGGTAGGTATGAACATAATCAGAACTACACATGTACTGCTTAGAGGATCAATATACACATTACCAATCGAGGAGGAGTACGAAGGTCGCAGCGGCGTCTGTGCATCATGGTCGGCAACGGGAGTCAGTTCATTGTCGATGACGGTGGTGCTGCAGCGCTTGGTGTCCGCTTCCAGGAAGCAGATCCGAGATCGTGGAAGACGGCACCGGGGAAGCGGCTCCGTGTACAACGGCGACGGCAGACCGGCTCCAGTGTGGCGTATGACATCGTCGATGAGGCAGATGCGCTGTGGTGGACGAGTGCACCGATGAAGAAGGGGAGGGGCTTGAAGGGAAGGTGCTGTGGTGCCGTGGAGAAGTCTATTTTGTAGTGGGGATAGAAAATGGGGAGTAATGAGGAGTACTCTGGGTGCCGGGGTGGGGTTGGATGGGTGGGGTGAACGTGAAGTTACCAAAACAGTCCCCGACCAACCAGCTTTCATCGGCCTGTTCGACCAAGGGTATGATGGTAACTTTGCATTGGTCGAATTTGAGTCGTGGGAGATCTTGATGGATGCGGGAGATTATGCCGCCGTCCTGAAAATTTGTAACACTACTGTACTAGTACTCCCTACTCCCCGTCTGGCATGTTGGGTGATTGGGCTGAGCAGCTAGGAGTACTACTAGTACTCGCTCTGATTTTATTTACTCTGCATATTAGGTTTGACTGATGTCATACTTCCTAAAGTTTGACCAAGTTTATAGGAAAAATATAGACATTTACCATAACAAATCTGTATGATGTGAAAGTACATTCAATAATGAATCTAATGGTGTTGATTTGTTATTGTATATGTTAATATTTTTGTTTATAAAATTTGTCAGAGTTTACAAAACTTTACTTTGATCAATGCTAATACGCGGACTTAAATAAAAATGGAGGGAGTACACATCTGTTTTCTTAGTTTGTCGTGCCATTAATTATTTGTTGTAATTGTGAAATAAATATATTAAGCTATTGACTTCGAATGTAATGGTTTGTACAATTCAATATTTAGAATCTTTGTTGAATTCCAAGATGAATACCAGGTCTATAGTACTTCACAATATGCTCAAACTCACCTAATCCAACTCAAATGAAAATTTAAATGCATTTCATAGTTATTAATTTGTTGGATGCAACAAAACCAACCATAACTCTACATGATCCAGTCTAATGCAATTTTCACAACACATCCCAATGTTTGAATGACACGTAGAGAGTTTGTGGACATGGAACAATGGCGGGAGAGAGATGCGTGCGCTCAACACACAGGATATACAACCAGTGGAAGAAAGAGACAAAGGATGGGAAAGATTGTATATATGTGGGCGAGAGAGAGAGAGAGAGAGAGAGAGAGAGAGAGAGAGAGAGGGATGTATAAAGAGGAAGAAGTTAGGTCTGTGAGTAAGATAGAGACATGTAATATATAGGGAGTGAGATGCGTGTGCATCGATATTTTGTACATGTGGAAGGAGAAGAGACAAGAGGTTTGATGAGAGAGCTCAAAAGAACATGTAATAGAGGGGAATCTTGTGGGTTGAGGGATTGATAATTTTGTGCGGGAGGGATGGACAGAGAGAGAGAGAGGGGGGGAGGGGGGGAGTTACTCAGCCGTCGCCACGTCATCATGCTTCCAAATGGCCCCGTTGTCTCTAGTGCGGTCTGGTCGTCATCTTCATTTTTCCCTATACCCTCCTTGAAGATCAAGGTGGTGTGCATGTGGGGGTGCAGATAAGCACAAGTGACTGGGGTCGCTATATAACCTTGGATGGGGATGGATAGTGGTGTGTGTGTGTGGGGGGGGGGGTTGTGTGTGTCAAATATTGAGAGTAATCAAACCTATGGAGAGAATATGTGTGCATAGTGAGCATGCGAGAGAGGATAATGGTGCGAGACAGATACATCGTGTGCGTCAATGTTTAAGCAATATAGAGACATCATGTGTGGGATACAAAGATAGGACTATGGGGAGTGTGTTTGCTAGGCAAAGAGACATAGCGAGAGATAAATATGTGTGTGCGTGGTACATGGTGTGTATGTGACAGAGAGGTACATGCATGCCAAATAGGGTTATCATGAAGAGATTGTGTGTGCGAGATAGAGAGCGATGTAGGGGCCTTGAGGCGGCAGGGGCTGGGTGAGGGTGTCAAAATGTGTTCGTTGATGCATGTGTCACATGCGATTGTGTGAGGAACAGTCGAATCGAGAGAGATGGTTGTTGTGTTACTGATGCTCCTCTCTCTCTCACACACGCACACAAAAAACACACGAATAGAAGACCGTTCTCTCATGTATACACAACATCTCGGTATATCTCTATGTCTCACTCATACATGATCATTTGCACGTTCCCCTCTCTATGACTATCACACACACACACACCATCTCCACATTGCCCTTCCATGACAACACACATGTAGACACATACACACGTTCTCTCTCCGTTACACACACAAAATATCTATTAATTTTTTTTGTAGGGGGCACCTAAAATGCCCAAATCCAAATAATCACAAACTGAAGCTAAATGCAATTATATGGAAATGTTGTAGCGTGAGGAACTTTTCTAGCCAAAAAAAGTAGAGTAATATTCGGGGATTGTTTTCACACACACAAAAAGGTTCGGTCGATGTCCTTCTAGCGTGACACCGTGATGCACCTTTCGATCGACCGCGCGGCTGCGGTGCACGCGCTTGCACAGGATTCCGTATCGATGCTGTGCTAACTATTATGGTGTATAGGCGCGGCCACGATGCACGCGCTTACACAGGATTACGTGTACTAGTACAATGTTCTTTTATGTTTGACCAACCCTATAACCAAGCTCCCATAAGCGCACTCATCAATATGCCGCCATCGCCGTTGCGCATGCGTACACTCGCTGAGTACTGTATGGTGCAGTACTATCACTGCCATGTGGGACATGGCCCCACATGTCATCCGCACTACAGCACCATACGGTACTTCAAAGGATCTCAACCCCTCACGTCGTCTGCAGTCCCTCCTCGCAATGATGCCGCACTGCCAAGCACGCGAGCAGGTCGAGCCGCGTCTATGCCTGCGGCTTACGGAGAGGAGGAGGACGAGCGCGTGCTCCAGCACGCCGGTGAGGAGGAGCTAGCATGTCATTGGCGTCTCCGCCCGCGCGGAGGAGGCTCGCATGGTGGCTGTCGCGGCGGAAGCCGGTCGCACCCGCGCCGAGCCCGCAAACCGGGTGCGGACGTGGAATCTACCGTCGAGATCTTCAATGCCACGTGGATCATGCAATCTGAAGTTACAATTTGGGTCAGTCGACTCTTGTGAGCCATTGGATGCAACATGGACGGCCAGAAGGGCTTCTTCAACCTCCGAAAATGATGCACTGTTCATTTTCTCTCTCAACCTTCGAGCCGCCAGCCCGCCACAGGCCTAACTGCCTGCCGCCGCCGCCCAGCCCGCCACAGGCCTAACTGCCTACCGCCGCCGCCCAGCTCTCCCCTGAACCGCCTGCCACTGCCATGCTCCGCCCCACCCCCACCATCTGTTTAACCCCGGGCACGATCCATTTTTTCCGGCGAACTGCATTCCACACCCAATACTCATAAGATATCATGGGCACCCTGCCACCGTAATATATATAATGGGGTAGCCTCTCTGCCGTCTTCTTCCTTCGCTCCAGCGAACTTCTTCTCTCACAAATCGATTGACCCAAATTATACTACTAGTACATATTAAGTACAGTAGGAACGCGAAGAAACGAGTAGTAGTACCAACTAGAAGAAGAACAATAGTAAGACATACTAGTACGTACTAAAGAGTTCAAATAACTAGAAAGAACATAATAACGTAGTTCTCCTGGGGGCTCAGCACAACACACCCCTGAAATAAAACTAAGAAACTAGTCCGCTTGACACTGCAGTAGAACCAGCATGAGCAACAGCACTGCCACCTTACTCGGAGTCCTCGTCCACGGACTCGACTTCGTCCTCGTCCCTCTTCCTTTTCCTGTTCGCCGACACTTCTTTGCTTGAACCGGACACTGGGCTCTGCTTCTTCATCCAACCCTTGTTGATATTTAAACAAAGGTAGGCATCCGTTGCTGCGTACATGATGTGATCTTCATCTAGTGTCTTCGACTCCCATGCATGATGAAACTTGGGGTGAGGTTTCTTCAGTTCATCGTACGAAGGATCAATCATGGCTGCTGCCAGGGTCAGCATTGAAGGCTGAGAGGAGGACACCAGGCTTTCCTTCTGGAGATCGAAGGGCTGGCCTACAATGAGGCCTATCCGACCCAGGACTCTCCAGTCGTTCGTAAAGTCTATAGTAACGAATTTCACTCTTTTGTCCTTGAGGAAGAACTCAAAATCCTGGCACCTAACGTCGGCATGGCATATGTGGTACACCAAGCACACGTTATGTACGCAAACCTGGATCACGGCGGGTTTCTTCATCTCTGCCTCCTTTAGAAGCTTCTCCCTTTCTAGGACTAAGGTGTACTCAACATCTAGCCCAGCGACCCACTCATCCTTTAAACTTTCGAACATGTGTAGGAAGCGAGCAAGGCATGCTTCCACCGTCGCGGATGTATGGGTGTAGATGACGATGAACTAATCGCCGGTGATGGTTCTAACCTTGTACTCACCGCCGATCATGGAGATTTTGGAGGCCATGGATTTTGGAGGCATGTTAGGTGAAGTGGAACTGGTGTAATGTGAAAGGACTGGACGACTAGGAGCGAACTGTTGTAAGGTAGAAGATGGGGATGAGTAGGGCGTGCGAACGGCGTAGGGTGGTGGCTTGCCCAGTGGATAAACGGCTGCATGCCCCCAAAGAGTTCTCGAGTACTATGCGGGACCCACTAGATGTCATGTCTACTAGACCCACATCGTAGGCCTAACGGTATAGCTTCTGCGTGTTCGCACGCCATGCCGGCGTGTGCACCTAACTTCCACTTAATTCCGTCAACCGTCACGCCTCCCATGACCTTCGCATCCCTCTCGCGGTCGCGCCCTTTGAGACTTCGGACGGCTATAAATGAGCAATTTTTTTGCCTACTCCGCATGCATGATACTCCCTCTGGTCCTTTTTACTCCACGTAAGATTTGTGTCAAGTCAAAGTTTGCAAAGTTTGACCAAATTTATACTTAAAATATCAATATCTATAATACAAAATATATATTTTATGAAACTACATTTCATAACGAATATAAAAATATTGATTTGACATTGTGAATGTTGATACATTTTTCTATAAGTTTGGTCAAAGTAGAGGTACTTTGACTTAAGACAAAACTTATATGCACGATGCAGACTAGTTCCTCCGTCCAGGTGCGTTATGATATTGCCATCTCATATATAGTCATCACAACAAGGTTAGAGTACTACTACTACCTCCCTTCTTGTTTAAAGGGCTCGATTCAAAAATCTCACCTACTCTTTACGAAGATAGAGGCGGTGGAATAGTTTTTGTAGTCTGCAAAAGTACTCAATTAATGCTCTCGTTCTTCACAAATCTCCAAATCTTTTCCTCTCCATCATGTGTGAAAACAATCGGCATGCTTGACTCTTCGTCTCCCTCCGACAGTCCCACCACTCCTCCTTGTGTGAAAACAATCTGCATGCATGACTCTCCTCCCCCCGCGCTCGTCCAATCCGTTGTGACCAGCAATATTTCCACCCATCCCCTCCCCCGTAATTTACTCCAGCAAAAATATGCCCACATAGCTGTTACGTTAATCACACAACATATCTTATGTAGATGTGGCATTGCTCGCTATAATTACTGCGCCTCCCATGACATTCGGAAGAACGCTCACGTTCATCACCTTTTTCTCCTCCTCCTCCCTCTCAATTAAGGACCCGTCGACCACCATGGCATCGCCCCTCCCAAGCCCTAGGCGCCCCTCGCTGCCCCGCACGGAGGGTCACCTGTCGCCGATCCGTTCCTCACCGCCACTAGTCGAGGACGACACGTTGGCATTCCGTTCCTTGCTGCCACCAGTGGAGGATGACGCATCGGTGTTCCGCTCCTCGCCGCGACGCGTCGAGGTGGATGCGTCGGCGTTCCACTCTCGCCACCACGCACATCGGAGGACGCGTTGGGTCCACACTACGAGGAGAATGTCGCGCCGCCCGTCGAGCCCCCCAGCTTAGAGGAGCTTTGGAAAGAAATGGAGGTCGCCTTGTGGGAGACTTTGCCTCCGGCAGAGCGCGTCAAAAGAGAGGCGGAGAAGAAGGCCGAGGAAGAGAAGCGCGCCGCGAGGCATGCTGCCTGGCAGGCCTATGTCGCGTCCGAGAGAGTCAGGCAATTGGCTCTGTGGCAGAAGGCTCGTGCGAGGGCCGTGTTGGTGGCAGAGGATGCCCGTGCCAAAGCCCTGAGTGCAGTCGGGCCCAAGCGCCTCATCTACGCTTGGTGGTACATGGACCGGGTGCACGCTTCTAGCAAGGAGGAGTACCTGTTGGCACTGGATCACCAGACCGGTGAGATCGCGCTCGCCCGCCGGCAAGCCGCCAATCAGCACCTCGCGAGTTGCGAGGCCGAGGAACAGGCGTTGTGTCGCCGGGCTGGGAAACGGCCGCGCACGAGGGCACTCGTGGCGCGCCGCAAGCGCTCCACCCAGCGTTGTGGCTTTTATTTGGAATAATTTAGTGTCGTAAGGCGATCTCATTAGTTTTGGGACGGAAATGATAAATCCCGAACGTTCGGGAATTATTAGCGTCGTTAATTAAGTATGTAAAAGGAAAAGTTTTTTTTGAAACGAGCTAAAAGGAAAAGTTTGGAAACCTTGTGTGTCCATAAGCATTTGTAAGTACGTGCATATAGCACAAACTTAACTATATATCACAGTACACGTCTCTCTCTCTATATGCTTGTAGACTGTACTACTACAATTATGTATACACACACGTGCAAATGCACGTTTTAACCCTCGCAAAAAAATGCACGTTTTAATATTACGATGCGGTTTTTGTAAAAGTAGAAGAACAACACTAGTCAAGCTTGTGAAACAATTCAATGCAAAAGAAATGCAAAAATGCTCGTTTGAATATTTAATTTAGCTTCCTTCTCTCTGTAGTTATTTCTCTATCGTACTTTGTACGGAGTATCTCACTAGTCGGGAAGGCATGCAAATTCCCACTGTATCGAATTTTTTGCCTAACAAGTTGTGCCATGCAATTGGAATTCCAACTTGAGTACTACTACTAGGAGTACTAGGAGTAGTAGGTAGAGATACTAGGAGTAGTAGCTAGGGATCGAGTGTGCGAGATGAACCGAACAAAGTAAATGCAGAGAGATGAAATGCAAAAAGGACAGAGGGATGTGATGGTTGCTTGTCCGTTTATTTTACCAGGCCACTTATTACTGGGAGTTGTGGGGTTTTGTGATATGACGGCTTTACTGCCGCGCCACGAGCTGGGTGAGACTCCCGTGCAGCGCCGCCCTCTACACTAGTACTACCTCCGTCATGGTTTATTAGTCCCCCATGTAATTTGACTGAAGATTTAACTGACAAAATGTTAGTGCATGTCAACAAAAACTATATCATTGGATTCGTATTTGAACATAGTTTTCAATGATATAATTTTTGGTGACATGCATGAGCATTTATCATCCTATATATAATGTTAGTTAAATTTATGGTCGTACTATATATAGTAAGGTGCCCGTGCGTTGCACAGAACAGTGAAATGCATTGATCGGGGAGTTGTTTATTTTGACAAAGTATGTGGGGGTCATCTCATGTGTGACGAGTATCGATTGGTTTCTTCGGATATTATTTCTTCTCTAGAGCTCACTAGCATCCGGGTGAATAGTAAATGTAGGCTAAATAGATAAAAAAGTATCTTTTGCAAACAAAAGCGTTCAACTGTTCAACCTGCATCCAAAACTTTTGAAGAAATAACACTTATTGTACTTTGCAAGAAATGATCTTTAAGAATTATTTTTTGAGTATCGATTTTGTTTATTTTTTCTAGACCACCATGAATGTAAATCAGGATGACTTGGGAGAGGGCAAAGGAGATGTAAGAAATGGTTCATCATAAGTCTTTCACCATTACTGTAGTAAAAATTCACAATTAATCTCATAAATGGCAAGCGAGAACTCTTATAATGGAGCAAAAGCATACATGGAAGATTCTAGACTAAACCATAAATGGATACACTTTTATTCAAGCGCAATACTCTAATAGAGCAAGATCATGCATGGAAGGTTCTATACTATATGAATAAGAAGTGTCCACATGCTTAGACAGTGGCTTACATTGAGCGAAGACTAATGATGAACAGTTAACTTGGTAATGCATATGCCCAGGTGAACCTCCTTGGAGTCCCCGTGCATCATCTTGGGGTGAAAATCATACCAGGCCTCTTCCATGTCCACATTGCCGGGAACGGAGCAGCTCGTCACAGTCCCATTCAGCGTGAGGGAGGCACCGATGTCGCCCTCATACGCCGGAGGGGCAGTAACAGTGAGCACGCACCCGTACAGCGGCCTCGTGTCAGCGTCAGCAGCGTTGCCCCTGACACACACTACAGAGACGGGGTGGCGGCCTGCACGGGCCTTGCCGGTGCCCACGGCCAAGAGGAAGACGCTGCCGTCCTCCTCCGTGACTAGCAGGCGGCGGTGATCCTCCAGTGACTTCGGCACGGCGAACAGGTAGCACATCTCGTACTTGATGTTCATTGCGGGCCAGTAGTGATTGCCGGACGGTGCCACGAGGTGATGCATGAGGCTCACCGGCAAGCCCTCAAACAGCGGCGTGCACTCATAGCAGTAGCAGGGCGCGTGCGCGCATCTGGAACTATGCTCCGCCAGCGAGTGCTGGTCGACGTACCTCTTGCAGCCAAAACTCTTGTAGATGCAGGTCACCATGCAGGCATCGACAAAGCCGTCCTTGAAACGGGAGTGGCTGTAGGGGACGTTGCGCCCGCCGCATGGAGCGCAGGAGTAGCACAAGAAGCGGTAGATGGTGTACTTACTAGTACTCCCTCCATTTCTTTTACTAGTCTCTACTCTCTACTCTCTACTCTCTATCTCTACTCTCTACTTTTCTCTACTCTTATAAAAAACAAAGTTGGTGATGATGGTGTGCCTGCCATCCTGCAATATAGGCCGTCTAATTTATATCTGACGGATAGGAAGGAAACTATGGCAATTTTGCAAAAAGATACCCACACCCCTCTCCACATTTGCGAATAAGGCCTTCCCTCTTTCATCCTTTTCTCCCACAAGATAAACTACTCATACAAATGCATCTTGATGTTCCATGCAATGCACGGGCATCTTTCTAGTCTCTACTCTTATAAAAAACTGAGTTGGTGATGATGGTGTGCCTGCCATCCTGCAATATAGACCGCCCGATCTATATCTGACGGATAGAAAGCAAACTATGCAATTTTGCAAAAAGATACCCGCACCCCTCTTCACATTTGCAGATAAGGCCTTCCCTCGTTCATCTTCGTCTCCCACGAGATAAACAACTCATATAAATGCATCTTGATGTTCCGTGCAACGCATGGGCGTCTTGCTAGTATATATATAAAAAACCGAGTTGGTGATGATGGTGTGCCTGCCATCTTGCAATACAGACTGTCTGATCTATATCTGACGGATAGAAAGCAAACTATGGCAATTTTGCAAAAGGATACCCGCACCTCTCTCGTTCATCCTTTACTCTTATAAAAAATAGAGTTTGTGATGATGGTGTGCCTACCATCCGGCAATATAGGCCGTCCGATTTATATCTGACGGATAGGAAGGAAACTATGGCAATTTTGCAAAAGGATACCCATACCCCTCCCCACATTTGCAAATAAGGCCTTCCCTCGTTCATCCTTTTCTCCCACAAGATAAACTACTCATACAAATGCATCTTGATGTTCCGTGGAACTAATGAGCATCTTACTATTCTCCCACAACTTCATTGTTGAGTAATTAAAAAAGGAAGCCTCTTGAACAATCTGGCATGGTGGCCGCTGCCGGTGTCGTCCATCCCCATGCCTCCGCTAAGTCCGAGCACCAATCACCACCGCGCCCCACTCCTCCTCACCTTATCTCTCATTTTTCTCGAGATATCATTTTTTCGATGAAATTCTCGAGATACCATTTTTTGATGAAATTCTCGAGATATCATTAGTTTTTACACATGGGATTACTCCTGCATGGGTCAATCACAATAGGTGTTTTGTAAAAAAATGGATCTTGATGTTCCTAGTTTGCATATAATTCCAAACACCATGTAGACACGTTCTCTGACCATTTTACAACTATGTTAGTAACATTGTTAGTGGTCGGCCGGTGCAAATTCTAGCCCCAGGTGTTTTAACCTTTTTTTAGTAATGATATCTGGCGATTGATCGCCATGAGCCCAATCCTGGCGAATCCCACATAACCGTTAGATTTTGATCCGACGGTGGCCTGTTTTTAAGCCATAGTATTTGACAAAACCGCCACCCTTACACACGTACTGTAACTGTGTCGCGGGCATTTGCAACTGCCATGTCTCCCAGCAAATGTTTGCTGGGGATTTGAGTTAGCACCGATGGCAGTTCGTAGTCGTTCCACGCTCGGGCATTGAAGTTTGTAACTATTTTACAATATAATACTACTCCTCCGGTGCTAGTAGTAGAGCAGAGTCCTACTCCACTATACTACTCGGGCATAGTAGTAGGTACTGTAGTTTATTGTACTAGTACTGTGATCACTCCAGCAAGTTGTCTGGCATCGATATGACCCTACGCTACTGGGATGTGTCTCGTAAGTCAAGCGGCATGCTGCTTCTACATTGTCATCATCACCTGTCCACTTCCCGTAGCACATATTCGCTTCTCCATCCTCGTCCGCACATAATCGTCCAATCTTCCATCCCCGCTAGGCGCCTTCCCCCTCTTCCGAAACCCAAACACTAACAATGGCAGAACTAAGCAGCGTCTGCCAAAAGAGTGGCTGCAATTCGCTCCCCACAGAGGTAATCAAGCTCATTGTTTCGCGTGTGGACAATCTCAGTACCATGCTGCTCACCGCGTGCTCGTCGGGGCTGTATCGTTTACTCAAAGCCCTCAGGCCGGAGCTTTTTAAGCCAGCTCCCTACTTGCTGATGCCACTTGATCTTCAGAAACGGCATGTCACGCTGCATAACAATCGTAGGGTGGTGAGCATCAACCCCCTCGACTGCGATCCGATCCCCGTCACCCTCAACTACATTAACGGTATGTACTGGGTCTGCATGAACACGTCTTGGATGGTGCTCGTCGACGGCCACGACAGCTGGATGCTCGTGGAGGTCTACACCCAACGATTGATCCCCCTTCCTTCGTTTAACACTGCACTACTTTGGCACCACGACCCAGAATACTCCGAATCTTACAGTAGCCAACATGATACCAAGTTTGATTTGCTCAAGGTTGTAATCTACCAAGTGCCCACAAGATCTACGAATTATAAAGACTTCAGGCTAATGGCATTCTTCAACCGCGGTCTCGCCTATCTGACAGGTCACTTGGTAAGTGGATAAATCTGCACGTCCATCACAGGATCATACATCCTCCATGGTTCTCTGATGCTATTGAACACAAGGGCTTCATTTACGCTGTGGACTCCTTCAATGGCTGGACGTATTGTTGGCCTACTCCAGTCATCGCTACAAACGGCTGTTACAGCAGTATGTTACTTTCCTATGATATCATGATGGCTTGGTTATATTACTATCAACATTTACTGAAAAAATATTCATGCTCATACCATGTTGTTCTTAAGATTGACTACAGTACGAGCCCTTTTTATTTGACTCCAACTTGATATGATGATGTAGGCCGCCTGGTGTCCCTACCCTTCCTAATCCCAGAACCTTTCAAAGAAAAGCGGCATGACAGTTGCAGGTGGTTCTTGGCTCGATCAGACGATGACGAACGATTGATGATCATTCGCACGTACCGGACGTGTTGTTTCCCGGAATACAATCACAGTCACTGCAAGGTCTTTGAGCAAGATCCCAGCTTCTCTGGGCCTTCAGGAATTTTTGACTGGATGCCGGTAAGTAGCCTTGGTACACGCTCTCTGTTTCTCGGACTGAATTATCCGATTAACCAGGAGATAACCAAAGGAAAGGATCATGATGGCAGCGCAGTTTCGTTAATCAGGCAAAACTGTGTGTACACAGCGTACCATGCGTCTCTCCATACAACATAACCTGATATGTGCCACCATGCTCTGCAGCCCAAAGTAGGAGAGAGGGTTGCAAGTATCAGACTTTGACCTGATGGCTGGAGTTTCCCCCGTCAGGCACCCATCTGGTTCAAGCCGTCAGCCAATCTCCATAGCTTAATAAATAGTAACGTCTAACTGAGCTAGTTAGTTAGATGCGTACACTTGGTATAGTAGGATCTTTATTTAGTTTGATGCATACACTTGTTCTTTTTTGGTAGCCCTTTTGTAATGTTGGCTGATGTTTGGTTTGGAAGAGAGCGCTGCATCTTTACTCTTCTGGCCTGCTTACTGCTTCTGTTGCACCCCCAGCCCTGGTTGCTGCTGCTGTTTTCAATGTACAATCAGTAATATATTTCGTCTGTTGGTTGAATAAATGTGTTAATAGAATGACAAACACAATGTTTTGGAAGTCGTTGCACGGTCCGATCCTTTAGTGCCCCGTGCGTAGCGCATAGTATTTTTGGTACGGAACACACTTTCCACTTGTCGATCACATGTAGCCCAGTGATGAAGGCCCAATAGAGGAGCCCATAATTAACTGGAAGGGAGGCTCTCACATGAATCCGGCCCAGGTACATGCTCATGGTCCACTAAACATAAATAAATAAATAAATAAAGCTAAATGCTCATGCACCAGTTCTTTAAATTTACAATTTGAAGAGTCAAATTTTAACAGGAGGATATTATTTCCTATGGGAGTGTCGTTACATTCATTCGATATTATTCTTAGGCAAAGATAGCGACCAGTCTTTTTTCTCCCACCATTTTCTTCCTGCAACCAGCGGACCCATGCAAATCGTAGTCAACGTCGTAAATAGTTCTGGTCCATTATTATTTTACGATAAGAATGCCCAACCCAGCCCAACACACTGGCGACACCACTTTATCCCAGGGCTTCTGAATGTGCCCGCCTGTTCCCGCCTTCTACGGCTGGTTGCGCTGCGGTGCACGCATCGCCGCCCTGTCATACCCTGAAATGCTGTCCAGGCCATCCCTTTACTCCCCCCGACATCCTATTCTTCTCCGGCGATGACAGCCTACCCCGCACCAGAACCAGTGAACCCTCATACTCCCCTCCGCCTATGGCCATACTGCTGCATGTTCCCCGGCTCTTGTTCATTCCCGTCTGAGGCCTCGCCGTCGTCCTCTGCCTTGGTGCGCTCGCAGCGGCGCTGCCGTCCGGCCCTGTCAACATAGTGAATCGGGAGAGGACTATAGTTGTGAGTATGACAGTACGGACCCACCAGGTCCACTCCCGAACACAAGCAAGCGCCTCTTTACTACTCAGATGCACCCCTCGATTTTTTTTACTCTAATCCACCTTTTGAGGATTTGTTCAGAGGAGTAGGCTATAAACTGGGTTGTGCGGTCTCTATGGCCCGTCTAACAACATGACCAGCCCAGCAGTTCTTTCTTTGGGAAAATAGGTAGCCCACTATTTCTTTTTGAAGAATACCCAAGCTAGGCCTATTTGTTTTCTCTGACTTACTGGGCTGCAAATCTTTGAAGACGAGGAGGGATGCATTCTGGCCTGGCCAGAGAGTATGGGCAGGAAATCTTAAAAGGTATATGGAAGTGGTTGCAAATTCCAAAAAAATAAAAATAGTAAAGGGGCAATTAGTTTTGTTTTTTGTTTTTGTTCTTCACTGATATTTTATATTTCATTGGATTTTAACATAACATAGTATTACTTTATTTTTAAATTAGTTTTAGTATGCCTACTAATTTTTGGATTAAAAATATTTTGTTCCCCAGCAAAAATATGCGAATTTTTAATATTTCGCATATTTTTTAGTTCAAATTTTTAACCCTGGTACTGACCAGAAAATGGGCAGCAATTCTAAAAATGGAAAATGGGCTGCAATAAATTTCATATGAATTAGCAAATGGGCTGTAAATTGTAAAAATAATAACAAATGGGCTGTGCACGCCACAGATTTCGAGGCTGACTTGTTTACGCAAGGCTTTGTCAACTTATAGTCAACACACGATTCTAGCAGCAGTGACTGTTGGATGTCCATCCAACGGTCGACGTGCTTATTCAATCTCTAATCTTCCTGCTCCAGCCGCCTAACCAGCGCCGGCGGGACTGCCTGCTACCTCCTCTTGTGGCCGGCTGTGATGCCGCGCATGCTTCACCGGCCCACACTACTCCCTCCGCTGGCCTGGCCATCCCTCTACCCACCCGCACCTCCTGTTATTCTCCTGTGATGGCAGCCTCATGCCACAGCTGAACCAGTCAACCGTCATACTCCCCTCAGCGTGGGCATCCCCTGCTGTGTCTTCGCTGGCTCCGGGTCGTTCCATTCCTAGGCCGCACCGTCGTCCATCGCGTTGGTGCTCTAGGCGCGGCGTGCTCAACATGGTCAACATTCAACAAACGACAGCCATCGGAATAGGGATGTACTCGGAGAGGCTGACAGTAGGGAACCCCATGGTCCATGGCCGCACGCAAGCAACTGCCTCCTTATTACGCGAAAAAATGATTCCGCCCACTGACATATGGGGCGCACCGGTTCGAAGGCTGACCTGTGGGCCTTCTAAGTTGACGCGGATGCAGGGCTTTGTCAACTTAGTCAACAAACGATTCTAGCAGCAGTGACCATTGGATTTTAATCGAACGGTCCTGCTACTTCTTCAATCACTGATCTTCTTGCACCAGCCGCCCAAACTAGCGCCGGCGGGACCACCTGCTCCTGCCTCAAGTGGCTGGTTGTGCTGCCGCGCAGGCCTCACCGTCCCATCCTACTCCCACTGCTGGCCAGGCCTTCCCTCTACTCACCCACACCCCCTGTTATTCCCCGGCGACGGTAGCCTCAAACCGCAGCCGAACCAGTCAACCCTCGTACTCCCCTCCGCGTGGGCATCCACTGCTGCGTATTCCTCGGCTCCGGGTCGTTCCCTTCCTAGGTCGCGCCGTCGTCCACCACCTTGGTGCTCTTGGGTGGTATGACATCATCAACGTGGTCAACGAACGACAACCATCAGAAGAGGACCGTAAGTGGATAGGCTGACAGCTGGGTCCATGGCCACACGCAAGGAAGTGCCTCCTTATTACGCGCAAAATAATGATTCCTCCACCTGACAGCTCGGACCTACCGGAAGGGCCTCTGTATTTCGCAAAAAATGTCCCCCCATGACAGCTGGGACCCACCGGCTTTATCTTCGCACGGAAGGAACTGCCTTCTTACCCCCTGACAACTAGGACCCACCAGGTTGAAGCGAAGGTAGCGTTATCTGTCTGGCCACGAATGTGTACGTACATAGCGGTCGATCGGTCTTTCTGCAGCGGCGTACTGTTGCCGAGTAAGGAGCGGCACGTGTTGAAGTAGAGGCGCTAACGTAGCATGTCACGCAGTCCCGTCTATATCATGTACACGTACGTACAGCCACGCTGCAAGATAGTAAATATGGCTACGTA
The DNA here is from genome assembly GCA_011799875.1 of Thinopyrum elongatum. Lineage (NCBI taxonomy): Eukaryota > Viridiplantae > Streptophyta > Magnoliopsida > Poales > Poaceae > Thinopyrum > Thinopyrum elongatum. Next base: position 197,315,604 of record CM022301.1, on the reverse strand, counting down.
CGTACATACGGGCAGGGTCTCTAACACGTACAGCGACGTCGTCTTGTTCATCGGGAGCCAACCGGCTTGGACGAAACAGCCGGAACGGGGTCTGGCGTACCACAAAACGGAGGAAAATGACCTTCTGTTCGACCGTGTATGTTCGAAACGGGGTCCTGTTCATCGGGAAGGGTCTGGCATACCGCAGAACAGAGGAAACAGACTTGTGTTCGAGCTCCTACGGTCTAAAGGGGGTGCTGTTGATCAGGAGGGATGTGGCATACCACAAAACGGAGGAAACGGACTTGTGTTGGAGCGCCTACGGTCGAAACGGGGTCCTGTTCATCGGGAGGGGTGTGGCGTACCGCAAAATGGGACTCCACGGGCTACTGTTCATCCACCGTCGACTTCCTCCAGCCTCCACCTGCCACTGTTCATCCACCGTCGACTTCCTCCTGCCTCCACCAGCTACTGTTCATCAACGGGGTCCTGTTCATCCAGCCTCCACCGGCTACTGTTCAACCAGCCCTCTACGGGGTCCTGTTCATCCAGCCTCCACCGACTACTGTTCAACCAGCCCTCCACGGATCCTGTTCAACCAGCCCTCCATGGGGTCCCTCCACCGGCTACTGTTCATCCACCCCCACCTCATCGATCGGGGTCCTATTCATCCAACGGCAACGGCCTCCACTACCACGGGGTCCTGTTCATCCAACCCCCACCGGGAATAGTTCATCCAACCCCCAACAACGGTCAATATTCATCAAGAGGCAGCAGGTTCGATCGGCTTCAGTTAGCAGTAGTAGCGAAGGAATCGCTCGATCTGGTTCAGTTAACAGCAAGGGATCAATCGCTCGGGGTCAGTAACGTGTAGCTAGTGCAATCGCTTGGGTTCAGTAAGCGAACGCCTCGCTCGAGTTCAGTTAGAGCCCAATGCCTCGCACTCATGCGTGTACGTGTATGAGAGAAACGCACAAACCTCTGTGCATCGCTCGGCCTCGACCACCCACCGTAACCGGGAACTCCCTGATATTTTCCTCGCCCTCGCTTCTACCATGATTTTTTCCGTCATGGACGGCCCAAAGAATGTCATGCAGGTGCGTCCTCGGCCCGCCCAGGACGAAAAGCCCATTTTCTGTCATGATTTTTTGACATAGAAGTAGGAGCCCACCACATCTACGATGATACGTGCTTTTGTCACAATTATGTCATAGAAGTGTCATAAGCATGACAAAAAAAATTTGTTCGGCCCACAATGTCACGGATGTGTCTTTTTTTGTAGTGCAGCTTCACCCAGGTCTTTCATTGAAAAACTCTTGTTCAAATAATCCTTTGTGCGTTCCAGAAATTCTATATCATTTCCAATCAATAATATGTCATCCACATACAACATTATAAATGTTACAGAGCTCCCACTCACTTTCTTGTAAATAGAAGCTTCTCCATAAGTTTGTATAAAACCAAAAGCTTTGATCACCTCATCAAAGCGTATACTCCAACTCCGAGATGCTTGCACCAATCCGTAGATGGATCGCTGGAGCTTGCATACCTTATTAGCATCCTTAGGATCGACAAAACCTTCCGGTTGCATCAGATACAACTCTTCCTTAAGGAACCGCCAGATTTCATAATCAAAATATGCAGCGATTGCTAACATAATTCTAACAGACTTCAGCATCGCTATGGGTGAGCAAGTCTCATCGTAGTCAACTCCTTGAATTTGTCAAAAACCCTTTGCGACAAGTCGAGCTTTATAGACGGTGACATTATCATCAACGTCTATCTTCTTCTTAAAGATCCATTTGTTCTCAATGGCCTACTGCTGATCATCGAGTAAGTCTACAAAAGTCCATACTTGGTTCTCATACATGGATCCTAGCTCGGACTTCATGGACTCAAGCCATTTGTCGAAATCTGGGCTCATCATTGCTTCTTCATAGTTCGTGGGCTTGCCATTGTCTAACAACATGACTTCGAAGACATGATTACGGTACCATTCTGGTGCGGAATGTGTCCTTGTCGACCTACGAAGTTCAGTATTAGCTTGATCCAAAGTTTCATGATCATCATCATTAGCTTCCTCTCCGGCTGGTGTAGGCATCACAGGAACTTCTTTCCATGATGAGCTACTTTCCAATTCGAGAGAAGGTATGATTACCTCATCAAGCTCTACCTTCCTCCCACTCACTTCTTTCGAGAGAAACTCCATCTCTAGAAGGACCCATTCTTGACAACAAAGATCTTGCCCTTGGATCTATGATAGAAGGTCTACCCAATGGTCTCTTTAGGTATCATATGAAGACGCACTTTTCCGCTTTGGGTTCGAGCTTATCAGGCTGAAGCCTCTTGACATAAGCGCCGCATCCCCAAACTTTAAGAAACGACGACTTAGGTTTCTTGCCAAACCATAATTCATAAGGTGTCAACTCAACGGATTTAGATGGTGCCCTGTTTAAAGTGAATGCGGCTGACTCTAATGCATAACCCCAAAACGATAGTGGCAAATCGGTAAGAGACATCATAGAGAGCACCATATCCAATAGAGTGCAATTACGATGTTCGGAAACACCATTACTGTTGGGGATATTCCCCATGACCAAGACCCGGCTCATAAGGATAAGCCGCCTTAAGGCTTAAGTCATCTCTGGGTTTAAGTCACCCTGACGTTAAGTCATTTCTAGACTTAAGTCACCCTAATGTTAAGTCCTCTCTAGACTTAAGCAGCCATCTTAACCAACCATTTTAACCCGCCATGATGAGTCCCGGAGATGAGTCCTGGAAGATGAGACACCTGAAGATAAGCCCCGGCTGTAAGCCACCCGGGTGTAACCCGCCCGGCATAAGCCGCCCGGATGTAAGCCACCCGTCTGGAGATAAGAAGCCCACGGTTCAGAAGCCCATTGAGAGAAGCCCGCGATGGGAAGCCAGAATAGGTTAAGTCCTAATCCGACTTGGACTCTACATGTAACCCGCCCCTTCAACTTATATATGGAGGGGTAGGAAACCCCAAGAAGTTCATGGTTTTGACAGGTTAAGAATAGACAGGACTTAGACAGACAAGTCTTAGACAAGATCAAAGTAGATGCTCTCGAGATAGAGGTAGCGAAACACCGCCCTTGTAATCAAGATCGTCATCATCATCAATATCAATCAAGAAAAATGTAGGCTTTTACCTCACCGTGAGGGGGCGAACCTGGGTAAAATCTCGTGTCTCTTTTCCTGCTCAACCCCGTTCAAGCTACCACTTAGATGCGTTGGCCTCACGACTAAGTCCTTACCCTAGGACATCTGCTGTGACAAAACCACGACAGTTGGCGCCCACCGTGGGGCTCGAACCCAAAACCACAAGGTTAAGAGCCTTGCGCTCTACCGACAATTACGCTATGGTGTTCAAGGTGGCGTGAGTTGTGAAACAATTCCACATTGTCTTAAATGTGTGCCAAACTCATAACTCAGATATTCACCTCCACGATCGGATCGTAGAAATTTGATCTTCTTGTTACGATGATTCTCCACTTCACTTTGAAGTTCCTTGAACTTTTCAAATGTTTCAGACTTGTGTTTCATTAAGTAAATATACCCACATCTACTTAAGTCATACGTGAAGGTTAGGAAATAACAACATCCACCGTGTGCTTCAACACTCATCGGACCGCATACATTAGTATATATTATTTCCAAAAAGTCACTTGCCTGCTCCATTGTACCAGAAAACGGGGTCTTAGTCATCTTGGCCATCAGGCATGATTCACAGGATTGAAATGATTCTTAATCAAGTGATTCCAAAATTCCATCAACATGGAGTCTCTTCTTGCGCTTTACACCAATATGACCTAAGTGGCAGTGCCACAAGTATGTGATATTATCATCACTAACTTTGTGTATCACTATGATCGAGATTCAACAAGAATAAACCATTCACATTGGGTGCATGACCATAAAAGATACTATTCATATAAATTGAACAACCATTATTCTCTGACTTAAATGAATAACCGTCTCGCTATAAACAAGATCCAGATATAATGTTCATGCTTAACACAGGCACCAAATAACAATTATTTAGGTTCAAAACTAATCCCAAAGGTAGACGTAGAGGGAGCGCGCTGACGACGACCAAATCAACCTTGGAGCCATTTCCAACGTGCATCATCACCTTGTCCTTAGCCAGTCTCCATTTATCCGCAGCTCCTATTTCGAGTTACAAATATTAGAAACCAAACCAGTATCAAATACCCAGGCACTACTACAAGCACTAGTAAGGTACACATCAATAACATGTATATCAAATATACCTTTGTTGACGTTGCCAGCCTTCTTATCTGCCAAGTACTTGGGGCAGTTTCGCTTCTAGTGACCATTCCACTTGCAATAGAAGCACCCAGTCTCAGGCTTGGGTCCAGCCTTGGGTTTCTTCACCGGAGCGGCAACTGGCTTGCCATTCTTCTTGAAGTTCCCTTTCTTTCCCTTGCCCTTCTTAAAACTGGTGGACTTTTTGACCATCAACACTTGATTTCTACCTCCGCAGCCTTAAGCATCGCGAATAGCTCAGGGATCGTCTTTTCCATCCCTTGCATATTATAGTTCACCACAAAGCCCTTGTAGCTTGGTGGTAGTGACTGAAGAACTCTGTCAATCGCTACTTCATGCGGAAGATTAGCTCCCACCTGATTCAAGCGGTTGAAGTACCCAGACATTTTGAGTACGTGCTCGCTAATAGAGTTGTTCTCCTCCATCTTGCAGCTAAAGAACTTGTCAGAGGCGTCATACCTCTCTACCCGGGCATGAGCCTGAAATACCAATTTTAGCTCTTGGAACATCTCATATGCTCCATGGTGCTCAAAACATCTTTGGAGCCTCGGTTCTAAGCTATAAAGCATGGCGCACTGAACTATTGAGTAGTCATCATTTCTGGCCTACCAGATGTTCATAGCCTCTAGATTGGAGTGAGCGGGTGGCTCACCTAGAAGTGCATCAAGGATATAAGCCTTCTGTGCAGCAGTGAGGATAATCCTCAAATTACTGACCCAGTCTGCATAGTTGCTTCCATTATCTTTCAACTTAGCTTTCTCTAGGAACGCTTAAAATTTAGGGGAGCTACAGCGTGAGCCATTGATCTACAACATAAATTTGCAAAGACATTTGGACTATGTTCATGATAATTGGTTTAGTTAATCAACTTACTAGTGAACTCCCACTTAAATAAACATCCCTCAAGTTGTCTAAGTGTTACATGATCCAAATCAACTAACCCATGTTCGATCATCACGTGAAATGGGGTTGTCATCAATGGTGAACATCTTCATGTTGATCATATCTACTATATATCATGCGTATGGTGATCTATGGGACTGACAAAGGCCCTTTTGTGGTTCAACTGGTGAGATCAACAAGCACAAAGAGCAAAACTAGCAGAACGCGCGAGGTTTACCCAGGTTCGGGCCGCTGTGAAGCGTAAAACCCTACTCCTGCTTTGGTTGTATTTATGTGGAGTTCAAGTACAAGGAGCGCAGCTTGCCGGCAAGGTGCGCGGGAAGTGCAGCTACATGTGTAATTGAACAAAGTGTCGACCTTTGTAAAGGTAGGCATGGGCCTCCTTTTATAGATGAAGGGGTCACCACAATGGCAAAACAGTCTTTACACAAGGTAAATAGTGGCTACAGTGCCAAATACCTAACTCTAACGGGTTAGGACAAATGCATTAAATGCGCCATGAGGTGACATGCTGGTGAGGCATTATGGCAAGGGTTGTCTCTCCTTCTGTGTCATTCGCCCAGCTACCTCTTATTATCTTGACACGCCTTCAGGACGGGTGTCATTAAAGTTGTATCTTCGGCGTTGAGCTGACACGTGATCGGACAAGCTTCACCTAATTGCCTGCCCGCTTGACTCCTATTTGACAAGCGACAGGCTGGTCGCTGAGGTGGAGCGGTGCCAAGGCAGTAGGAGCTTGCTGACACGGAGCTTGCCGGGTCTTCACTTGCCGTCAAGTAGCTTGCCGGCAACCAAAGTCTTTATCTTCAGTACTAAACTAGTAATTCTCAATGACCTATCTTGAGGTCTTCTTCATGGTTTTTACACCAAGTCTTGAGTCTTGTTTGTAGTAGTCCTCCGGCAAGCCCTGCCGTCGGGAAGGCTGCCACTGCCTATGCACAAGTCAGCCTGGCACTTGGAATCTCATGCTCGTTGTTAGTGAAGATGTAGTTGTCCATCTTCATGGTGGTCAACTGTGAGCTGTGGTGTTCTACAATGTCGACAAAGCCTGTGGTCCAGAGCTCCATGTTGTTCTTCAGATCATTGAAGGACTTCTCGACATTGCTGAGCGAAGCTTTTTCATTGTTCCAGTTCACCAGCAAGTTCTTTTCTCTGGATTTTCCTTCTTCAAGGTCCTTTTCTAGAGTTCTGAGCTTCATCTTCAAATCTGCAATGGAATTCTTGGCATCAGTGAGCTCTTGGTTCTTGGCAGATAGTGAGGCTTGCAGATCCACCAGGGTGTGGGCTATTTTCTCCATATCCGTTTTGAGCACCAAGGACTCCTTGCCGGCAATTGCAAGATCTTCTTCAAACTTCCTTATTTTGGCATCCAACTCCGCCTTGACGGCCTCAGCAACTTCTGCAGCCTTGACGACCTCCGCGAGCTTGCCGGCGTGATCCAGTGCTTGAGCTTCCATGGCTTCGTTGTGCTTTTCCTCTAGCTCCTGGGTCTGCCGCGTGAGCAGAGTTTGGGTCTCATCGTCCTTGCCGTGAAGTTGGGCGGCAAGTGACTCCTCTCTGGCAGCAAGTTCTTTCTCCTTTGCGTTAAGCTGTGATTCTCGCTAAGATAACTTGTTGCCTAGAGTTTCTGCCTCCTTCTTAGCAACAGCAAGCCTTTCTTTTCACCCTTGATGCTTTGAAGCTTCTCTTCATACCATTTGCGGGTGTCTTCAACCCTCTCGTCCAGCTTCTTTTTGGCCAAGTCCACAGCCTTTTGCTCCGCCTGGATTTTATGCCAGCGTTTGCTATAGCATGCTTGCACATCTTTGAACCCAGCAGCCATGGATTGTAAGAAAGCAAGATCAGCAGCGCTGTCGTTGGAGTTGCCCGTCTCTTTGACGGTGTGAGACAAGGAAATGATGATCCTGGCAAATGCTTCTTCAAGGGTAGTCTTCCCGGCATCAGATGAGCCGGGGGCTTCAGACTGTTGCAACAAATGAGCAGGAACCAATGGATCTGTTGCTGGTTGCGCTTTAGGCAAAACTGGATGGTTAACGGCGGCTAGATCTTCATTGCTGGCTTCTCCCATCTCAACATCTGTGCTGGCAGAAGCAGATGTGTTGCTGGGAGCCTCATGGGTTTCTCCAGCATCTTTCCTAGTTCCTTCAGCCTCAGATACTGCAGCCTCTTTGGCAGCCTCATCAGCGACGCTTTTTGCAATTTCCTGCACATATATCATGGGCTCCTCCTCTTCCAATGGAGTTGAGTCTACAAGATTAAGAAGGAAAAGCAAAGAACAGAAAGAATTTAAGATTTAGATCAAGTTCAAGAAAACAAAAAGGAAAAGTTTGCAAGGATAAAATAGCACTCGGCCAAGATTTACCTTCATGAGCTTGTGGAGGGATCTCGTTTCTTCTCTGGCAACTTCAGTTGCCGTCGCTCGATCTCCGGCAACATTGGTTGCCAGTGGGACCTTGACGCGGACAGGCTCTCCTTGGTGCTCTTCTGGAGGAGGAGTAGATATTGTTGGAGAGTTGCTTGGTGGAGGATCAGAGGTCAAGGGCGTTAACAAAGGGTCTGGTCCTTATGCTCTCCATCGGAAGGTTGCTCCCCGCCTCCTTGTCAGTCTCCATGATGATAGTTTCATCAATGGAGCTTGCCAGCGGGAATTGGAGGTTGGATTCGTGCTGGGGGCTGGAGCCGGCAACATCTGAAGGGATTGGTTTTAATATATGATAAAATATAGACCCAGTGGCCATAGTTTTCACTAGAGGCTTCTCTCAAGAAAATAGCATATGGTGGGTAAAAAATTATTGTTGGGCAATTGATAGAAAAGAAAATAATTACGACGATATCCAAGGCAATGATCATATATAGGCATCACGTCCGAGACAAGTACACCGACTACTGCCTGCATCTACTATTATTACTCCACACATCGGCCACTATCTAGCATGCATCTAGAGTATTAAGTTCATAAAGAACAGAGTAATGCCTTAAGCAAGATGACATGATGTAGACAAGATAAACACATGTATGAATAAACCCCATCTTTTTACCCTTAATAGCAATGATACATACGTGTCATGTCCCGTTCTGTCACTTGGATTGAGCACTGTAAAATCAAACCCATTACAAAGCACTCTCCCATTGCAAGATACATCAATCTAGTTGGCCAAACCAAATTAATAAATCGACGAGAAATACGAAGCTACAATAATCATTCATAAAAGAGTTCAGAGAAAACTCAAATAATATTCATGGATAGATCTTCTCATAAACTCACAATTCATCGAATCCCAACAAACACACCGCAAAAAGTGATTACATTGGATAGAACTCCAAGAACATCAAGGAGAACATTGTATTGAAGATCAAATAGAGAGAAGAAGCCATCAAGCTACTATCTATGGACCCGTAGGTCTGTGGTAAACTACTCACGCATCATCAAAATGGCAGCAAGGATGATGTAGAGCCTCTCCGTGATCGAATCCCCCTCCGGCAGAGTGCCAGAAAAGGCCTCCAGATGGGATCTCGTGGTTCTGGAACTTGCGGTGGCGGAAAAAGTATTTCGTGGACTCCTCTGTTGGTTTCACGATTATAGAGAATTTATAGAGGCGGAGTTAGGTCAAACGGAGCCACATGGGACCCACAAGCCACCAGGGCGCGCCCTACCCCCTGGGCGTGCCCTGGTGCCTCATGGGCCACAACTCCATCTTCTCGTCCCCTCCCGAAGCTTCTAGGGTGTAACACCCCTGTTGTCATAAGCACTGTGATCATCTGTTAAATATGCCAAGTCATCTTCATTTGCCATGCTTGATCATAAGGCTTAGACACTTCAATTCAAATTTCTCTCTGGAAATCAATTCAAATTCTAGTGCAAAATAAAGCTGCACAAAAGTTGCTGGAAAAATGTTCATCATTTTGCAAATATTCCAAAACAATTATATGATAAGGAACACAATATCATTCTTGAAGAAAGATGAGCATTAGCAATTATAACAGCATCATTTCAGCATTTTTAAATGCTATTGTATTTTTGGAAAATTCAAATAAATCCTCTTGGGTCCCAAACTTTTTCTGGTACTGCCTAATATTGCAACCAAATTATTGGGCCAGGATCCACATTTTTGCAAAATGATTTGAAGGCTCAATTAAATGCTTTTGCTCTCTGGTTAAAAAGAAAGAAGAAAAGTAAAAGAAAAGGGCCTGGGGGCACTGCGCCAAGTGCACAGTGCGGCCCAGCCTACCTCCATTGGGTCCCTCCTCTCTCTCCTCACGCGAGTCAGCGCGGCCGTGGATGCGCCGGTGTGCCCCGGCGAAACGCCGACACGGGGACGCCACAGTGTCCGCGGAGGGGATAAGGCTGACCCCCTCCACCTCTCCGTCGTCTTCATCCACTCCTTCCCCCTCCTCTCCCTCGCTCTCCAGCGCCCGCGCTCGCGTCTCCCCTCTGTTCCGAATGCAGCCGTCACCGCACCTCTGCTCTGCCATGGCCACCGGCGACTGCTCGCCCGTTCGCGCTGTCTAGCGGGTCCACCGGCGTCTACCTCGACTCCTGGCGCTGCTTGCTGGAGTCGGGAAGCCCTGCTGCTGCCTGACGTCATTGCCCCCATCTCCGACAACCGCGCCATCGCCATCATCGATTCGACCTCCCCCTGCAGCTACTAAGCTCCCACGGGCCCTCGTGAGCCGCACGGTGAGCTCCGCGTCCCCTCCCTCTTCCCTCTTGCTCCGTTTCGAGCTGGCTAGCCGCCGCTGCTACTGCCGAGCTCTGGTCGCCACCATTACCATCGTCCCCGTGCTCCCGAGCCATCTCGGCCTCGCCCAACCGCGCTGGCTCACTCACGGAGCCCCGTAGGTCATCCCTAGCTGCCTATATCGATCGCGCACGCGCTGCAGCTCCGAAACCGTGCACACCCGAACTCCGGCACCGCCAAACGCCGTCGCCGGCGATGTTCCGGCCACCCCCGTCAACACTACAACCTCCAGTTCGCTTCGCGCCATCGCCCTGGTCACGTAGGTGCTCGCGGTGGTCCAAGCGGACCACCACAACCGATTTTCGGCCATTCCTGAGCGCGCTGCCGCTGAATATGGTCGCCGGAGACAACTCCGGCGCCGTTTCCGGCGTCGCTGACATGGCAGTCCACGTGGACCTCCCACAGTCGTTGCCACTGGGCCCCCTGGGTCCCGTTGACCCAGTCAAATGCTGACTAGGCAACGCCCAGTCACTGCAAGTGGGCCCCGCGTGGGCCCCGTTGACTAGTCAACAGGTCTGGTGACCGCTGACACAATGTTGACGCCAGGATGATGTCATAATTCATTTTCTGACGAATTTAGTAATTAAAATAATTCTAGAATATTGATTAAACTTTAGAAAATCGTAGAAAATAAACCGTTGCTCGGATCAAAAAACTTTATACATGAAAGTTGCTCAGAACGACGAGACGAATCCAACCGTGCTATCTGTTTCCATATCGGGACCCTCTACGGAGGTGAACCCACAACTTTTTACCCGTTTCCGGTTGACAAATAGTGCATATACATCGGTTAATAAATCCAACTTAAATCCTAAAATAACTAATATGACTTAGACAAGCTTTTAGGCAACCCTGCACTGCACGTTAGCATAGCAAACTTTGTGTTACTTTGTATTTATCTGTTTCCTCCCCCTTTTCTCTCTCGATAGAGCCCGGTACCGACATAGCTCCGGAGATCGATGACCCTTGACAACCTTGCCTTTGCCGCCGAGCAACCAGGCAAGCCCCCCTTTTGATCATCCCGATATCGCCCATTCTATTCTCTCATGCTTGCATTAGATTTTGCTACTGTAATTGATTGCTCCTATTCTGTTACATAACCTGTTTTTGTAACTATGGTTGATACCTGCCTGAAATCCAAACTGCTTAGTATAGGCTGGTTAGTGACCCATCAGAGACCCCACTTTGACCCAACTGCCTCGCTGGATTATCAGAAGACCCGATCAACGGGATCAAAGACAGGCCCCGGCACCGCACATCACCCCCTTAGTTGTACGGCACTACTGGGTGACTATCGAGTGTCGAGGGTGATACCTCATCAGCACTTCTGATGTTAACCTTGTAGGTTAGTTCATCGGTTATGGTCATCGAGGGTGATTCCTCCTTCTCCACTCCCGATAACGACACTGTCGTGCAACTCCTCAAGAGTGGAACTCGAGGGTGATTCCTCCTTCGTTCACCTTGACGATAACATCATGTGGAATTCCATTGAGGGTGATTCCTCAGGGTTCCCCTTGGTGTTAGACACACGGTTACTATGGTTACTATGACTTTACAACTGATACTTGGAATGGCGGGTCGACCCTGAGGGGTACCCGCGAATGATGGGAAGTTACCCGTGAGATATTTACGAGGCGCGACCGGTCATTCTTAGCCCTTGCAGCAAGTCCTCGAGATGGGGTGATGGGGTCACATCAATCATGAGTCTCTGCTCGTTACAGCAAGCCCCTAATCCACTAACGATTTGGATATTTGATCCGAGCCAGCCTTTGGCCGGATAGCACTAACCATCACGTGGGAAGAGTTATGGGCACTCTGCATCATAGCATCAGCCGAAAGCTCTGTCAGGCGTCTAGTTCAGCCTGGCGGCTGGGCTGGGCCGGCACCATCCTGTAGTGGTGGAGTCTGGTTCGCCCTGCACACAACGTCCCAGAGGGCGAGGGGCGATGGCCCAAGACACCCTTGCGCTTAGAATGTAGACTGACGGGGACATCTCTGCTGAGCTGTAGGTAGGGTTGTGGTGTATCGTTTGACCGAGGCCGGGCATGACCCAGAAAAGTGTGCCCGGCCGGAGCTAAGCAAGCGTGGTGGGCAAGTTGGTGCACCCCTACAGGGAAGAAAACATCTATCGATAGCCGGTCCCACGGTAAAGGACACTCGGAGTTGTATCCCGATCGATACAACTAGAACTTGAGATGATACCTGGATATGTGGCTCCGGGATCGCTTTCTCGCAGGGAGTCGAGGAAGGATCTCTGGGCGAGACTATTACTTGACACAACTATTACTACCTTATACTATGCTTTTCTGTACTCTTCTAAATGCTGCAAGACGCTCGAAGATGCTTGAAGATGCTAGTCTTCGATAGGACTAGGCTTTCCCCTCTATTCTGGCATTTCTGCAGCCCAGTCCACATATACAGCCTCCCTTTGATAATGTTGCATATGTAGTGTAGATCCTTGCTTGCTGAGTACTTCGGATGAGTACTCACAGTTGCTTTGCTTTCTTTTTCCCCCATATCCATTTTGATGCAACCAGATGACGGAGCCCCTGAGACAGCTGCCCCGCCGACGACTACTACTACTACCCCGAGAATGGTTTCTACCGCAAGCTTGCCGATGACCAGGAGTAGGATCGGAGGGTCCCAGGCAGGAGGCCTATGCCTTTCGATCGTAGCTTTTGTTTTTCCCCGCCTTTCTAAAGGCTTATATGTTTCTGTTTCATATCTGTACTCAGATATCTGATGCTTCCGCTGATGTTTGTATGCGAGCTTATGTATTCGAGCCCTCGAGGCCCCTGGCTTGTAATATAAAGCTTGTATGACTTTATTTATGTTTTAGAGTTGTGTTGTGATATCTTCAAGTGAGTCCTTAGGCTTGATCGTGTGCATTTGCGTGTATGGTTAGTGCACGATTAAGTCGGTGGCGTCACAGGTTGGTATAAGAGCCGGCTACCTGTAGGAATCCCCCTTCCCAACTCCTTGGCCGAAGTTGAGTCTAGTGACCGAAAACTGTTTTACTAACTTGGCTGTGTGGCTTACAGGCCTACGTTGCCAATTGGGTGGTATTAGGATCTTTTACTCCTCGACCTTTATTCCGGGACTCTGATCTCTCTTCCTTTCGGGTTAAAATTTTACTAACTCCAACATTAAGTTTTCGTGATCACATCCACCCGGAGTTCTGAAATTATCCCCCCTTGCTTCAAGATTGTGGGCCAGGCTCTGCTTACAGGATCCTTTTATCGAGGGCACCCTGTGTTGTCACTTGCAGAATCCTCGCTCCAGCAGTTTTCTCCGACGTGATGTAGCCTTTGCTATGTCACGTTGTTGTAATCCTCACCGCGTGCCTGCGCGCCGCCTAGCTTGTCTAGCTGCGTGCGTTTCCGTACTCCTACCGCCGTTTGTGTCCAACTCTGTGCATCGTTCTGTATGTCCTTAAGGACTACTAATATGCACCTGATGCCTTCTTGTTCATTTCCCATGTTACACAATGAATAACTCCATACACATGCAATTTTTCTTGCTAAACCGCCCCTGTTGATTTGGCAAGATGGCTGATGATCCTCCACCTCCACCCTATATTGCCGCAATGATGCAACAGTTTATGACCGGACTAATGTCTCAATTTCCAACTCAGAATGCTCAACAACAGTCTGCTCCAATAACTCTGCCAGAATTCGTGCGCCTCAATCCATCTGTTTTCCGCAACTCCACAAATCCTATGGATGCTGATGATTGGCTTCGTGACATCCTGTTTGAGATGGAGTCAGCTAATGTTGCCCCTGACAGTTACGTCACCTTTGCGACATTCCATTTAAAGGGTCCAGCTGCTCAATGGTGGGAAAGCCACAAGAGTATGTTGCCTGCTGAATCTGTAACCACTTGGCAGGAATTTCAGTCCGCCTTTCGTGCACGGTACATTCCTCCAGGTCTGATCGACCAGAAGAAGCAGGAGTTCCGCAAACTCTCACAGGGCACAATGACTGTGGATGAATATCAGAGGAAATTTCTCGAATTATCCCGCTATGCTAAAGATGACGTCGACACTGACGCCCGCAAGCAGGAGAAAATCTGTGAAGGACTGCGTTCCGATATACAGCTCGTACTTGTTGTTCAAGATTATGCAGACTTTGCGACGCTTGTCAGCCAAGCCTACCGAGTTGAAACTGGTCTGGCTAAGTACCAGGAGTCGCTCAAGCGCACTCGTGACGTTGGCTCATCCTCGGGTCAGCCTGTTCGGAAACGTCAAGTGTGGATTCCACACAATGTTCATCACCGACCTGCTCCAACACCAAGGCCATCTTATGTTGCACCTCGTCTGCCTCCACCACCTAGACAACTGAATAGTGAAAGTGGACAGCCCAATGCTGATGCTCCTTCCCATAATGATGGTTTATGCCACCATTGTGGACAGCCAGGGCACCGTGCTCTCAACTATCGCCAGGATCAGCTGCAGGATTGAACGTGTCGACCTGTTGACTGTAGGAAGGGCCGTCAAAACCATCCTAGCAGAAAATGTAATGCTAGACCACCTGCTATGAATAGTGGTCAAGTCACCCATGTTAAAATGGAAGAAGCTCGAGAGTCCCCTAAAATCATGATGGGTATCCTTCCAGTTAATTCAGTGGCAGCTTCTGTTCTTTTTGATTCAGGTGCGTCACATTCCTTTGTGTCCCAGCAATTTGCACAATTGCATGAGGTTTCCATGAGCTCATTACCCACTCCATTGGAGATTAGTACTCCCCGTTCTAGGTGGCAAACCAAGATGGTAAGTCACAACAATCAGATCAGAATTGAAGGGTTGATGTTCTCTGCTTCCCTTATTGCTCTTGGACCTTCTGACATTGACATCATTCTTAGTATGGATTGGTTGACAATGAATAAAGCTTTGATTGACTGTGCTACTAAGACAGTCCAGCTCACTCATCTTTCTGGCCAGACAGTCAGATACTCAGCTCGGATAGTTCAGAATGCCGAGAATCAGATATATGTTCTGAATGCATTGAATGCTTCACCTCTTGAAGGCATCGAGAATGTTCCAGTTGTTCGTGAATTTCAAGATGTCTTTCCGGAAGAACTTCCAGGAATACCCCTTGCTAGAGCCGTCGAGTTCGTCATAGACTTGAAGCTGGGCACTACCCCTATTGCGAAGCGTCCTTATAAGATGCCTCCACACCACCTTCTCGAGCTTAAGGAAGAAATCAACAAGTCACTTAAGAAGGGTTTCATCCGCCCTAGTTCATCTACTTGGGGAGCACCTTCCCTCTTTGTCAAGAAGAAGGATGGTACGAATCGGTTGGTTCAAGATTACTGACCTATCAACCAAGCAACAATTCA
Source organism: Thinopyrum elongatum (assembly GCA_011799875.1). NCBI lineage: Eukaryota > Viridiplantae > Streptophyta > Magnoliopsida > Poales > Poaceae > Thinopyrum > Thinopyrum elongatum. The sequence continues at coordinate 197,300,338 of CM022301.1, read as the reverse complement.
GAACAAGTATCCGCTTCCCAGAATCAACGATCTGTATGATCAACTTGCTGGTTCCTCAGTATTCTCTAAGCTTGATTTGAGATTGGGATACCACCAGATCCGAGTTCATGAAGAGGATATTCCGAAGACAGCATTCGTTACTCGCTATGGTTCTTATGAGTACATTGTCATGTCTTTCGGCTTGACTAATGCTCCAGCTACCTTCTCCCGGTTAATGAATTACATCTTCATGGATTATCTCGACAAATTCATCGTGGTATATCTAGATGATATTCTGGTTTATACGAAGAATGAAGAAGAACATGCCGAACATCTTCGGCTTGTACTGGAAAGAAGTGGGAAGAATCTCTCCCGTACGCTAAGTTTTCTTATAACAACAGCTATCAAGCCAGCTTGAAAATGGCTCCATTCGAAGTATGGACGTAAGTGTCGAACCCCTTTGAATTGGTCAGAAACTGGGGAACGACCGCTCGTGGGTCTGGATATTATCCAACACGCCGAAGAGCAAGTCCGTGTTGTCCGAGAAAATCTCAAGGCAGCTCCGGACCGTCAGAAGAGCAACTATGATCGCAAACGATGGGTTTGACCTATCAACCTGGTGATCAAGCTTATCTACGTGTCACTCCTATGAAGGGCACTCACCGTTTCGGAATCAAGGGCAAGCTAGCTCCATGCTACATTGGTCCCTTTCGCATTGTTGCCAGACGTGGTCAGGTGCCATATAAATTGGAGTTGCCACCGCAATTCTCTCATATCCACGACGTATTCCATGTGTCGCAACTTCGTAAATGCTTCAAGGAATCCCCGCACCGCGCAGTGGATCACGAGATGCTCAAATTGCAAGATGATCTTTCTTATAAGGAGCATCCAATCCGCATTCTCAATGAAGATGAACGTCAGACTCGTCAGAAGACGACCAAGTTCCTGAAAATGAAGTGGTCAATTCATACTGAAGATGAAGCCACTTGGGAACGCGAGGATCATCTTCGCAAAGAATAGCCCGACCTCTTTTCTTCTACCTCCTGAATTCTCGGGACGAGAATTTCTTTTAGTGGAGGAGAATTGTAACACCCCTGTTGTAATAAGCATTGTGATCATCTGTTAAATATGCCAAGTCATCTTCATTTGCCATGCTTGATCATAAGGCTTAAACATTTCAATTCAAATTTCTCTCTGGAAATCAATTCAAATTCTAGTGCAAAATAAAGCTGCACAAAAGTTGCTGGAAAAATGTTCATCATTTTGCAAATATTACAAAACAATTATATGTTAAGGAACACAATATCATTCTTGAACAAAGATGAGCATTAGCAATTATAACAGCATCATTTCAGCATTTTTAAATGCTATTCTATTTTTGGAAAATTCAAATAAATCCTCTTGGGTCCCAAACTTTTTCTGGTATTGCCTAATATTGCAACCAAATTATGAGGCTAGGATCCACATTTTTGCAAAATGATTTGAAGGCTCAATTAAATGCTTTTGCTCTCTGGTTAAAAAGAAAGAAGAAAAGTAAAAGAAAAGGGCCTGGGGGCACTGCGCCAAGTGCATAGTGCGGCCCAGCCCACCTCCACTGCGTCCCTCCTCTCTCTCCTCGCGCGTGTCAGCGCGGCCGTGGACGCGTCGGTGTGCCCCGGCGAAACGCCGACACGGCGACGCCACAGTGTCCGCGGAGGGGATAAGGCCGACCCCCTCAGCCTCTCCGTCGTCTTCATCCACTCCTTCCCCTTCTCTCCCTCACTCTCCAGCGCCCGCGCTCGCCTCTCCCTCTGTTCCGAACGCAGCTGTCGCCGCACCTCTGCTCTCCCGCGGCCACCGGCGACTTCTAGCCCGTCCGCGCTGTCCAGCGGCTCCGCCGGCGTCTACCTCGACTCCTGGCGCTGCTTGCTGGAGCCGGGAAGCCCTGCTGCTGCCTGATGTCGTCGCCCCCATCTCCGACCACCGCGCCGTCACCTTCGTCGATTCGGCCTCCCCCTGCAGCTACTAAGCTCCCACGGGCCCTCATGAGCCGCACGGTGAGCTCCGCGTCCCCTCCCTCTTCCCTCTTGCTCCGTTTCGAGCTGGCTAGCCGCCGCTGCTACTGCCGAGCTCTAGTCGCCGCCATTACCGTTGTCCCCGTGCTCCCGAGCCGTTTCAGCCTCGCCCAACCGCGCTAGCTCACTCACGGAGCCCTGTAGGTCATCCCTGGCTGCCTAGATCGATCGCGCACACGCTGCAGCTCCGAAACCATGCACACCCAAACTCCGGCGCTGCCAAACGCCGTCGCCGGCGATGTTCCGGCCACCCCCGTCAACGCTGCTACCTCCAGTTCGCTTTGCGCCATCGCCCTGGTCATGTAGGTGCTCGCAGTGGTCCAAGCGGACCACCATAGCCGATTTCCGGCCATTCCCGAGCGCGCCGCCACTGAATATGGTCGCCGGAGACAGCTCCGGCGCCGTTTCCGGCATCGCTGACGTGGCAGTCCACGTGGACCTCCCCACAGTCGCTGCCACTGGGCCCCCTGGGTCCCGTTGATTCAGTCAAATGCTAACTGGGCAACGCCCAGTCACTGCCAGTGGGCCCCATGTGGGCCCCGTTGACCAGTCAACAGGTCTGGTGACCGCTGACACAGTGCTGACACAAGGATGACGTCATAATTCATTTTCTGACGAATTTAGTAATTAAAATAATTTCAGAATATTGATTAAACTTTAGAAAATCGTAGAAAATAAACCGTTGCTCGGATCGAAAAACTTTATACATGAAAGTTGCTCAGAACGACGACACGAATCCAACTGTACTATCTGTTTCCATGTCGGGACCCTCTACGGAGGTAAAGCCACAACTTTTCACCCGTTTCCGGTAGACGATTAGTGCATATACACCGGTTAATAAATCCAACTTAAATCCTAAAATAACTAATATGAATTAGACATGCTTTTAGGCAACCCTGCACTGCACGTTAGCATAGCAAACTTTGTGTTACTTTGTCTGCTTTGTATTTATATGTTTCCTCCCCCTTTTCTCTCTTGATAGAGCCCGGTACCGACGCAGCTCCGGAGATTGACGACCCCTGACAACCTTGCCTTTGCCGCCGAGCAACCAGGCAAGCCCCCCTTTTGATCATCCCGATATCGCCCATTCTATTCTCTCATGCTTGCATTAGATTTTGCTACTATAATTGATTGCTCCTATTCTGTTGCATAACCTGTTTTTGTAACTACTGTTGATACCTGCCTGAAATCAAAACTGCTTAGTATAGGCTAGTTAGTGACCCATCAGAGACCCCACTTTGACCCAACTGCCCTGCTGGATTATCAGAAGACCCGATCAACGGGATCGAAGACAGGCCCCGGCACCGAACATCACCCCCTTAGTTGTATGGCACTACTGGGTTACTATCGAGTGCCGAGGGTGATACCTCATCAGCACTTCTGATGTTAACCTTGTAGGTTAGTTCATCGGTTATGGTCATCGAGGGTGATTCCTCCTTCTCCACTCCCGATAACGACACTGTCGTGAAACTCCTCAAGAGTAGACCTCGAGGGTGATTCCTCCTTCGTTCACCTTGACGATAACATCAGGTGGAATTCCATCGAGGGTGATTCCTCAGGGTTCCCCTTGGTTACAGACACACGGTTACTATGGTTACTATGACTTTAGAACTGATACTTGGAATGGCGGGTCAACCCTGAGGGGTACCAGCGAATGATGGGAAGTTACCCGTGAGATATTTACAAGGCTCGGCCGGGCATTCTTAGCCCTTGCAGCAAGTCCTCGAGACGGGGCGACGGGTTCACATCAATCGTGAGTCTCTGCTCCTTACCGCAAGCCCCTAATCCACTAACAATTTGGATATTTGATCCGAGCCGGCCGTTGGCCGGATAGCACTAACCATCACGTGGGAAGAGTTATGGGCACTCTGCATCGTAGCATCAGCCGAAAGCTCTGTCAGACATCCAGTTCAGCCTTGCGGCCGGGCTGGGCCGGTACCATCCTGTAGTGGTGGAGCCTGGTCCGCCCTGCACGCAACTACCCGGAGGGCGAGGGGCGATGGCCCATGACCCCCTTGCGCTTAGGATGTAGACCGACGGGGACCTCTCTGCTGAGATGTAGGTAGGGTTGCGGTGTATCGTTTGACCGAGGCCAGGCATGACCCAAAAAAGTGTGCCCGACCGGAGTTAAGCGAGCGTGGTGGGTAAGTTGGTGCACCCCTACAGGGAAGAAAACATCTATCGATAGCCGGTCCCCCGGTAAAGGACACTCGGAGTTGTATCCCGATCGATACAACTAGAACTTGAGATGATACCTGGATATGTGGCTCCGGGATCGCTTTCTCGCAGGGAGTCGAGGAAGGATCTCTGGGTGAGACTGTACTTGACACAACTATTACTACCTTATACTATGCTTTTCTGTACTCTTCTAAATGCTGCAAGATGCTCGAAGATGCTAGTCTTTGATAGGACTAGGCTTTCCCCTCTATTCTGGCATTTCTGCAGCCCAGTCCACATATACATCCTCCCTTTGATAATGTTGCATATGTAGTGTAGATCCTTGCTTGCTGAGTTCTTCAGATGAGTACTCATGGTTGCTTTGCTTTCTTTTCCCCCCATATCCATTTTGATGCAAGCAGATGACGGAGCCCCTAAGACAGCTGCCCCACCGACGACTACTACTACTACCCCAAGAATGGTTTCTACCACAAGATTGCCGACGACCAGGAGTAGGATCGGAGGGTCCCAGGCAGGAGGCCTGTGTCTTTCGATCGTAGCTTTTGTTTTGCCCCGCCTTTCTAAAGGCTTATCTGTTTCTGTTTCATATCTGTACTCAGATATCTGATGCTTCCGCTGACGTTTGTATGCGAGCTTATGTATTCGAGCCCTCGAGGCCCCTGGCTTGTAATATAAAGCTTGTATGACTTTATTTATGTTTTAGAGTTGTGTTGTGATATCTTCAAGTGAGTCCTTAGGCTTGATCATGTGCATTTGCGTGTATGGTTAGTGCACGATTAAGCCGGGGGTGTCACACAGGGTCTCTTATGTCCAGAGAAAATCACCAAAAAGTTTCGTTGCATTTGGACTTCATTTGGTACTGATATTTTGGAAAACTAAAAACAAGCAAAAAACAACAACTTTGATGACGACATCAATACTACAGTTACACCCACGATCCGTGCGACTACATACACTGGACCAATTACTAGAGCTCGCGCACGCCAATTAAATTATCAGGTACTTTCATTTCTTGGTAACGATTCTAATGTTCATGAGAATATGATGCTGCCTAAATTCGATACATTTGTTTTGCTTATAAATGAAGGTCCAAGCATGGACAAAACGATGAACATTAGAGCATGATAAAGCATGGAGAAGATGGCACGTGCAAGGGGAACAAGAATGGAGTTTCAAGTGATGATTTCAAGACTTTGAAGCCACCATAATGAGTGCATAAAGGCTTGGACGAAATATACAATATGCCACTTCATAAATTTTGTCCAGAGGCTATTATAGGTGCTGCATCACCTTATTATTGGGCCAGGCCCATGCAATTTTGAAATACTTCAGTATAGGCTATTTTTAGAGTCCGTATGTGTGGGGAAACCAAGTTAGGGTTGGTTTCGGGCCCCTCCTCCAGGGGGTCACAAAATTCCCCCTATTCCACCATATATACAGCCCTTAGGGCGTCATTTGGACTTTGGGGTTTGTTTAGATTAAAAGTTCACCATAGCTACAACTTCGCGTACTTTGTTTGTGTTCAACGGCCAGACCAAGACGCCACAGAACCCCACTTTCATTAATAAAGCTTTCCTCTTATATTCTAAATATGCAGATTGCAATTTCAGCTTCTTGCTTGTTCTTCGTTTGTGTGCAGGAAACATACCCTCGTGGTCAGGTTGATCATGCGCCAGCGTGGTCAATAACCTCTCGGAGTTCTTTTAGCGATTGCTAAGGCATGACGTCCTTGCATGTTCGTAGTAGGATCCTCAAAGTCTACTCCACCAAAAATGATAGCCACCATCTCATCGAAAGACAGGACACCTTTGCCTCTATCAAGTGGTATAAGATATCCAGGTTGCTTGGTGAGATTTTACAGTTTTCGTAGTTTAGATCATATCTGTTCTACATACCTACAGTCCATGAAAAATCCACAAAAAAATTAGGGTTAGTTCATCATAGCCGAACCAGTCTAAGCCATTGCATAATCCTTTTAGTGTTTTGCTTTGTTTAATTTGCGGTTGCATCGTCGTGTCAAGTTGTTGGTCTTAGCATCTAGTTCTTTAGAGTTTCGAGTTCTGTTCACAAGTTGTCACGTCGCCGCCACCTCTCCATTGTCATCGCCCCTGCCATATACCACCACCACTTATCTACCACTTCTCTGAGTCCATATACCACCACCGCTCCGAGTCCATATACCACCACTGAACCGAGTCCATATACCACCACCGCTCTGAGTCCATATACCACCACCGATCCGAGTTTCCAGATTCGTGTTTCCTTGTTTGAGTAGGTTTCGGGTTTCATCAATCTTGCTCCATCTGTAGAAGAGGAGTGTCTAAAAACCACCCTCCGTTTAGGCCCAAATTTTTCCAAAAATGCACTTGTCAATTTTTTTTCTGGCTAATGATATTGTTAAATTGAAGCTATTTCCATTCCCACTACGAGATCATGCTAAAACTTTTTTTTCATCTTTGCCTAAAAATAGTATTGATTCATGGAACAAGTGTAAAGATGCTTTTATTTCCAAGTATTTTCCTCCCGCTAAGATCATCTCCCTTAGGAATGATATAATGAATTTTAAGCAACTTGATCATGAACATGTTGCACAATCTTGGGACAGGATGAAATTGATGATAAGAAATTGCCCTACGCATGGTTTAAGTTTATGGATGATCATACAAAATTTTTATGCCGGATTGAATTTTGCTTCTAGAAATCTTTTAGATTCAGCAGGAGGTACTTTTATGGAAATCACATTAGGAGAAGCTACTAAACTCCTAGATAATATTATGGCTAATTATTCTCAATGGCACACCAAAAGATCCACTACTAGTAAAAAAGTGCATGCGATTGAAGAAATTAATGTTTTGAGTGGAAAGATGGATGAACTTATGAAATTGTTTTCTAGTAAGAGTGCTCCTCTTGATCCTAATGATATGCCTTTATCCACTTTGATTGAGAATAATAATGAATCTATGGATGTGAATTTTGTTGGTAGGAACAATTTTGGTAATAACGCGTATAGAGGTAATTTCAACCCTAGGTTGTTCCCTAGTAATTCCTCTAATAATTATGGTAATTCCTACAACAATTCTTATGGAAATTATAATAAGATGCCCTCTGATCTTGGGAACAATATTAAAGAATTTATTAGTTCCCAAAAGAATTTCAATGCTTTGGTTGAAGAAAAATTGCTTAAGATTGATGATTTGGCTAGGAACGTGGATAGAATTTCTCTTGAGATTGATTCTTTGAAAATTAGATCTATTCCACCCAAGCATGATATTAATGAGTCTCTAAAATCTATGAGAATTTCTATTGATGAGTGTAAAGAAAGAACCGCTAAGATGCGTGCTAAGCGAGATTGGTTTATGAAAGCATGTTCTTCTAGTTTTCGTGAAAATAATGATAAAGATCTTAAATTGATTGGTGTGACTCCTATTGAATATTTGTTTTATAATATAAATCTTGATAAATATGGGACTGGAGATGAGTCAACTTTAGCTAGAAGGCATCCCAATGATTCAGAGTTTATAGATCTTGATGCAAAAATTGATAAAAGTGCGATTGGAGAGGTCAAAACTTTAAGTAGCAATGAACCCACTCTTTTGGATTTCAAGGATTTTAATTATGATAATTGTTCTTTGATAGATTGTATTTCCTTGTTGTAATCCATGTTGAATTCTCCTCATGCTTACAACAAAATAAAGCTTTTACTAAACATATTGTTGATGCTATGATGAAATCTTTTGAAGAAAAACTTGAGTTGGAAGTTTCTATCCCTAGAAAGCTTTATGATGAGTGGGAGCCTACTGTTAAGATTAAGATTAAAGATTATGAGTGCCATGCTTTGTGCGATTTGGGTGCTAGCGTTTCCACGATTCCCAAAACTTTATGTGATGTGCTAGGTTTCCGTGAATTTGATGATTGTTCTTTAAATTTGCATCTTGCGGATTCCACAATAAAGAAACCTATGAGAAGGATTAATGATGTTGTTATTGTTGCAAATAGGAATTATGTGCCCGTAGATTTCATTGTTCTTGATATAGATTGCAATCCTACATGCCCTATTATTCTTGGTAGACCTTTCCTTAGAATGATTGGTGCAATTATTGATATGAAAGAAGGAAACATTTGATTTCAATTTCTGTTAAGGAAGGGCATGGAACACTTTCCAAGAAAGAAAATTAAGTTTCCATATGAATCTATTATGAGAGCTACTTATGGATTGCATACCAAAGATGACAATACCTAGATCTATTGCGTTATGCCTAGCTAGGGGCGTTTAACAATAGCGCTTGTTGGGAGGCAACCCAATTTTATCTTTGTGTTTTTTGTTTTGCTTCTATTGTTGAATAAATTACACATTATTAACTCTGTAGTAATTGTGTTTTCGTGTTTTAATTAGTGTTTGTGCCAAGTAAGACCTTTGGGATGGCTTACGGTGATAGTTGATTTGATCTTGCTGAAAAACAGAAACTTTTGCGTCCAGTCACAGAATTGTTTAAATTCACTGGAGCGTGGAAAACCCCTGAATTTTTTATACAAGATTGATATATGAATTTCCTCTGATGTCCTAATGTTTCAGAAGTTTGGAGTTACAGAAGTACTAGAACAATCCAGATCTTCGCAGACTATTCTTTTTTTGACAGATTCTGTTTTCTATGTGTTATTTGCTTATTTTGATGAATCTATGGGTAGTATCGGGGGGGAGGGGCTATGAACCATGGAGAAGTTGGAATACAGTAGATATTACACCAATATAAATAAAGAATGAGTTCACAATAGTACCAAAAAGTGGTTATTTATTTTCTTATACTAACGGATCTCATGAGTTTTGTGTTGTGAAGTTTTCAAGTTTTGGGTAAAGATTTGATGGAATATGGAATAAGGAGTGGCAAGAGACTAAGCTTGGGGATTCCCAAGGCACCCCAAGGTAATATTCAAGGACAAACAAGAGCCTAAGCTTGGGGTGCCCCGGAAGGCATCCCCTCTTTCGTCTTTGTCTATCAGTAAATTTACTTGAGGCTATATTTTTATTCACCACATGATATGTGTTTTGCTTGGAGCGTCTTGTATGATATGAGTCTTTGATTTTTAGTTTGCCATAATCATCCTTGATGTACACATATTTTGAGAGGGACACGCATGAATCGTGATTTATTAGAATACTCTTTGTGCTTCACTTATATCTTTTGAGCTAGGCAATTTTGCTCTAGTGCTTCACTTATATCTTTTTAGAGCATGGCGGTGGCTTTATTTTATAGAAATTGTTGAACTCTCTTGCTTCACTTATATTATTTTGAGAGTCTCTAAACAGCATGGTAATTTGCTTTGGTTATGAATTTAGTCCTAATATGATGGGCATCCAAGAGGGATATAATAAAAACTTTCATATAAAGTGCATTGAATACTATGTGAAGTTTGATTCCTTATGATTGTTTTGAGATATAAAGATGGTGATATTAGAGTCATGCTAGTGAGTAATTGTGGATTGGTAGAAATACTTGTGTTAAAGTTTGTGATTCCCGTAGCATGCACGTATGGTGAACCATTATGAGATGAAGTCGGAGCATGATTTATTTATTGATTGTCTTCCTTATGAGTGGCGGTCAGGGACGAGCGATGGTCTTTTCCTACCAATCTATCCTCCTAGGAGCATGCATGTAGTACTTTGTTTCGATAGCTAATAGACTTTTGCAATAAGTATGTGAGTTCTTTATGACTAATGTTGAGTCCATGGATTATACGCACTCTCACCCTTCCATCATTGCTAGCCTCTCTAGTACCGCGCAACTTTCGCCGGTGCACTACACCCACCATATACCCTTCCTCAAAACAGCCACCATACCTACCTATTATGGCATTTCCATAGCCATTCCGAGATATATTGCCATGCAACTTTCACCATTCCGTTTATTATGACACACTTCATCATTGTGATATTGCTTTGCATGATCATGTAGTTGACATCGTATTTGTGGCAAAGCCACGTTTCATATTTTTTGTACATGTCTCTCTTGGTCATTGCACATCCCGGTACACCGCCGGAGGCATTCATATAGAGTCATATTTTTGTTTTAAGTATAGAGTTGTAATTATTGAGTTGTAAGTAAATAAAAGTGTGATGATCATCATTATTAGAGCATTGTCCCATGTGAGGAAAGGATGATGGAGACTATGATTCTCCCACAAGTTGGGATGAGACTCCGGACGAAAAATAAGAAAAAGAGAAAAAAAGAAAAAGAAAAAAAGAGAAAAAAAAGAGAGGCCAAAGAGCCTAAAATAAAAAGAAAATGAGAGAAAAGAGAGAAGGGCAATGCTACTATCCTTTTTCCACACTTGTGCTTCAAAGTAGCACCATGATCTTCATGATAGAGGGTCTCCTATTTTGTCACTTTCATATACTAGTGGGAATTTCCGTTATATAACTTGGCTTGTATATTCCAATGATGGGCTTCCTCAAAGTGCCCTAGGTCTTCGTGAGCAAGCGAGTTGGATGCACACCCACTTAGTTTCTTTTTGAGCTTTCATTCACTTATAGCTCTAGTGCATCCGTTGCATGGCAATCCCTAGTCACTCACATTGATATCTATTGATGGGCATCTCCATATCCCGTTGATACGCCTAGTTGATGTGAGACTATCTCCTTCTTTTTGTCTTCTCCGCAACCACCATATTATATTCCACCTATAGTGCTATATCCATGGCTCACGCTCATGTATTGCATGAAAGTTGAAAAAGTTTGAGAACTTCAAAAGTATGAAACAATTGCTTGGCTTGTCATCAGGGTTGTGCATGATTTAATACTTTGTGTGATGAAGATGGAGCATAGCCAAACTATATGATTTTGTAGGGATAACTTTCTTTGGCCATGTTATTTTGAGAAGACATGACTGCTTTATTAGTATGCTTGAAGTATTATTGTTTTTATGTCAATATTAAAGTTTTGTTTTGAATCTTATGGATCTGAACATTCATGCCACAATGAAGAAAATTACAAGGATAAATATGTTAGGTAGCATTGCACATCAAAAGTTCTACTTTTATCATTTACCTACTCGAGGACGAGCAGGAATTAAGCTTGGGGATGCTTGATACGTCTCCAACGTATCTATAATTTTTTATTGTTCCATGCTATTATATTATCTATTTTGGATGTTTTATATGCATTAATATGCTATTTTATAGTATTTTTGGGACTAACCTATTAACCTAGAGCCCAGTGCCAGTTTCTGTTTTTTCTTGTTTTTGAGTTTCGCAAAAAAGGGATATCAAATGGAGTCCAAACGGAATAAAACTTTACGATGATTTTTCTTGGACCAGAAGACACGTACGACAGTTGGAGTCGAAGTCAGAAGACCCACGAGGAGACGGTAAGCCGTAGGGGCACGCCCTAGGGGGGACGCCCCTGGCTTGTGGCCCCCTCGGGAGTCCACCGACCTACTTCTTCGTCCTATAAATTCACATATATTCCAAAACCCTAGAGGGGAGCCACGAAAATACTTTTCCACCGCCGCAACATTCTGTTCCTGTGAGATCCCATCTTCGGGCCTTTTCCAGCAATCTGCCAGAGAGGGATTCGATCACGGAGGGCATCTACATCAACCCTATTGCCCTTCCAATGAAGCATGAGTAGTTTACCTCAGACCTACGGGTCCTTAGCTAGTAGCTAGATGGTTTCTTCTCTCTCTTTGATTCTCAATACCATGTTCTTCTCGATGTTCTTGGAGATCTATACGATGTAATATTCTTTTGCGGTGTGTTTGTCAAGATCCGATGAATTGTGGATTTATGATCAGATTATCTATGAATATTATTTCAATCTTCTCTGAATTCTTATATGCATGATTTGATATCTTTGTATTTCTCTTCAAATTATCGGTTTGGTTTGGCCAACTAGATTGGTATTTCTTGCAATGGGAGAGGTGCTTAGTTTTGGGATCAATCTTGCGGTGTCCTCACCCAGTGACATAGTAGGGGTAGCGAGGCACATATTGTATTGTTGCCATCAAGGATAAAAAGGTGGGGTTTTCATCATATTGCTTGAGTTTATCCCTCTACATCATGTCATCTTACTTAAGGCGTTACTCTGTTCTTTATGAACTTAATACTGTAGATGCATGCTGGATAGCGGTCGATGTGTGGAGTAATAGTAGTAGATGCAGGCAGGAGTCGGTCTACTTGACACGGACGTGATGCCTATATGCATAATCATTGCCTTGGATATCGTCATAACTTTGCGCTTTTCTATCAATTGCTCGACAATAATTTGTTCACCCACCGTATTATTTGCCTTCAAGAGAGAAGCCTCTAGTGAAACCTATGGCCCCCGGGTCTATTTTCCATCATATATTTTCATATCTATATACCAAAAATACCTTGCTGCAATTTATTTACTTTTATTTTATTTTACGTTTTGGCAATCTTATATACCTATCTCTATCAGATCTCACCTTTGCAATTGACCATGAAGAGATTGACAACCCCTTTATCGCGTTGGGTGCAAGTGTTTGATTGTTTGTGCAGGTGCGTAGATTGGGGACTTGCTTGTACCTCTTACTGGATTGATACCTTGGTTCTCTAACTGAGGGAAATACTTATCTCTATTTTGCTGCATCACCCTTTCCTCTTCAAGGGAAAAACCAATGCAAGCTCAAGAAGTAGCACTGCACCACCACCTCAGGTATGAGATCATGACCATGTTCCTAAACTAAAATTGAGTATTCCGCCATTTGCGGGTAGATACGTTCCTGATATATATCTTACATGGCAGTTAGAAAATGACCAACATTTTACATGCTTACAATATCCCGAGGATAGACGTGTTGCTGCTACTATTTGTGCTTTCCCTAGTTTTGCTTTTGTGTGGTGGTCTGAACATTGTAGGTTATATCATATTCCAGCTACTTGGGATGCTTTGAAAAATTCTATGTGTACTCGTTTGGTTCCACCTTATTATCAACGTGAATTACTTCAGAAATTGCAGCGTTTAAGACAAGGAAATTTTTTTGTAGAAGAATATTACCAGGAATTACAAACTGGCATGATTAGATGTGGTATTGTTGAGGATAATGAAGCTATGCTTGCATGTTTCATGGGTGTGTTAAATAGAGAGATTCAGACCATCTTAGAGTATAAGGAATATAACAATATCACTCGTTTATTCCATCTTGCTTGCAAAGCTGAACGTGAAGTGCAGGATCGACATGCATTGGCACGAACTAATTTTCTGCAGATCGATCATCATCATGGACACCACGTGCATCTTCTACTTCCACATGTTCTGCTACACCGGCACCTCCGTCAGCTGCCACCTCCAATCGTGATACAAGAAAGCAGGCACAACCGCCACTATCTTCCAAGAGCACACCTTTCGGGCCTGCATAGAGCTATTCTTCAGCCATGGCATCAACAGGGCAAACAGATGATATTATTTGCCGTCATTGCAAGGGTGGAGGTCATTATGTGAGAGAATGCCCATCTAAGCGTATGATGATTGCTACTGAAGATGGTGGGTATGAGTCCGCTAGTGACTATGACGAGGAGACTTTGGCTCTTATTACAAGTGAAGAACATGGTGGAGATGATTCTGAACAAGAGATGCAATATATGGCTATTGAAGACGCTGACAGGTATGAAACTTAGTTGCTCAACGTGTTTTGAGTGTGCAGGTCATACAAGCTGAGCAAAATCGGAGGCACAATTTGTTCCATACAAAGGGAGTTGTGAAGGAACGTTCTATTCGCGTCATCATAGATGGAGGGGGCTACAACAACCTGGCTAGCATGGAGATGGTGGAGAAGCTATCTCTCACCACAAGACCACATCCGCATCCTTACTACATCCAATGGTTCAACAACAGCGGCAAGATTAAGGTAACACATACTATTCATGTGCATTTTAGTATAGCCACATACGCTGATTATGTTGATCGTGATGTGGTACCCATGCAAGCATGTTCCATATTACTTGGTAGACCATGGCAATTTGATAAAAATTCTGTACACCATGGTAGAAACAATCAGTATACTCTTGTTCATAAGGATAAACATATTACTTTGCTTCCTATGTCTCCTAATTCCATTTTGAAAGGTGATATTCATAGAGCTAGTAAAGCAAAACATGAGCAAAATAAGAGTGAAAATCAGATTGTGGCAAAAGAATTTGAGCAAAAAATGAAGCCTAATAATAAACCATCTAGTGTTGTTTCTAAAATTAAATTGAAAAGTGGATGTTTACTTGCCACCAAATCTGATATTGATGATCTAGATTTCAGCAAATCTATTCGCTATGATTTTGTGTGCAAAGAGACATTATTTCCATTTGAGGACATGCCTCCCTCTTTACCTCCTCCTGTCACTAACATTTTGCAGGACTTCACTGACGTCTTTCGACAAGACGTGCCACTGGGATTACCACCTATTCAAGGGATTGAGTATCAGATTGACTTAATTCCCGGTGCTTCGCTGCCAAACTGTGCGCCATACCATAACAATCCAGAGGAGACGAAGGAGATTATGCGTTAAGTATAGGAGCTGCTCGACAAAGGTTATATACGTGAATCTCTTAGTCCTTGTACTATTCCTATTATACTAGTGCCAAAAAAGGATGGTACATCGCGTATATGTGTTGATTGTAGAGGCATTAATTATATTACTATTCGTTATCATCATCCTATTCCTAGGCTGGATGATACGTTTGATGAATTGAGTGGCTCTACAATATTCTCCAAAGTTGATTTGCGTAGTGGATAGCATCAGATTCGTATGAAATTGGGAGATGAATGGAAAATAGCATTTAAAACTAAGTTTGGATTATATGAGTGGTTAGTCATGCCTTTTGGGTTAACTAATGCACCTAGTACTTTTATGAGATTAATGATTCGAAGTCTTATGTGCTTTCATTGGATGATTTGTGGTAGTCTATTTTGATGATATACTGATTTATAGCAGATCTTTGGAGGAACACCTGGAACATTTACGTGCTGTTTTTATTGCTCTAGGTGATGCACGTTTGTTTGGTAACCTTGGGAAGTGCACCTTTTTCACCGACCGAGTATCTTTTCTTGGCTATGTTGTTAGTCCACAGGGAATTGAAGTTGATAAAGCCAAGATTGAAGCTATTGAGAGTTGGCCGCAGCCCAAAACGATCACACAAGTGAGGAGTTTTCTTGGACTCCCTGGTTTCTTTAGGCGTTTTGTGAGAGATTTCAGCACAATTGCTGCACCTCTCAATGAGCTTACAAAGAAGGATGTGCCTTTTGTTTGGGGTACCGCACAGGAAGAAGCCTTCAAGGTATTGAAAGATAAGTTGACACATGCTCCATTACTCCAACTTCCTGATTTGCACAATTCTAAGCTAATGCCATGTGCTGATGGTCCTTTTAAGGTGTTAGAGAAAATAAATGATAATCATATTAACTTGAGCTACCTGCAGATTTTGAGGTTAGTCCCACTTTTAACCTTGCAGATTTGAAGCCTTACTTGGGTGAGGAACATGAGATTTCGTCGAAGACGACTTCAATTCAGGATGATGAGGACATCAATACTATAGTTACACCCACGATCCCTGCAGCTACATATACTGGACCAATTACTAGAGCTCACACACACTAATTAAATTATCAGGTACTTTCGTTTCTTGGTAACGATTCAATGTTCCTGAGAACATGATGCTGCCTAAATTGGATACATTTCTTTTGCTTATAAATGAAGGGCCAAGCATGGACAAGAACGATGAACATTGGAGCATGATCAAGCATGGAGAAGATGGCGCGCGCAAGGGGAACAAGAGCGGAGTTTCAAGTGATGATTTCAGGACTTTGAAGCCACCATAATGAGTGCATAAAGTCTTGGACGAAATATACAAGATGACACTTCATAAATTTCGTCAAGAGGCTATTATAGGTGCTGCATCACCTTATTATTGGGCCAGGCCCATGTAATTTTGAAATACTTCACTATAGGCTATTTTCAGAGTCCGTATGTGTGGGGAAACCGAGTTAGGTTTGGTTTCGGACCCCTCCTCCAAGGGGTCATGATATTCCCCCTATTCTTCCATATATACAACCCTTAGGGTATCGTTTAGACTTTGAGTTTTGTTTAGATTAAAAGTTTGCCATACCTGCAACATTGCGTACTTCATTTGTGTTCGACGACCAGACCAAGACGTCACAGAACCCCACCTTCATTAATAAAGCTTTCATCTTATATTCGCAATATCCAGATTGCAATTTCAGTTTCTTGCTTATTCTTTGTTGGCATGAAGGAAACAAACACTCGTGGTCAGGTTGATTGTGCTCCGGCGTGGTCAATAACCTCTCGGAGTTTGTTTAGCAATTGCTAAGGCACGATGTCCTCGCATGTTCATAGTCAGATCATCAAAGTCTACTCCAGCAAAAATGATAGCCACCATCTCATCGAAAGACGGGACACCTTTGCCTCTATCAAATTGGCACTGGGCACTAAGTTAATAGGTTAGTCCCAAAAAATGATATATTGTTGCTTGAAAGTGTATATAAAACAATCAAGATTGATACTATAATAGCATGGAACAATAAAAAAATATAGACACATTGGAGACGTATCAAGCATCCCCAAGCTTAATTCCTGCTCGTCCTCGAGTAGGTAATGATAAAAATAGAATTTTTGATGTGGAATGCTACCTAACATATCCATCATATAATCTTCTCTTTTGTAGCATGGACATTTAGACTTGAATGATTTAAAGCAATAGTCTATAATTTGACATGAAGACATCAATACTCAAGCATACTAACAAGCAACCATGTCTTTCAGAATATCAACCCTAAAGAAAGTTATCCCTACCCCATTATGCTCAATCATTGATCCATTCATGAAACACACTCAAATATTAGCTACATCCAATGCAAAAGTATGACATAGTGTTCCCTAGTTGGTGCTTTGTAAGAGAAGATGGAGACTCGAAATAAAAATAAAAATTGCATCAAGGTAAATAGATAGGCCCTTCGCAGAGGGAAGCAAAGCAAAGCTTAAATTGAGAGATAAAATTATTTTGAGAGGCATGCTTTTCCTGTCAACCAAAACAATCGAGAATTCCCAATATCTTCTATGCTAGACACATTATAGGTGGTTCCTAAATAGAAAATAAAGTTTATTCATTTCCACCATTCTTTCACAATCCATGGCTAGCCGTATCCACGGGTGCCTTCTATACAAACACTTTCCAAGGAATTTATTATTATCATCATATTAAAAAAATCATTTCAGGACTGGGCATCCCTATTACCTGCCACACTCTCGTGCAATCACAAATGAATAAACACTCATCATGAGAATAACCCAGCTAGCATGGAAAATATTGGCCACCCCCTGCCGCTTCATGAGCAGTACAGGCACACAAAACGGGGAAATATTTTCAAAAATTAGAGTTGGCACATGCAAATTTACTTAGAATGGCATGGAAATACCGTATATAGGTAGGTATGGTGGACTCATTTGGCACAACTTTGGGTTTAAGGAGTTGGATGCACAAGCAGCATTCCCACTTAGTACAAATGAAAGCTAGCAAATAGATTGAGAATCAACCAACCAAAAACAAAAACTATCTTAAACACGCATTGAACATAACTAACACTGAATAATGCATCACAAGTAGGATATAACTTCGTTGCATAACTATTGACTTTTACGTTCTTGCATAGGGAATCACAAACCTTAACACCAATATTCTTACTAAACCACAATTACTCACCCACATGACTCACATATTATCATCTCCATATCGCAAAACTATTGCAAGGGATCAAACTTATCATATCCAATGGTCTTTATATGAAAGTTTTTATTATATCCCTCTTGGATATTCATCCCTTTGGGACCAAATTCATATCTTGTGCAAATTACCATTACTATTATCAACTCTCAAAAAGATACAAGTGAAGCATGAGAGCACATGTATTTCTTTAAAATTTATTAACTCTCAAAATAATATAAGTGAAGCATGAGAGTGCATTTCTTCAAAATTTATCAACTTCAAAATAATATAAGTGAAGCATGAGAGTGCAAGTATTTCTTTAAAATTTATCAAATCTCAAAATAATATAAGTGAAGCATGAGAGTACACATATTTCTTTAAAATATAACCACCACCGTGCTCAAAAAGATGTAAGTGAAGCACTAGAGCAACTGCCTAGCTCAAAAAATTTAAGTGAAGCACTTAGAGCATTCTAAAAAAATTATGATAAACATGTGGCTCTCTCAAATAGGTGTTTCCGGCAAGGATGATTGTGACAAACTAAAAAGAAAACAAAGCAAAGACTCGCATAATACACGATGCTCCAAGCAAAACTCATATCATACGATGAATAAAAATATAGCTCCAAGTAAAATTACCGATGGTCGTTAGAAGAAAGAAGGGATGCCTTTCGGGGCATCCCCAAGCTTAGTTGCTTGGGAGTCCTTGAATATTAATTTGGGGTGCCTCGGTCTTCCCCAAGCTTAGGCTCTTGCCACTCCTTATTCCTTCATCCATCTTGTTCTCACCCAAAACTTGAAAACTTCAATCACACAAAACATAACGAAACTTTCGTGAGATCCGTTAGTATAATAAAGCAAATCACCACTTTAAGTACTATTGCAAACCCATTCATATTTTTTTATAGCATTATACCTACTCTATTCTAACTTTACCATGGCTTATCCCCCCTGATATGATCCATAGATTCATCAAAATAAGGACACAATGCAACGAAAACAGAATCTGTCAAAAACAGAATAGTGTGTAGTAATTTGAACATTGACCATACTTCTGTAACTCCAAAAATTCTGAAAAATAGGACAACATGGGAAATTGTATATAAATTATGTGTAAAATATTCAGAATTTTATCACGCTCCAGCAAATGTTAACAATTCTACTACTGGACGCAAAAGTTTTTGCTTTTGCATAGAATCAAAACAACTGTCATCCAAACCATCCTAAAGGCTTTATTTGGCACAAACACTAATTAAAACAAAATCATAACAGTAGCATAATTGTGCACACACAATAAAATAGAAAATAAACAAGAAAATTAAGATAACTATTTGGTTGCCTCCCAACTAGCGCTATTGTTTTACGCCCCTCGCCAGGCATAATGCAAAGTTTCAAATATTGTCATCTTTCTTCTTCTTATCCAAAGATGTGCCCTCAACAGGAGTTTTTTCAAAGGTAATATGAAACACATCATCCATATAAATTTTAGCAATAACAAGTTATCCATCTGCAAATCCCCCTTGATTATCGGCTACAATCCAAGAGTATTGACTATTAACACTATTGAAAACTTGTTGGATTATATTCAAAGGAGGAACTTCCTTTTTAGTATTCTCATCAAAGATGTGGTCATTGCAAAATAAATACCTCAAAAGGTAGTCACTATTGTAAAGGATCTCATCTATTACCAGTTTTTCATGGTTCATACCATAAAAATCAAAGATCACTCTAGCTTCTCGCACTGTGTGATCAAATTCATTCATGAGGACAAGGGTAGCTATCTTTTAGCTCTAGGATTTTTTATAATTGGCAAACTCATAAAACAATATTTGCAAATTAGGATGGGTGTGAATAAATATTCTTTCCAGTTTAAGAACAAGTGCGGAAATAGCTTCGGCATAGTTTTTGGTTCTTTTAAGTATAGGAGCATCATCACAAGCCAAGGTCCCTATGCAATTAAAGAATTCTTGGATGACACTTTTTTCGATAACATTCCCTTGTCCCAACACAAAAGTTTTATCATCATGATTGGTAGAACTTTCAATTTTAGGAGTCCTACCATTATCAGTTTCTGCCAAAATCACTCATGATAACACTTTCAAACGAGCAAACAAGAAGGCAAACATAAAATATTTTTGTAATTTTTGTAAAAACTTTTTAGAAGTGGGGGAGATGAAAATGAGAGTCAAATGGCAAATAATGTAAATGCAAGGAGATGAAAGTTTATGTGTAGGTACTTGATAGATGTTGATGATGTCTCCCCAGCAACGGCGCCAGAAATTCTTCCTGCTACTTGTGAACTGGGTTGGGATTTCCCCGAAGAGGAGAGGATGATGCAGTACATTAAAGATAAGTATTTCCCTCAGTTAAGAACCAAGGTTATCAATCCAGTAGGAGAACCAAGCAACACCTCATTAGCATCATCTACACACAAACAACAAATCCTTGCAACCCAACGCGAACAAGGGGTTGTCAATCCCTTGACGGTTACGAGCAAGATTAAATTGTATGGTGTTTGATAGATAGATCAGACAAAAATACAAAATAAAATAAATACAGTAAAAACGCTGCAAGGTATTTTTGGTTTTAATATATGATAAAAAATAAACCCGGGGGCCATAGTTTTCACTAGAGGCTTCTCTCAAGAAAATAGCATACGGTGGGTAAACAAATTACTGTTGGGCAATTGATAGAAAAGCAAATAATTATGACGACATCCAAGGCAATGATCATATATAGGCATCATGTCCGAGAAAAGTAGACTGACTCCTGCCTGCATCTACTACTATTACTCCACACATTGACTGCTATCCATCATGCATCTAGAGTATTAAGTTCATAAAGAACGGAGTAACGCCTTAAGCAAGATGACATGATGTAGACAAGATGAACTCACGTATGAAAAAACCCCATATTTTTACCCTTAATAGCAATGATACATACGTGTCATGTCCCCATATCTCACTGGGATTGAGCACCGTAAGATCGAACCTATTACAAAGCACCTCTCCCATTGCAAGATAAATCCGTCAAGTTAGCCAAACCAAATCAATAGATTGGAGAGAATTATGAAGCTATAGTAATCATGCATAAAAGAGATTTATGACCAATTCTTCCAGGGTCACTGACAGAAGGTCACAAATTGATATATTTGTTGTAGTGCAGGGCCATCGCCGCTCAGAGAAAACTCAAATAATATTTATGGATAGATCTGATCATAAACTCACAATTCATCGGATCCCAACAGACACACCGCAAAAAGTGATTACATCGGATAGGACTCCAAGAACATCAAGGAGAACATTGTATTGAATATCAGATAGAGAGAAGAAGCCATCTAGCTACTAACTATGGACCCGTAGGTCCGTGGTAAACTACTCACACATCATCGGAAGGGCAACAAGGATGATGTAGATCCCCTCCGTGATCAAATCCCCCTCTGTCAGAGTGCCGGAAAAGGCCTCCAGATGGGATCTCGTGGTTCTGGAACTTGCGGCGATGGAACAAGTATTTCGTGGACTCCTCTGTTGGTTTCACGATTTTAGAGAATTTATAGAGGTGGAGTTAGGTCAAACAGAGCCATGTGGGCCACACAAGCCACCAGGGCGCGCTCTACCCCCTAGGCGCGCCCTGGTGCCTTGTGGGCCATTGCGCCATCTTCTCGTCCCCTCCCGAAGCTTCCAGGGTCTCTTATGTCTAGAAAAAAATCACCAATAAGTTTCGTGGCATTTGGACTTCATTTGGTACTGATATTCTAAAAACCCCAAAACAAGCAAAAAACAGCAACTGGCACTGGGCACTAAGTTAATAGGTTATTCCAAAAAAAAAATATTGTTGCTTGAAAATGTATATATAACATCCAAGATTGATACTATAATAGCATGGAACAATAAAAAATTATAGATGCGTTGGAGACGTATCATAGAGCGGAATCACTTTTGGCGTCAACTGGAACTCACAGCCTCTGTTGAAAAGCTCGCAAATAAGCCAGTAGTGTTCCATCACCGACAAGTTGTTGTTGAGCCCGATGTGCAGGCACATCGTATCGGCGGGATTCCTGTACTCCCATGCCCTTCGGCCTCCTCTATGTTGTAGTGGGGTGATTCGGCGATGGGTAAAATCTGCCCCCACCATCTCTATGGTCTAGCCAGCACCTTGAGGATGAGGAGCCTATGCAGAGCAATTCCTAGCTTGGCGTCATTGGCCCCAACATTACTCCAGGTGTCACCCTTCTCAATTTTCTGAGTCCGGAGACGGCGGAATGGAGGAATATCATCTTGCTTAACCCAGCACCAATCAGCCCTCCACTCGTTCCACTTGGTGTGCATTTTGCCATCCAGATAGTGCTTCTTCATTCCTCTTCTTGGAATCCAAGTACCGCTACCGGAGAGAGCGTCGCTCTCAATCCGAGGAATGAAGAAGTGCCAGAATAGGGCAAGATTGGGTGCTATCCCCAGGAAGTTTTCACACAAATGTGCATAAATGGACATGCAAGTGATGGCATTGGGGGCAAAGTCTAGCAGATGAAATTCATATGACTGCATGACCTCTACGAAGAAATTTGAGAATGGCGGGCAGAGTCCACAATAAAAATACCATGCGAAGAAGTGGAATTGGTTATCCGCTGGTGCGGCAGATCCTGGAAGAACTTCTATAGCCAGATGATCCTTGGTATTGCTTGACCTGACATATGCGTACTTCTTCGCTAAATCATCAGCTGTCTGTGCCGGCAGAAAGGCGATGTTCTCCCACTGCCGCGCCTCCCTCTCGATCTTCTTCTTCTCCGGCTCTGGGCCAACTGCCTTCTTCGCTCTCTTTAGGGCCATGGCAATTTTGGGGGCGGGGGATTGAGGAAGGGCGCAATGGAGTAAAGGGAGCAGTATGCTCTATTCTTGCGCAAGGAAGAAGATGAAGGCGGATGCTAGATTGGAAGTGGAAGAGGGTAAATGAGCATCGCCCTCGCGGTTTCCTTTTCATGGGGAAGGCGCGGGGGCTGGCTCTTTACTGTTCGACGTGGATGTGGTGTTGTAGATGCCTAATGAGGAGAGATTCGCTAGCTTTGCCAACGAGTCTCGCCAATTCTGCCGTGACGTCCTCTTCAAGGTACTCGTAAAGACGTGTGCCGGAATCCTAGTATCGACATCTCCAATGTAACGACCCGAGACCGACGCTCCAGATGCCTTCCATGTATTCCAAGTTTGGTCGTGTGATTTATTTTGTTTGTTCATTCATCATTGCATCATGTCATCATCCAACCCTTTTTAAAACTCAGCTAAATAAATTGCATAGATCGTTGATCTATTTAAATCAAGGGATATTCACAATGGTGATTTCTCTTTATAACATATACAAAGTCTCCCAATATTATTAAGGAGCTATAATAAAATATTCCATTAGTTTGGAATTAACCGCAACCCACTTGCAATTTAATTCTCTTGCCTTTTTGCTTCATGTTTGTTCTCCAAACTTTCTCCATAATTATTTCTCCATTTATCGAAGCTCCTCCTAAATTCTCAACATTTTTGGACCTATGGAATACCCACTTCTTTCTCACACTCATTTGAATTAAATTCAAATGTGGTTGAATTCAACTTCATGCCCATGCTCACTTTCTATTTTTCTTGGATCAAGCTCATTTTCGCGAGTCCAGGAAAATTATCCGCATGCCAAAGTTCCTTCTCTAACCTTTTCCTTTCTCTCTTTACTTTCTTCCTATTTTTTCTGCTAATGGAAAATATGAGAGAGAGAGAGAGAGAAGAGAGACAGCCCAGCTGGGCCTCCAACCAACAGCCCAGCCAGGCCGGCCCATCTGCATCATGGCCCTTGGCCCAGCCGCCCCTGCTGATAACCCTAGCTAGCGATCGAGAGCCCCAGCCACCCGATCGATCCCCAACTCCCCTGCCTCCTTCCTCCCAGCGCCGTCACCAGGGAGCGCACGCAAGCGCATCCATCTCTCGTCCTCCCCTCGATCCCTCTACTCCTTGCCCGCCTCCTCGTCTACTCGGCGCCACTGCCTCGTCAGCTCCACCGTCGGATCTCGCCAGCCGTCGGCCTCAAGCTCGTCCGCGCCGCGCCACCCGGACCCACTGAACTGCTCCATCCCGGCCTTCCTTCCTCTGCTCCGTTCATGCCTCTGCTCATCATGGCCGCCACTGCGGAGCTTCCAGCCTCTGGCAGCAGCAGCTGCAGGTCCGACAGCCTCGTGCCCGCCATGGCTCTCCTCGCGTGCCGTCTCCGCCTTTAGGTCCATCCGCTTCGCCCAACCCGGCAACCGGACCCTCGCTGGTGAGCGCTGCACCATCGCCCCTGCTCGACTCCACCGCCTGGACCTGCTCTGCCGTCCGCCACTCCGCCAACCTACTGCCGAGTTCGGGTGGCCCCTGCTCATGCCGCCAAGACCGCAGCCACATGTCCCCTGTACGACTACGCAAATACACAAGTCTCTCTGAGCCCACTTGGACGCCAAGTACCATGACATCCGGAGCCCTCGGATCCGTCAAGTTCGACTACAATGTGTGTACGACTACCATCGCCGAAGACACGTGTAATGCAACCGTCAAGTTCGACTACCTTCGTGTGTACCACTACCGTCGACCCTCGAAGACCCCCTGGACGTCAAGTTCCTCACTACGACCCCGAACATCTATGGAATGTGTATGACTACGAAACGTGTACCACTACTTCCACTACCATTGCCGAGTACCACTACTTCCCTCAACGAACCCGATCCGCTCTAAAAATGCACGCTTTGAAGGTATAACCCCGAGACGACGCCCATGGATGAATGCATGTGTGTTGTATGAGATGCTTGTGTGTGCACCGTGTCCAAGTTGTCATTGGACGTTCCTCCTCGTTTGCCATGCCGTCGACCCGTGGGAACCCGGTAACCGGGACCACCCCACCATCTTTTGCATGTTCCGTACATCCACACTTTCTTTTGCACCAACATCTCGACGAGTTATCGGATCATCGGAATGTTGCCGTGGCACCATTTCCGTTGTCGTTGTCGTGGCACCCCTTTCGTTCCGCCATGGTGATCAAATGCTTCATAACATGCTCATGTCAACATTTTCATAAAATTGCATAAAAACTTGTATATGTCATCCGCATCATGATAACAACATTTAAAATGTTTAAATTGTTGTTTGCATTAAATTGCTAAATGACATGTGGGGATTTACCGGAATTGTTGTTTGTTGTTTCCGGCCTCACTTAAACTTGCCTAGATATGTAGTTTAATTATGCTTCACCTCTTGCCATGTTAACCAACATTTAATTTTGTTGAGTAGCTTTAACGGGAGTGAACTAAATGATTGAATGTGGTGTTTCGTCAATATGCAACTCGTTGCATATTGAGCTCCACTTAACTTGTAGTATTGTTTGTTGCACTTTGCCATGCCATGCTTATTTAAACCGGACATGCATCATACTTGGTTGTGCATCATGTCATGTTTATGCTAGTGTGTTTACCATGTTGTTTGCTTCTTTCCGGTTGCGCTTCTCCTTGATAGTTCCGATTACGTTGCGATTGTGAGGATTCGTTCGACTACGCCCGCTTGTCTTCTTCATGGATTCGGTCTTCTTCCTAGAGGGATTTTAGGCAAGATGATCATTATCCTAGATACCACTACTATCTTTGCTTTGCTAGTTGTCTCGATGCTATCGCTATGTCGTGCTACCTACCACTTGTTTATCAAGCCTCCCAATTGCCATGAAACAACCTCTAACCTTTTCACCCTCCCAGCAAACCGTTGTTTGGCTATGTTACCGCTTTGCTCAGCCCCGCTTATAGCGTTGCTAGTTGCAGGTGCAGTTGTAGGCTGTTCCATGTTGGGACATGGATATGATTTGATATCACAATATCTCTTATTTAATTAATGCATCTATATACTTGGTAAAGGGTGGAAGGCTTGGCCTTTTGCTTGGTGTTTTGTTCCACTCTTGCCGCCTTAGTTTCCGTCATACCGGTGTTATGTTCCTTGATTTTGCGTTCCTAACACGGTCGGGGTTTATGGGCCCCCCTTGACAATTCGCTTTGAATAAAACTCTTCCAGCAAGGCCCAACTTTGGTTTTACCATTTGCCTAATAACAACTAAAACTTGCATAGGGACCGGCTAGCACCCGAGGATAATTAATCAACAACCCGGGCCAGTGCTCCTCATGAGTGTTGGTCCAAACCGGGTAACCTGCGGGGCCACGACGGGGAAACTCGAGGACTGGTTTTACTCGTAGCTTGACCCATCCGATCATGGCCTGAGACAAGATACGCGCGGCTCCTATCAGGGTGTCGGCACATCGGGAGGTCTTGCTGGTTTTGTTTTACCATTGTCAAAATGTCTTGTGCACCGGGATTCCGAGTTTGATCGGGTTGTCCCCATGATGGAGATTTGCCTCCGCTGATCTTGAGAGTTTGTCATGGACTAAGTTGGGACACCCCTACAGGGTTTAAACTTTTGAAAGCCGTGCCCACGGTTATGTGGTAGATGGGAATTTTTAATATCCGGTTGTAGAGAACTTGACACCTGAGCCGAAATAAAATACACCAAC
This sequence comes from Thinopyrum elongatum, assembly GCA_011799875.1. Taxonomy (NCBI): domain Eukaryota; kingdom Viridiplantae; phylum Streptophyta; class Magnoliopsida; order Poales; family Poaceae; genus Thinopyrum; species Thinopyrum elongatum. Next base: position 197,273,855 of record CM022301.1, on the reverse strand, counting down.
CGCGTGTGTAACCGTGACTGTCTCTTTTCGAGCAAGTTCGGGAAGAGAACACAGTGGGGTTATGTTTGACTCATAAATAGTTCAGGATCACTTCTTGATCATTACTAGCTTGTGACCGTTATGCATAGTTTCTCTTCTTATTCTTGTACTCGTAAGTTAGCCACCATACAATGCTTAGTCGCTTGCTGCAACCTCACCACTTATCCATTCCATACCCATTAAGCTTTGCTAGTCTTGATACCCATGGTAATGGGATTGCTGAGTCCTCGTGGCTCACAGTTTACTACAACAATAGTTGCAGGTACAGGTAAAGCGATGATCTAGCGTGAGAGCGATGCTTGATTGTTTTGGAGTTCTTCTGCTTCTTCTTCGATCAAGGGATAGGTTCCGGGTCGGGAGCCTGGGATTAGCAGGGTGGATGTCATTCATCTTTTTCGTTTGGTTTCATCCGTAGTCGGATCCTGCTCTTCTGTATGATGATTGCTATGTATTGATGAATTGTTGTATTCATGTTGTAGCTTGTTGCAAGTGTAAGCCTTTATCTTGTATTCTCATCTATTCAGTACATGGTATGTTGTAATGATATCCACCTTGCTATGCGCTCGAAATGCGAATGTGCCCAATCATGAATTCATCACGTGATTGGGATAGAATCGCATCTTGGGCACTACATCCAAGGCCTTCAAAAGTTTGTCGACAGGAGCAGACACCAAGGCTACCAAAGAGCTTGTCACGCCGCTCGCCAAGGTCAGCAAAATCCCAAGGACTGAGGGCCAGCACAAAAACTAGCTCCTTCTCGTACCATCTTGCCGCCAGTGTAGTCCATGTAAAAGACATGTTTATCTTAAGTTAGAACTGCATTTGGCTTTTGATGTAATATAACTTGTGTTGATGAATGGATGTATGCTATCTTCCTTGTATTATTCTATCTCTGCATGATTTTTTCCCTACTCTTGCCGGAAACTTGCCGGTGCGCACACTCTTGCGGGGAGCGCTTGAGGAACGGGTCCTTAGCAGCCTGCCGGAAGGGCCACTGCCGGCAAGGTTACACTTGACGGTCACAACACAGCTACTTAAGTTGTTGAGCGGACTCGAAACAAAGTAAGAGCGCAGCTGATCATGACAAGGTTCCTTAGCATGCAGGTGTCTAATACAAAGGCCAAAATCATGCAAGGAGAAATTAGAACTACAACAAAGAATTGTTTCAATGTTTTTTCAGCTTAGCTTTTTCTTTGCTGTACTTCTTGTCGTAAAATGATAACTTGAATGTCACTTGGTGGTTTCCACACCATCAGTCCCCCTAAGAAACTTGCACGCGAGGAACCCTTTTGTCCTTTGAGAAAAAGAAAGAAGAGAAAAGAGGAGGCCGGAAACCTTGAAGGTTCGTTATTCATTTCATACAAGGCAAAATGTAACACAACATCACATGCAAACATGCACAATTTAACATGTAAATGGACAAGAGTTGTGAAACTCTTAGCTTTATTTCACTACGCGCAGGGTCTATGCCTGGCTTTGTACAAAGGATTACATGTCTTGCCGACAAACTCGTACACAAGGGGTTGCCGGGGAGCCTGGCAACTACGCCTCATGGATAGAACTTGCGAAGATGCTCAGTGTTCCATGAGTTCTGCACCGGAGTGCCATCTTAAGTCTCGAGACAGACTGCGCCGAGTCTAGTGACCCACACTACCCGATAAGGGTCTTCCCACTTTGGTGTCAACTTGTTTGATCCCTTCGCGGATTGGATCCGACGAAGAACAAGGTCAGCTTCCTCAAGGCTTCGGGCGTGAACTTTGTGGCTATGGTAGCGGTGCAAAGCTTGCTGGTAGCATGCAACACGTACAGCAGCCTGAAGACGATCTTCCTCAAGGAGCATGGCGTCATCTTGCCGCAACTGCTCTTGCTCAGCTTCATCATAAGCGAGCACTCGAGGTGACTCGTACATGAGTTCGGTGGGGAGCACCACCTCTGCACCATATACTAGGGAGAAGGGTGTCTGGCCGGTGGCTCGATTTGGTGTCGTCCTGAGTGACCAAAGAACCGCCGACAACTCATCAATCAATCGCCTTCCGCACTGGTGCAGCTTGTTGTAAGTTCTCGTCTTGAGCACACGCAACACTTCAGCATTTTCCCTCTCCGCTTGGCCGTTGCTTCTCGAGTGAGCAACAGACACAAAACAGATCTTGCTTTCAAGGTCCTAGCAGTACTGCATGAAGGTGTGACTCGTGAACTGTGTGTCGTTCTTGGTGATGATCCTGTTGGGTACTCCAAAACGGCAAACAAGTCCTTTGAAAAACTTGACGGCTGACTGTGTTGCACCTTCCTCACTGGTTCTACCACAGGCCACTTTGTGAACTTGTGAATTGCGACGTACAAGAACTCAAAGCCCCTGGTTGCCCGGAGAAAGGGGCCCATGTTGTCGAGCCCCAAGACTGAGAAGGGCCAGGAGAGAGGGATTGTCTGAAGGGCTTGAGCTGGATAATGTGTATTCTTGGAATGGAACTGGCATGCTTCACACATGGTTACTATTCTAGTTGCATCCTGGAGAGAAGTGGGCCAATAGAAGCCTTGCGAGAAAGCTTTGCCGACAAGGGCTCTTGATCCTATGTCAAAGCCACATATGCCTCTATGGCTCTCTGCCAACAGCTTCTGTCCATCTTCCTGGCAAATGCACTTCAATTTCACCCCATTTGGTCTCTTTCTGTGCAAAATGTTGTCAACAAACTGGTACATACTTGATTGACGGGCTACTTTCTCAGATTCTTCTTATTCTTTGAGAAGTTCTCCTGTTCGAAGGAAATAGACGATCTGCTGTGCCCATGTCGGAGCCTGTGGTTCGACGATAAGGACTAAAGGCATTTCATCAGCTGCGGGGGTGCTTTTCTCGACGGCAAGGATCCGAGGCCCCGCTGGAGCCTTCTGCACACTGGCAAGCTTCATGTTGTCTCCGACAGCTTCCTTGCCGGCGGCTATTGGGAGCTCTGCCAGAAAGTACTTGCTAGAATTCAAATTTCTTCTCTTGCTTGGCCACGTTGATCGTGTAACAGATGGTTGAGTCAAATGGAGCACAAATTTTTTTGGTTCCACAGGTAGCTTCTGGGCGGCATGCTTTGACAGATCATCAGTAATGATGTTCTCCGCACGAGGAATGTGCTCTATTTGCAATCCGTCAAAGTGCTCTTTCAATTTTCTCACTTCATCCACATAAGCTTCCATCAATGGGCTCTGGTAATCTTTATTGACCTAGTTCACAACAAGTTGTGAGTCGCCTCTGATAATGAGCTTTATGATTCCAAGGTCCACTGTGATCCTAAGACCGGCAAGCAGCCCTTTGTACTCACAAGTGTTGTTGTTAGCTTTCTCCCTGGGAAAGTGCATCTGAATTACATACTTAAGGTGCTTTCCAGTGGGTGCGACAAGCAGCACGCCAGGATCGCCGCCTTGCAGCAAAAAAGCCCCATCAAAGTACATGATCCAATCTTGCGTTGTTTCCATGCCGGGGAGAGAGGTCTCTTGAATTTCTTCATCTTGCATTGGTTTCCATTCTACAATGAACTCTGCCAAGACTCTGCTCTGAATAGTTGATGTACTTTCAAACTTGAGTCCAAAGCTTGACTGCTCCAACACCCACTCCACTATCCTACCAGTGGCGTCCGAATTCCTCAAGGGACACTGCAACAGAAAGCGAGTGATGATAGTGATCTGATGTGCTTGGAAGTAGTGGTGCAGCTTCCTCGAGGCCATGAGAAGGCTGAAAAGCAACTTCTGCACACTAGAGTACCTTGACCTAGCCACCTGGAGAAGGGAACTGACAAAGTAAAATGGGCGCTGCGCCATTTTCTTCTTCGGCACTACTTGCTTCTCTATTCCATCTGCCTATGCTAATTCTGACTTGTCGTCACTAAATCTTGCCGGAGAAGATTCTGGCTTGTCGCTTAACGACTCTGCGGCTGCTGCTTCTTCTTCATCAGCTTCTCTCTGCCACTAATGCAACACTAACCACTTGATTTGTTACCGCCAAGTATAGCAGCAACGACTCTTGTGGCCTAGGTACTACTAGTACTGATGGAGAGGAGATGTACTTCTTCAAATCTCGCAGTGCAACCTTCGCTTCTGGAGTCCATTTCACTGGACTTGCCTTTTTCAAAATTTTGAAAAACGGCAGGGCACGCTCAGCGGACTTGGAGATGAACCTACTTAATGCAGCCACGCAGCCAGCAAGATGTCGCACATCCTTGACGTGCTTGCATGCTTCTATCTGCTCAATTGCTTTGATCTTGTTAGGATTGGCTTCAATTCCACGTTGAGACACAAAGAACCCGAGAAGTTTGCCAAATGGGATGCCAAACACACACTTCTCAGGGTTGATCTTCAAGTTGATCCTGCATAGATTTGCAAATGTTACTTCTAAATCATGAATGAGGGATGATTTGTCCTTGGTTTTGAACACTATATCATCTATATATGCTTCCACATTTGTGTGCAGCTGGGGCTCAAAACCAATCTGGACTACTCTTGCAAATGTTGAACCAACACTCTTCAATCCGAGAGGCATACACACAAAGCAGTATGTGCCACATGAAGTGATGAATGCGGTTTTCTCCTCATCTTCCTTGGCCATGAAGATCTGATGATAACCAGAGTAGGCGTCAAGGAAAGATAATAAGTCGCAGTCGGCAGTGGAGTCCACAATCTTGTCAATGTGTGGCAAAGGAAAGGGGTCTTTCGGACAAGCTTTATTGATATCTGTGTAGCCAATGCAAAGCCTCCACTTACCATTTACTGTGCATACAACCATTGGAATGGCCAACCATGTTGGATGCAGTACTCCTCTGACCAGGCCTGCGGCTTCTAGCTTCTTGCTTTCTTCGTCAATAAACTCCTACCGCTCCAAGGCTTGCTTCCCGACCTTCTGCTTGACGGGCCTTGCATGAGGACAGACGACAAGGTGGTGCTCAATTACCTCCCTAGGAACACCGGGGATGTCAGATGGTTGCCATGCAAACACATCGACATTCGCCCGCACGAAGGCAATGAGCGCGCTTCCCTATTTGTTGTCAAGGCCGATACTTCTGGTGAAGGTGCCGCTTGTGCCATCCTCCTTTGCAGACACCTTCTTTGTTGCTGATGGAGCTGCCTTGGTCTTCTTGCTCTTGCTGGCAGAGCTCTCTGGCACATCCTCAACAGGTGTGCAACACTCTGAAGAGGTGCGCTTCCTGGAGTCCTTGTCAGAGGTCTTGCCAAACTTCTTCTTCTTCTTCTTCCCCCGGGGAGCTTTGCCGGTAGGAGCATGTGCCTTGGCGGCAGATGCTGCGACAGCTTCCCGGTAGAGTTAATCTGCATAGATGACTGTGTCTTTGTCGGAGTGGATGCTGTTGACGCTCATCAACCCTTCCTACCCTGGCATCTTGAGCATGTTGTAGGCATAGTAGGCTGCCGCCCTGAACTTGGCCAGGGCTGGGCGACCAGGAATGCCATTGTATGGCAACAAAATCTTGATGACATCAAAGACAATCTTTTCCATCCTGTAGTTCAGCTCGCTGCCAAATGTCACCAGCAGAGTGATTTTCCCCTTGGGTTGGCTCCTTTCCAGATTGATCCCTTGAAAAGTGCCTGTTTTCTTGAGATATTCATCGAAAATTTGCAGCCTCTTGATCATGTCGTGCGATGTCGGGGCACGACACCTATGGGACCCCGAGAGACCCCTTTACGATTCGGCGGCGGGAGAGGTATACGCAAAGAGCAGAACCAATGATCGACGCGTGAGGTTTTTACCCAGGTTCGGGCCGCTGATCAGCGTAAAACCCTACTCCTGCTTTGTTATCTTTTTGATGTTCTTGAGCCCAGCCTTCAGGAGCGCTCGCAATGAACAGTACATTCAAAGAGCAGCTACGCATGCAGAATGGGCCAGAAGTTCTCCTCCTCTGTAGCAGTTGCCTTGGGCCTCCTTTTATATGCTCAAAGGGGTCCCCACAGTGGCAAAATGTACATACATTGAGATGTAAAGTAGCTACAGGGTATCATACCTAACCCCTGACGGATTAGGACAAGTGCATTTAATGCACCATGAGGTGTCCGTTTAGGTGTCCTCACTTTCTTGGGGATGGAAAAAGGGGCCATCCCATCAGCACCGCTTAAGCTCTCCTCCACTGGCGCGTCGCCACGCATCCAGAGAAGGACCCAGAATGTCAGACACGTTACTGTGCCGAAGCGGTGGCACAGCGGCAGAATCTCGCCAGGCGCCGAATCTTGCCGGGCGCCAAGCCTTGCCGGACGCCAAGCCTTGCCGGGCGCCAATCCTTGCCGGGCCCCAAAGGCCATCCCGGCAAAGATCTTGCCGGGGAGGCTGGCCTTCGGATTCCAGCTCTGCTTATCTGCTGATCCTCAGATCTTTGACTTGATGATTTCCTTGATGGGTTGAATTGACCCTGAGCTGATCCCGGCAAGCCTTGCCGCGTGGATGGCTACAACTGTCCGTGCACAAGTACGGGGTACTAGTGGCCCAATACTTAGTACACCGACAGGAGCCCCCAGGCCTAGGCCATACACGAGTGCGAGGCGTTGTTGGGCTAGGCCCAAACAGTGCACGGGCACGCGTGGCAGGGAATTAACTGCTCGTAAATATCTTGTTTCACTATGCCCCCCACTACGTGCATGGAGCGCGCGACATGGGAAGCGTGCCAAAAAGGCTGCAAACTGTCTCGCGCCTATAGAGGCGCATTCATATTGGGGAATAAACAAGGCGGCCCCGCTCCTTCCCCATAAAAAGAAGTCGCAGAGGCGCAAACCTATTTACCCCCACCTTCTTCTCAATCTAGCCATCGCCATCGCCTTCCTTTCCTCGAGCTCAGAGCGAAACCTTTTTCCTCTTTCGCCCGCTGCTCCCGCACTCGTTCCGCCCCCAGCTTCCGTCCTCACAGTCGCCATGCTGCCCAAGGCCATCAAAGGCAGGGGCAAGGACAAGGAGGCGAAAGCCGAAGTTCCGGAGAGCGAACTGGTGAAGATGCAGAAGAGGCTCGTCGTCTTCCCTCCGACGCTCGACGCCGAAGTTTTGAAGGGGCGATATCAATGCATGTGGGCAAAGGGAACGCAAGCTCACCCCGCCACACGCGTAATCCCAGGTGCTTGCTCCAAAGGTGGATCGGACAGATACCCCTTCTTCACTGCATATTTCTATTGCGGGCTCTGTCCACCCTTTTCCGATTTCTTCAACGACATCATGTACACGTACGGCTTCCGCCTTCTTGATTTCACGCCGAATGCCGTACTTTGCATGTCTATCTTTGCCCATCTCTGTGAGAATTTCGCTGGCGTGATCCCCAATTCTGCTCTTTTCCGCCATTATTTCTACCCTCGTATCCAAAAAGGAGAGGCTCTCTCTGGATCTATTGCCTGGATTCCAAGGGCTTGGAACAAAGAGATATACCCAGAGGGAGTTTACCGCGAAAAGTGGGAGGAGTGGCGGGCCGAATGGTGCTGGATCCAGGAAGCAGATCCTCATCCTTTTTGTCATCCCCGGCAACAGAAGGTGGTCCACGGCAAGGATTGGGGCGATCTCGCCGCAGAAGACGAGAGGCTCACAATCGCCACTACCAGGATCCTTCGCTTGAAGGCTGCCGGGCTGACAATGGAGATGATCGGCTTCGACTTTCTCCGCCGCCGCATCGCCCCTCTGCAGAACAGGGGAAGGCCAGTCTGGGAGTACAAGAACGCGGCAGATGTCATGAGACTGCGCCCCGGGCTGAACAACAATCTGACCGCTATGCAGCTTGGCGCTCTCCGCCAAAAGGTATTACAGCGCGAAGACAAGCACCGGCTGCCGGCAAGGATCGTCCCCTTGTGCAACAACTCTGCCTTGGGGTCAATCATTGCCTTCTTGCCGATGTTCAACGCCCACGGCCTTGACCCGACCTGGGTCGAGCCAAGCGAGGAAGAAGCGCAGAAGTTCTTTGACAATTTGACGGAGAAGCCTGTCCGGCAAGAGTCAGATCTTATCCGCGCCACCACTGATCAGGAGGTAGCCTACATCGCTACCAGAGTGGAGGAGGCGAATCTTGCCGCGGAGGCCGGCAACGTTGGCTTCACAGAGTGGGAAGCCAGCGACACAGAGGTGGTAGTGGAGGCAAAGCCTTCCGAGGAGAACAAGGTTGCCGGGGAAGAAGGCGGCGCAGCCGCTGAGAGCTCGTCCGGCGAAGACACGGCCAAAGAGGAGACGCGAGAAGAGCCCTCGCCCCCGAAGAAGACAAAGCGTGTCCTTCGGAAGGCTGCATCAGGCATCCCGGCAAGCCAGCCTACTTCGAGCGGCGAATCCCCCGGCAAGAAAGTGGCCGGCAAGACTGGACCGCGGCAGGGGACTCATCAACAGCCCGCGCGGCACGCGAGACCCACACCAGCGAACACTGCTGGGGCGGCAGGAGGGTCTCGTACTACCGCGCCGGAGGCTGCCCCGGCGCCTGCCACAGCCAAGCGGCCTAGGACTCCTCCTCTGCCTCCCCACTCAGACACCGCAATGGAGGTCGACTTCGACATCTCCGGCTTTAGTCCAGAGCGAGAGGAAGAAGAGTGAGTATTTGCCACAGCTTCTACCTTCCAATTTGCATCAATCTTACTGACTTGCTTGCATTGTTTCTGCAGTGACACAGAAACCTTGCTGGAGAGGATGGCGAAGAGGTCAAGGACTTCTACGGGCGACGAGCCCCCGGCGGGCTCCACGAGCGTGCCGGAAACTGTCGTTGTCAGCCCGGAGTCCAGTCCTCAACACAGCCCCCAACATAGCCCCCAGCGTAAGTTCATCGTCCCTTTTCTGCTAGCTGGCGCCGAGGCTTCCATTCTTGCCGCTGATATCTTTGGGTTCGCAGGAGAAGAACGGCAACAAGGAGAAGATATCCCCATTGTGCCTCCTTCATCGACCGCTCCGCCCACAAGCACATCCCCGGCAAGAGATTCTGCCGACGAGCCCGTCCTGATTGAGGAGTAGCCGACAAGCACGGACTCCGGCAACCCACCCCCGGCAACCGGAGTTGCCGGGAGAGGCGAAGCCACCTCTCGACAGCCCGACGCAGGTACTCGATCGCCTCAGAGTGCTTGATATTCTTTTCCTCTTATCTCTTTATCTTTAGTCACTTCAAAATCCAAACCTCGATCTTATTCTGTCTTCCTCCTTCGCCCTTCAGAGTTCCCTGTGATGGAACATATGGACGTCGACGTCATCATCGAGGAGACCGCCAGGGATGCCGCCGCTGAAGCGGACAGGATCGCTGCCAGCGAGGCCACCAAGGATGACGTTGCCGGGGCTGGTGATGCTCTTGACGGGGAGGCCGCCAAGACAGCACAAGAGGAAATCGCCGAAGAACCTGCTGAAGAGGGCGACAGGGAGGCTGAGGACCGCACTGACAGCATTCTTGCCGCAGGAGCGCCAGGCGCTGCACCGGCCACAGAGCCCCCTGTCACTGGTGAGGCGGCCACTGAAGACCAGCCATCAACATCTGAAGGCCCCTCATCCAACAAGTATCTCAAGGTTGGCGAGAATCTATTCATCAACTTGCCGGGGACGGCAAGCACTGAGGCACCAGCCGAAGGAGAAATTTTTGAGGAAATTATTGCCGCTGCCAGGCTCGAAGTCGTTGACGATCCCAGCGCTAGCAGCGGCAAGTCTGAAGAGGATCAGCTCCTTCAGGCCATGGGCGAGAACTTCCACAAACTCCAGGCTCTCCATCGCGCCCGAAAAGAGAAGGCGGACTCCAGAATGGCAGTTGTCGAGGCAGCCGAAGCGGATTTTCAAAGGCACGTCGCACAAATGCAAATCTGGCACGCCGAGGCCCTCCAAGAGCTGGTTGCTGGCCGAGAACAAGTGAGCCAGCAATGGAATGAGATCCTCCTGAAGCAATCAGATATGGAGAAGGCACATGATGAAGCTGTTCAAAGGATTGCTGCCGAAGATGCTCTCCTGACGGGGCGCCGCGTTGCTCTTGATGCTCACGAAGAAGATCTCACCACACATGAGCAGGCGCTCGCCGCCAAGCTTCGTAGCAAGGATGAAGACATGGAAAATCTTGTCGTGCGGCGGACCCAGGAGCTAGAGCAGAAACACAAGAAGGCGCTCGAAGCTCTGACTGCAAGTCATGCCGGCAAGCTCAAGGAGGCCGTCGATGCTGCCGAAGCTGCAAAGGCCGCCAAAAACAAGCTGAGCGACAAAGTGAAGAGGCTGGAAACAGATCTCGAAGAGCACGGCAAGGAGCTCTCGACGCTCAAGGGGGACAGGGAAAAAACCCTCCACTCCTTGGCGGAGATGCAAGTTGCCCTGTTCGACAAGACCAAGCAGCTCTCCTCTGCGGCTGATAGTATTGCGGTTCTGGAGCTGAAGCTGACCACGCTGCAGAAGTCTCTCGAGGCCGGCAAGGCCCGTGAGAAGGCTATACTCAAGGATCTCCAAGGAGAGAGGAACCTGCTCAAGAGCGCCGCCGCTGCCCAAAGCGAGTACAAGAAGGGAGTGGAGATCTGGACTGGCCGTCTCATCGCCACCGCGGAGAAGCTTACCACAGAACTGTCAACCATGGGCTTGCCGAACTTCAAGTATTCTTCCGAGGAAAGAATATCTCCAAGTGCCAGGTTGACGATGTTCTTTGAAAGCATCATCAACGCGTTGAGGGCGCTCCAGTCCAGCCGGGCGACCCAACTGGCGAACGAGACTCGCCGGCTTTGCCGGGCCGTCCTTCGCAAGGTGCTCATCAAGGTGGTGCACAGCAATCCCGGCATCGACCTCTCCAGCGCGCTCGGCCATCTGCCAAAGGATGCAAATGTTGAGGCGCTTGAAGAGTGCATCGCGCCAATCCTTGAGAAGGTGGACTCCATCAAAAGGATCGAAGGCCAGCGCAGGGATTGAGTGCCTTCCTTTTATTCTTGCCGCCATCATCTCATGTAAAAGACAATTAGGTCTCAAGTTAGAACTGCGGCAACTCATGGATGCAATATAATTTGACTATGCTTAGGCTCATGCTTGCTACTTTCCTTGTCTGATTCCTTTATGTATGGAGTTCATCCTACGCTTACTGAAAAACTTGCCGGCGCGCAACCTGCCGCGAGCGCTGGGTGCGGGACTTCAGCAGCCTGCTGGAGGCGCAGCGGCCGGCAAGACTCCTTGGCGTTCTCAGTGCAGCCACTTAAATCATTGAGCGGACTCGAAACAGAATAAGGGTACAACTGATTACAACAAGGATTCCTTCGCGTGCAGATTTTCCATACAAGAATCGGAATCGTCCAAGGAAATAACTTGGTAATAAAAGAAAAACTTGCTCTAAGTTTTTAGGACTTAGCTTTCTGGCTTTGTTCTTCCTCCGGCAAGCATCGATTCCGAGCGTCACCAACTGGTATTCATATCTCCCTTCCCCCCCCCCCGGCAAATGTGCACGCGAGGAATCCTTCTGTCTTTGAGAAAAAGAAAGAAGAGAAAATAAAGGGATGAAACCTTGGCGGTTCGTTAGAACTTACCGGGATCAGGTGTCATACAACATCTTAGACAAACATGCATATATAAATATGAACATGGGAATCAATAAGGGAATGTACAACACTTAAATTTATTCATCTGTGCTCAGGGTCTGTGCCTGGCTTTGTACAAAGGATCACATGCCTTGCCGGCAAGACTTGTACAAAAGGGTGGTTGCCGGGAGCCCCCGGCAACCGCACCTTATGGATAGAACTTGCGAAGATGTTCGATATTCCAGGAATTGCTCATTGGAACGCCATCTTCGGTGTCCAGGCGGACAGCGCCGGGCCTGGTGACTCGTACTACCCGATAAGGGCCTTCCCACTTTGGCGTCAACTTGTTTGAATTCTTGGCGGACTGAATCCGTCGAAGAACAAGGTCGCCTTCCTCAAGGCTTCGGGCATGAACTTTGCGGCTATGATAGCGGCGCAAAGCTTGCTGGTAGCATGCAGCTCGCACAGCAGCCCGAAGATGATTCTCCTCAAGGAGCACAGCGTCATCTTGCCGCAGTTGCTCTTGCTCGAGCTCATCATAAGCGAGCACTCGAGGAGATCCGTATATGAGTTCCGTGGGGAGAACTGCTTCCGCTCCGTATACCAGAGCGAAGGGCGTCTGGCCAGTGGCTCGATTTGGTGTCGTTCTGATTGACCAAAGAACTGCCGGCAACTCATCAATCCAGCGTCTTCCGCACTTTTTCAGCCTGTCAAAAGTTCTGGTCCTGAGACCGCGCAGCACTTCAGCATTGGCCCTCTCCGCTTGGCTGTTGCTTCTCGGGTGAGCAACAGCGGCAAAACAAATCTTGCCGCCAAGGTCTTGGACATACTGCATGAAGGTGCTCCTTGTGAACTGCGTGCCGTTGTCGGTGATGATCCTGTTAGGCACACCGAAACGGCAAACAATTCCTTTGAAGAACTTGACAGCCGACTGCGCTGTCACCTTCCTCACTGCTTCCACCTCCGGCCACTTTCTGAACTTGTCGATAGCAACGTACAAGTGCTCAAAGCCCCCGGTAGCACGGGGGAAGGGGCCCAGTATGTCGAGCCCCCAGACCGAAAATGGCCAGGAGAGAGGGATTGTTTGAAGAGCTTGAGCTGGCTGATGTAATTTCTTCGAATGAAACTGGCACGCTTCACACTTGGTTACTAGTGCAGTCGCATCCTGGAGGGCGGTAGGCCAAAAGAAACCTTGCCGGAATGCTTTCCCGGCAAGCGCTCTTGACCCTATGTGAGAACCACATATGCCCCCATGAATCTCTGCCAACAGTTGTAGTCCATCCTCCCGAGAAATGCACTTCAATTTCACACTGTTTGGTCTCTTTCTGTACAGGACGTCATCGACGAACTTGTACATAACAGACCGACGGGCTACTCTCTCGGCTTCTTCTTGTTCCTTAGGGAGTTCACCTGTCTGAAGGAAATGGACAATGTGCTGCGCCCATGCTGGAGCCTGAGGCTCGACAACTAGGACTAAAGGCATCTCCTCTGCCGGGGGAACGTTTGTCTCGACAACGAGGGCCTGAGGCCCTGTTGGAGCCTGTTGTTCCCCGGCAGGCGTGTCGATCCTGGCAACTTCCTTGCCGGCGGCTCCGGGGAGCTCTGCCGGGAAGTACTGGCCAGAGTTCAACTTCCTTCTTTTTTCTTGCCGCATCGATGGCGCCACGGATGGTTGAGTCAATTGGAGCACAAAAGTTCCTGGTTCCACAGGCAACTCGAGGGTAGCACGCTTTGACAGGTCATCAGCAATATTGTTCTCGGCACGAGGAACGTGCTCCATTTGGAGACCGTCAAAGCGCTCTTCCAATTTCCTCACTTCATCTACGTAGGCTTGCATCAATGGACTTTGATAGCTCTTGTTAACTTGCCTGACGACAAGCTGTGAATCGCCTTTGATGACGAGCTTTTTGATACCAAGGTCTGCCGCGATCCTGAGACCGGCAAGCAAACCCTTGTATTCTGCAGTGTTGTTGGTCGAATTCTCCCGGGGAAAGTGCATTTGGACTACGTACTTGAGATGCTCTCCGGTGGGTGCGACAAGCAGCACGCCAGCACCGGCGCCTTGCAGCGAGAAAGCCCCGTTAAAGTACATAATCCATTGCTGATCGATTTCCTTGCCGGGGAGAGTTGTTTCTTGAACTTCTTCGTCTGGCGTCGGGGTCCATTCTGCAATGAATTCAGCCAAGGCCCTACTCTGAATTGTCGAAGTGCTTTCAAACTTAAGGCCAAAGCTGGACAGCTCCAACGCCCACTCCATGATCCTGCCGGTTGCCTCTGGATTTTGCAAAATCCGTTGCAACGGAAAGCGAGTGACGACGGTAATCTCATGTGCTTGAAAATAGTGGCACAGCTTCCTTGAGGCCATAAGGAGGCCAAAAAGCAGCTTCTGCACCCCAGAATATCTTGACCTAGCCCCTTGTAAAAGAGAGCTAACAAAATAAACTGGGCGCTGCACCACCTTCTTCTTCTGCACAAGTTCTTCTGTTTGCGCAGATCCTATCTTGCCGGGATCAACCCTTGCCGGGGAAGATCTTGCCGCGTCATCCAGCGGTCCTGCCGCTGGTGTTGCTTCCTCATCAGCTTCTCTCTACGCCACTAGCGCAGCACTAACCACTTGATTTGTTGCCGCCAGATACAACAGCAACGGCTCTTGTGGTTTAGGCGCGACTAGCGTCGGCGGAGAGGAAAGGTATTTCTTCAAATCTTGCAGCGCAGCCTCCGCTTCCGGAGTCCATTTCATTGGACCTGCCTTCTTCAAAATTTTGAAGAAGGGCAGGGCGCACTCAGCAGATTTGGAAATAAACCTGCTTAGAGCAGCAACACAGCCGGCAAGACGACGCACATCCTTGACGCGTCTCGACGCTTCAATTTGCTCAATGGCTTTGATCTTGTCGGGGTTCGCTTCGATTCCTCGGCAAGATACGAAGAATCCGAGGAGCTTGCCGGAAGGAACTCCGAACACGCACTTCTCAGGATTGAGCTTCAAGTTGATCTTGCGCAAGTTTGCAAATGTTTCTTCTAAGTCTTGAATAAGTGTTGCTTTATCCTTAGTTTTGACCACTATATCATCGATATATGCCTCCATATTTCTATGGAGTTGTGGCTCAAAACCAATCTGGATTGCTCTGGCGAATGTTGAACCAGCACTTTTCAACCTGAAAGGCATTCGTATAAAACAATACGTACCACATGGGGTGATAAAGGCGGTCTTCTCTTCATCTTCCTTTGCCATAAAAATCTGATGATACCCTGAATAGGCGTCAAGGAAGGACAGGAGATCACAACCAGCGGTGGCATCCACAATCTGGTCAACGCGCGGCAAGGGAAAGGGATCTTTTGGACAAGCTTTATTGATATCTGTATAATCGATACAAAGCCTCCATTTCCCATTCGCTTTTCGCACTACAACCGGGTTGGCCAACCAGGTTGGATGGAGCACTCCTTTGACCAGTCCCGCCGCCTCCAGCTTCTTAATCTCTTCGGCAATGAATTCTTGCCACTCCAAGGCCTGTTTCCTCACCCTTTGCTTGACGGGCCGCGCATGAGGACAGACAGCAAGGTGGTGCTCGATCACTTTCCTGGGAACACCGGGGATGTCAGACGGTTGCCATGCAAACACGTCGACATTCGCCCACAGGAAAGCAACGAGCGCGCTTTCCTATTTGTCATCTAGGGCGGAACTTATGGTGAAAGTTCCCCCCGTTCCGTCCTCCCTGGCAGGCACCTTCTTGGTTTCCGGCGGGGCAGCTTTGGACTTCTTGTTCTTGCCGGTTGAACTCTCTGGTACGTCCTCGACGGAAGCGCAGCACTCCGAGGAGGCGCGCTTGCCGGAGTTCGCGCCAAGGTTCCTGCCGGTCTTCTTCTTCCCCCCGGGAGTTCCAGCGGCAGGAGCAGATGCCTTGATGGTAGGTGCTGCAACTGCTTCCCGGTAAAGTTGGTCGGCACAGATGAGCGCATCCTTCTTATCGGAATGGATAGTGATGACCCTCAACGGCCCAGGCATCTTCAAAACATTGTATGCGTAGTGTGATGCTGCCATGAACTTAGCCAGCGCTGGCCGACCAAGGATCCCATTGTATGACATGGGGATCTTGGCGACATCAAACACCACCTTTTCGGTCCTGAAGTTAAACTCCCTGCCAAATGTTACCGGCAGCGTGATCTTGCCCTTAGGCTGGGTTCTTCCCGGATTGACCCCTTGAAACGTACCCGTTTCCTCGAGGTCTTCGTCGGGAATCTGAAGCTTTGTGAGCACATCCGGTGAGATTAAGTTTAGGCCGGCCCCGCCGTCAACTAACATCTTCGTCACCTTGAGGTTGCGAATTGTTGGGGAAACCAACAATGGCAAACACCCGATCGCAGTTGTGCGATCAGGGTGATCCTCGGCGTCAAAGATGATAGGCATGCTGGACCACTTCAGAGGCCTACACGCATCGGGGGATGGCTCTGCCGCATTAACCTCCCACATCCACTGTTTAAGTTGGCGGTGGGAAGAATGCAGCGAGGCACCCCCATCAATGCACATAGCCTCCGTAGCCTTCTAGAATTCCTGCTCACTGGATTCATCATCTTCCTCATCATCATCTCCTTCTTTATCTCGGCCCCGAGCGGGCCGATCCTTCTGCTGCTTGGCCTTGCCGCGGCGACCCCCTCAGCCACCGCGTTTCTTGCCGGACCCCTCAGCACCATCTTGGGCCTTCTCCTTGTCTCGCCTCTCATATTTGGCCCTCTGCTTCTCGGCAAGCTGCTCAACTTGCCGGCAATTCTGGAGATCGTGGCCCTTGGTGAGATGGATCTTGCAATACTGCTTGCCGGAGTTCTCCGACTTGTCGGCAGTCGCCAAGGCCTGACAGGAAGGGCACCCGGCAAGATCCTTGCCGGGGTCACCAACCTTGTCCTTCTTGGCGGCGCCGGGGTTGTCGGATTCCTCGACAGCAAGCACGGCCTTGCCTCCGCGCTTCCTGTTCCACCGCCGTCCTTTCCTTGACGGGGCCGCGGCGTCTTCATCTTCGGAGTCGCCTGCAGCGCCAACAGCCTCACCAGGGAGTTTCCTCCCCTCTTCAGCTCGACCGCACTTGTCGGCCGGAGCATAAAGCTCGGCAATACTCCTAACTTTGTTCATCGCCAGATCTTCCCGCATTCTGCGGTTACGCACGTTCTGGTGGAACGCGCTAATGACAGCGGCAGGATGAACGTCGGGAATGTTGTACTGCACTCGGCTGAACCTCTGCATAAACTTGCGCAGGGACTCGCCCTCCTTCTGAGGGATGATGTGCAAATCACTCTCTTAGCCAGGAGCTTGGTGGCCTCCAACGAAGGCACCAACAAACTGATGGCACAGATCTGACCAGGAAGAAATGGAATTCTCCGGCAGATGCATCAACCAGGACATGACGTTGGGCTTGAGCACCAACGGGAAGTAGTTGGCAAGTATCTTGTCATCTCGGCCCCCGGCAGCCTGCACTGCAATGGTGTAGATGCTCAGGAACTCCGAGGGATGGGTCTTTCCGTCATACTTCTCCGGAACCTCTGGCTTAAAGGTTCGGGAATTGGGCCACCGGACTTGCCGCAGCTCATGGGTAAACGCTGGAGTCCCTACCTCATAAGGAAAGTCTCCTACGTCCCCTGGCGCAGGCTCGTCGACAGCCGGCCCCGCGCGCTTATCAGAGTGATAGCGCGCTTCCCGTCGCCGCTTGATGGTTGTTCGAGCGTCCTCTTTGCCTCGTTCCTGGAGAACTAGACGCTGATCACGGCGCATCCGTGGATCGGACGACGTCGTGGAAACTTCTTCATGGCGGTCGACTTGCTGAGTTGTCGGCCGCCGCTGGTGCCGCGGAGGGGAGTGCACTGTAGTTGCACCACCTCCGGTTTTCTCTGCATCGGCTCGCGCCGGATCGATGGGCCTCCGCTACGAGGGCCCTGCCTCTTGCGGTCCATCCTTGTTGGCGAAGCCGATAAGGCTCTGGATAGTAGCTCGCCACTCCTCCATCTTCTCCGGGGCGGGAGAAAAATCGAGGAGCAGCTGTGCACGTGCCAAGGCTTCCGCTGGCGTAGGTGGCGGCGACAAGTGCGAGGTACGTGAGGTGCTCTGACTCCTAACCAAGTTAGAAGGAGCACCACCACGGTCACGCGACCGCGCACCACCTCCGCCGGCAGCTCGGTGTGCATGCTGGTCCCGCGCATCTTGGGATCTATGCGTAGAAACCTTTTCGTGGGGACGCCCCGAACCACCAGCGCCATGATGTCGCTCATCTTGCACGACCTGAGTAGGTCGCGGGGCTTGCGCCGGCGCGGGAGCTCCAGCAGGCGCCCTTCGATCCCTAGAGTTAGTTGTGCCACCCGTAGGCAACACAGCACCATCTCTAGATCCAGCGGCGTGCAAGTTACCACTGCCACTGCGAACGATACCGCTCGCTTGGCTTGGGTCACCAGAACGCCACGGGGGTTCTAGTCCTCTTCCTTCTGCACCCACACCGTCGCCTGTACGCGAAGGCGCAGGCAAAACAGACCCGGACGGTTGCGCTGTCGCAGCGCTCTTCTTCTTGGGCGGCATGATGATGAAGATGATGAAGAAACTAGGGCGCCGACCACCAGATCAGGTTCACGCAACCTTCAATCCCCCTACCTGGCGCGCCAAATATGTCGGGGCACGAAACCTATGGGACCCCGAGAGACCCCTTTACGATTCGGCGGGGGGAGAGGTATACGCAAAGAGCAGAACCAGTGATCAACGTGTGAGGTTTTTACCCAGGTTCGGGCCGCTGATCAGCGTAAAACCCTACTCCTGCTTTGTGTTCTTATTGATGTTCTTGAGCCCAGCCTTCAGGAGCACTCGCAATGAACAGTATGTTCAAAGAGCAGCTACGCATGCAGAATGGGCCAGAAGTTCTCCTCCTCTGTAGCAGTTGCCTTGGGCCTCCTTTTATATGCTCAAAGGGGTCTCCACAGTGGCAAAATGTACATACATTGAGGTGTAAAGTAGCTACAGGGTATCATACCTAACCCCTGACGGATTAGGACAAGCGCATCAATGCACCGTGAGGTGTCCGTTTAGGTGTCCTCACTTTTTTGGGGATGGAAAAAGGGGCCATCCCATCAGCACCGCTTAAGCTCTCCTCCACTGGCGCATCGCCACGCATCGAGAGAAGGACCCAGAATGTCAGACACGTTACTGTGCCGAAGCGATGGCACAGCGGCAGAATCTCGCCAGGCGCCGAATCTTGCCGGGCGCCAAGCCTTGCCGGACGCCAAGCCTTGCTAGGCGCCAATCCTTGCCGGGCCCCAAAGGCTATCCCGGCAAGGATCTTGCCGGGGAGGCTGGCCTTCGGATTCCAGCTCTGCTTATCTGCTGATCCTCAGATCTCTGACTTGATGATTTCCTTGATGGGTTGAATTGACCCCGAGCTGATCCCGGCAAGCCTTGCCGCGAGGATGGCTATAACTGTCCATGCACAAGTACGGGGTACTAGTGGCCCAATACTTAGTACACCGACATGCGAGATCAAGTTCAAGTCGGCCCCACCGTCAACCAGCATCTTTGTGACCTGGAGGTTGCGAATTTTTGGTGAAACCAACAATGGCAAACACCCGACAGTAGTTGTGCGATCAGGGTGGTCCTCGACGTCAAAGATGATGGGCGTGTTGGACCACTTGAGTGGCTTATGAGCTTCTACTGCCGGCTCCGCCACATTGATCTCACGCACCCACTGATTGAGTTGGCAGTGAGAGGAGTGTATAGATGCGCCTCCATCAATGCACATGGCTTCGGTTGCTTTCCGGAACTCTTGTTCGCTGGACTCCTCTTCATCCTCGTCATCGTCTTCATCTTCCTCCTCTTTCTTATCACGGCCTCGAGCAGGCTTCTCCTTCTGCTGCTTGGCCTTGCCACGGCGACTTCCACGGCCACCACGACCCTTCTTGTCAGACCCTCCAGCACCATCTTGGCCCTTCTACTTGTCATGCTTCTTCTATACAGTCTTTTGCTTCTCGGCAAGTTGCTCCACTTTTTGGCACTACTGGAGGTCGTGGCTGTTGGTGCGGTGGATCTTGCAGTATGGTTTGCTAGAGCCCTCCATCTTCTCGCCTGCCCAGCCTCTTGACAACTAGTGCATCCGACAACCTCCTTGCCGGAGATCTCAGTCTTTGGCTTCTTGGCGGTGTTGGAGTCGCTAGAACCCTCGACTGCCATCAGAGCCTTGCCCTTGTGCTTCTTATTGTGCTTGCAGCCTTTCTTCTTTGGGGTCCATGCACCATCATCTTTGGAATCGACTTCGGCACCAACACCTTCCCCAGGGATTCTCCTCCCTTCTTTAGCACGTGCACACTTGTCGGTCCAGAGCGTAAAGCTCGGCGACGTCCCTCTCCTTGTTCATGGCCATCTCCTCCCGCATCTTGCGATTGCGCACATTTGTGTGAAATGCACCAATCATAGCAGCAGGGTGGATGTCAATAATATTGCATTGCACACGACTGAATCTCTAGATATACTTGCGAAGAGACTCGCCATCTCTTTGCGGCAGCACATGTAGATCCCTGGGCTGACTGGGAACCTTGTGCCCCCCCTAGTGAAAGCACCAACAAACGTATGGCACAACCCCGACCAAGATGAGATGGAGTTTTCCGGCAAGTTCATTAACCATGATCTGACAGTGGACATGATCACCAATAGAAAGTAGTTGGCGACGATCTTGTCGTCACGCCCCCCCGGCAGCCTGCACCACGATGCTGTAGATGCCAAGGAATTCTGATGGGTGTATCTAGTCATCATACTTTTCTGGCACTTTGGGTTTGAAGCTCCGGGAAGAGGGCCATCAGACTTGTTGCAGCTCACGGGTAAACGCTGGGCAACCTACCTCGTAAGGCATGCACCCAGCATACCCCGGTGCATGCTCATCAACAACTAGTCCTGGATGCTCGTCGGACTGACGACGTTCTTCCCAACGCCGCTCGATGGTGGTTCGAGCATCTTCTCTGTGCTGTTCTTGAAGGACTTGGTGCTGATCGCGGTGAGCTCGCGGATCTGACGATGCCATGGACATGTCACCACGGGCGTCGACCCGCTAGCTCTGCTGCGGCTGTTATTGTCGTGGGGGGGATTGCACGGTTGGTGTGCTGCCTCCGGTCCGCTCGCGAGCAGCACGCACCAGGGTAGTGGGCTGCTGCTGCAAGGGCCCTGCCTGCTGTGGCTTGTCGTTGTTGGTGAACTTGAGGAAGCTCTATATAGCAGCTCTCCACTCCTCCATCTTGCGTGCAGCAGGAGGGAAATCAAGGAGCAACTGTGCTTGTGCCAGGGCTTTTGCCGGCGTACTTGGCAAGGAATGGTGCGAAGAGCGAGAGGTGTTCTTACTTCTAATAGAGTTAGAAGGAGCCCCATCTCAGTCCTGCAGCCGCGGGCTGTTTTCGTCGGCATGTTGGTCCTGCACATCTTGGGAGGGATGCACAGGGGTCTTGCCGTGGGGACGGTGTCCGGAGTCGCCAATGTCTTGCCGCTGCTCGTCGCGCATGACCTGATATGGCCGTGGTGTGTGTGCTGACGTGGGAGTCTTGGATGCTGCTGGAGCATCACTGGAGGTCACTACGCCGCCCTTAGGCTTCGCAGCTCCATCCTTAGATGTAGCAGTGATATGTCTCCAATGTATCTATAATTTATGAAGTATTCATGCCATGTTTACAACAATTCTATATGATTTTTGTATGATTTGATTAGAACTAACCCGGACTGATGTTATTTTCAGCAGAACTACCGTGGTGTCATTTTTTGTGTAGAAATAAAAGTTCTCGGAATGGGCTGAAAATTTACGGAGAATATTTTTGAAAAATATAAAAAATACTGGAACGAAAAGATATCGGAGAGGAGTCCCGAGGCAACCACAAGGGTGGAGGGCGCCCCCCCCCTAGGGTGCGCCTCCCTGCCTTGTCGTCGCCTCGTGGGCCCCCTTGACTTGTCTCCGACGCCAACACCTCCTATAAATACCAAAACCTCCAGAAATAAAGCTAGATCGGAAGTTCCACCGCCGCAAGCCTCTGTAGCCATGAAAAACCAATCGGGAGCCCGTTCCGGCACCCTGCCGGAGAGGGAAACCATCACCGGTGGCCATCTTGATCATCCCGGCGGTCTCCATGATGAGGAGGGAGTAGTTCACCCTCGGGGCTGAGGGTATGTACTAATAGCTATGTGTTTGATCTCTCTCTCTCTCTCTCTCTCTCTCGTGTTCTTGATTTGGCACGATCTTGATGTACCGCGAGCTTTGTTATTATAGTTGGATCATATGGTGTTTCTTCCCTCTCTATATCTTGTTGTGATGAATTGAGTCTTGCTCTTTGAGGTTCCGTTATGTTGGATTGAGTATTGGATTTGAGAACACTTGATGTATGTCTTGCGATGGGATATCTGTGGTGACAATGGGATGTTCTATTGATTCACTTGATGTATGTTTTGGCACTCAACTCGCGGATTCCTGAGGTCACATTGGGGTAATCTATGCATAGGGGTTGATGCACATTTTCGTCCTACGTTCTCAGATAGAAACTTTGGAGTGATTCTTTGTTGCACGTTGAGGGATTGTTATGTGATCCAATTATGTTATCATTGTTGAGTGAATTTGCACTAGTGAAAGTATGAACCCTAGGCCTTGTTTCCAAGCATTGCAATACCGTTTTTGCTCCGTTTTACTACTAGTTACCTTGCTGTTTTTATATTTTCAGATTACAAAACCTATATCTACTATCCATATTACACTTGTATCACCATCTCTTCGCCGAACTAGTGCACCTATACAATTTACCATTGTATTGGGTGTGTTGGGGACACAAGAGACTCTCACTACTACGGAAAACCATATACACAGAATCTTAGCAGTAGCGTTGGATAAAATGTGGTGCTACTGCTAATTAGTAGTAGCGCATGTCAGTAAAAGGTGCTACTGCTATCCTGGTATCAGTAGCGCGTTTTAGCAAAACCCGCTGCTGCTAAGTTTGAACTGGGCGCATATGGCTAGCCCCACTTAGCAGCAGCGCGTATCCATATTCATCGCTACTGCTATGCTCCGTAGTAGTAGTGCTTTTCTTCAACATGCGCTACTACTAACCCTACCTTATCGTCCCCGCGTGGCCGACGACCCCCTCACTCTTCCTCTCACTCACTCTTCCCCGCACCCCGTCGTCCGCCGCCGCCGCCGTTCCCCAACGACCGTCGTCGCCCGCCGCCGCCGTTCTTCCTCCACTGAGGTAGTCCCTCCTCCCTCCATCTCCCTCCTCCCCTCCCTCCTCCTCCAACCGCGCCCTCCTCCCTCTCCTCCGGCGCCCCCCTCCTCCCTCCTCCTCCGACCGCCCCCTCCTCCCTCCTCCTCCGGACGCCCCCTCCTCCCTCCTCCGATCCCCACTGCCCTCCTCCCCTCCCCTCTCTCCTCCCTCCTCCTCCCCCCTCCTCCTCCCCCTCCCTCCCTCCTCTCTCCTAAACCCTAAACTCTTTTTTACTGTTCTTATATAATGTATTTTTTTTACTTTTTTTAGTAATGTTTATAGAATTCGTAAGAAAATTAATAGAACTAGTTGAACTAGTTTTTTTTAGTAAGAATTAGTTTATTTTTATTTATAGTCAAGTGCTTAGTTGAACTAGTTGAATTAATAGAACTAGTTTATTTTTAGTAAGAAAATTTAGGTATATGAGATTTGATGATCTAATTAAAATTTTACTATAGAACTAGTTTATTTTTAGTAAGAAAATTAATAGAACTAGTTTATTTTTAGGTGTATTTAACAGAATTCTAGGTTGATTCGTTTTGAAGTGGACAAGTCATATTTTGAACATGTCACATTTGTTGTTATTTTTTTAGTTAAAGCAATTATTCCTGCATCGACGTCGACGATGCCTATCCCGCAACCTCGTCGTTGACTCGGCGGAGGACACCTGCTTGATCAGAGGGGCCATGTACGGGACTGGGCTCCGCCGGGCTGGTACTGGGAGGTGCTACCTTCCGGTGGGCGCAGTTTGGTGAGGAGCCAGCCCGTCGTGGACCCGAACCTTCTTTGGTGCCAGTCGCGTGGGCCAGTGACGGTGCGGAGGCTTGAGGACCCTGCGGAGGTGGTACGTCACCATGTCAGCGAGGAGGACGAGCACGTCCGTCGCTACATGGTTGCGTTGGAGGGCAGGTTCTCCAATACCTGGCAGGTTCTTCAGGGATCTCACTGGAGCTATGCTCCTGTGATGGTTCCTTCTCTTTGGGTGTTCACCACCCGCACCGATACC
Source organism: Thinopyrum elongatum (assembly GCA_011799875.1). Taxonomy (NCBI): domain Eukaryota; kingdom Viridiplantae; phylum Streptophyta; class Magnoliopsida; order Poales; family Poaceae; genus Thinopyrum; species Thinopyrum elongatum. The sequence continues at coordinate 197,250,127 of CM022301.1, read as the reverse complement.
CGTCGTTCGCTAGGGTTTTAGTTGTATTAGTGATGTTATATGTATGATACTATTCGAGATGTATTAGTGATAATATTCGATGATGTACGGACACAAGAGATGATTTAGTTTTGCTTATTGAATGCTCAAATTGGAGAACTACTCCTATTTTGAATGCTCAAATTGGAGAGCACTATGCAAGGCGTATGCATTTGATTAGTTGATAGCTTATAGGGTTTTTGTTTTTGCAGAAATCAAGGAGCCCCTCCATCATCCCCGCCGTCGTCCCCGTCACCGACCCCCTCCGACCTTGAGGTGAGACCAGCCAAATCTCCATGTCAATATGAGTCCTATAAGATATTTTGAAATGTTTTTGTTCATATTTTCAACCAAGGAAATGTAATGACCATCAAGTTTGAATGCTCATATGATGTAGATATAAACATGTATATCTTGTGTTGCTCAAATAGGATATGTGCTTGCCCAAGTGGCCGGCCATGTTTGCAGGTAACACCTCCGAGTGGCCTATGTTTTTCCGGAGTGTTGATTAATTTCCATTCCGGCAAATTTCAGGTGCTCGATATGTCCTTTTTTAGCAAAGGTCATGCCGGATTTTTCCATGAATTTTGGCATGACTTGAGCTAGAATATGTAGGAAATATCGAGTGGCCTAGATTTTCTAGAAAGATAATTAAATGACATTTCGGGTTGACTTTAAGTCTGTCAAGGCTCCATACATGACAGTCAACAAATGAGAGAGGGAGAAAGTCTGCACCATATATGAGAGAAGAAGAATCCCGACTGTTGTCATGGGGGTCGTTTTTCCTTCTTCTCCTTGTGCTAGACCTTTGTTATCCACTATGGGAAGGAGGAATAACGACCATCACCGACGGTCGAAAAATCAGTGAGGGAGTGTGTCCACCATATATGAGAGAGGACGAAGAATCCTGACTGTTGTCGTGGGGGTCGCTTCTCCATCATTCCCCTGTGCTAGACATTTTAGTCTAATGCACTTGGGAACGAAAGGAGGAGCGACCATCACCAACGGTCGAATGTATACACCACGTGACATGAGAGTTTTCAAGAAAAGACTTGACAAACCGATAGTCAACCCGTGATGCATAATAATGATCTAATTTAGTTTTTGTAGTACATATATTTAATTGTACAAGTTTAATCTTTGAATTATGAACATAGGAAATGTCGTCGATGTCGTCGTCGGACAACGAAAGTCTCCCGGCGGAGTGCGACTGGTGTGGCGACGACCGGGGTCTGTGCGACAGGCCTCACCTGGTTGAAGGTCGGCGCTTCAGCATTAAGCTCTGGGAGACCTTCGATGTTGAAATGGTACGCAACGACGACAAGTGTTTTTTTCGTAATTAAGCACGACTTCTGCTACTTCAACGTGTAATTTTCGTCTTTTAGAATTCGACTAGCTTATCCCATGCCATGCAAGATGCTATGTCTTGGAGAGGATGAATTTTGAAGATCATGAAAGTATGGAAACAAAGATAATTCACCTAAGGACCCATCATGGTATGGATTTCGATGTAAATCTATACAATTCTGAGAGCTTAACCCATTTTGGTTGCCTGAATTGGGAAGCACTTTGCAAGATGTATGATTTTCATGAGGGTATGCTTGTCACCATGGATCTTGGTGATCCTGACATCGCCCAAGACAATATGGACATTTGGGTCCTTGTTGATACACTTCCAATTCTACCGCTATGTGAGTTTCTCAAACATAGTTATTAAGTAATTTATATTGTTTATTTCAAAATAGTTGACAGCTTATTTCCATTGATAGCTTATTTTCATTCTTCAAAGAATGTGCGGAAGATGGTAGACATAACCTACTACACCGATGGCTCAGAATTAACTTATCAGGAGAAAAATCATCTGATCTCATTTATTACTGATCTTGAGAATTACAATATCTATTATCAAACTCCTCCACATTATGGTCAATACATGCCACTAGTGCACATGTTGAACTACTGTAACATCCATGGAGATGTCATGGTAAGATTTTTTACTATTACGACATTCATGCATCTTTTGCATAAATTCTTCTAAAACTCAACTACATTGCTAACTAAGAAGTTATTACTATGTTTTTAATAGAAAATCCCAAATGATTGTGTGCCTCATCTGATGTTTCCGAAAGGTCACCTTGATGTTATGAACTTACGGCCAGGTCATCCTACGCATCACTGCTGTTCATACCGGATTTCTAAAACCGATGAAGACATGACAATCAAAGATTGAAAAAAATGTATGGTCAATCGTAGGGAGCTACTTGGAAGCAACATTGTGCGAAGCGCAAGAATTGGAGCCAGGATAATCTGCATTATCCATAATGGAGAGTCAGGGCCTATCTTGTTTTATGCTATTTTACCTAAGAGAAGGTAGTACGTCCTATGAGAGAGGAGTAGGTCCTAGGTACAATGTGTTATTATGTGCTACAATGTGTTAGAGTTGATGATGATGATCATGACGAGTTGTTATATGACAATGAGGCAATGAGGATTTGTTATATGACAATGATGATCATGAGGAGTTGTTATATGACAATGATGTATTATGATGATAAGTTGTTAATGATATGATGATGATGATTTATTATATCATTGGGTGAAAGAACCGTGTGGATTAGTTTCAAGTGATCCATCCACTTGAAACTAATCCACGGTTCTTTAACCCAGTGATGTAATAACTCATTATGATGTAAAAACAATCTCTAAATTGCTACTGTATGAAAACTTGTATAATGGTGTATGAATACGACATAAAATGAAAAAGAAATAGAATACGTAACAATAGTAGTAGCGCGGGCACACAGACGCGCTGCTAGTATTTACCAGCAGCGCTTTTCCCCAGAACGCGCTACTACTAAGTACGTATAGCAGTAGCGTGTGTAAGCCCACACTACTGCTAACCTTTAGCTGTAGTGCCGTATCAGTAGCGCGGCACCCCGCGCTACTGATAGGCCAAAAACCCGCGCTACTGCTAGGCTTTTCCCTAGTAGTGTCTTTGTTATTTGGTTTTAGGGTTGTTTGAGAGAGACCATCTTCATCCTACGCCTCCCATGGATTGAGAAACCTTAGGTCATCCACTTGAGGGAAATTTGCTACTGTCCTACAAAACTCTAAGCTTGGAGGCCCAACACGAGTCTACAACAAGAAGGTTGCGTAGTAGACATCAAGCTGTAGCTGAATCTCCACTCCTCACTCTCCGAACAGCGCCGCTCGTCTGGCTTGGATCGCCAGAGCATCGTGGATGCTGTTCGCCGCCTCCGCCTCCTCCGCCGCCACCTGCACCCTCGCCCATCTGCGTGGGCGTTGACATCGGTAGATTCGACATGGACGGAGCGACCGTTGTGGCACCCTTCTTATTGGGAGCCATGTTGATGAAGATGATGAAGAAACTGACGTGCAGACTGCTAAATCAAGTTCACGCAAACAATCCCTCTGCCTGGCGCGCCAAAGATGTCATCTGTACGATGACCTATGGGACCGGCAAAGGCCCCTTTGCGGTTCGACTGGGGAGATCAACAAGTACGAATAGCAGAACTAGCAGAGCACGCGAGGTTTACCCAGATTTAGGCCGCTGTGAAGCGTAAAACCCTACTCCTGCTTTGGTTGTATTTATGTGGAGTTCAAGTACAAGGAGTGCATCTTGCCAACAAGGTGCGCGGGAAGTGCAGCTAAGCGTGTAATTAAACAAAGTGTCGACCTTTGCAAAGGTAGCCATGTGTCTCCTTTTATAGATGAAGGGGCCACCACAATGGCAAAACAGTCTTTACACAAGGTAAATAGTGCTACAGTGCCAAATATCTAATTATGATGGGTTAGGACAAATGCATTAATTGCGCTGTGAGGTGTCGTGCTGGTGAGGCATTCCGGCAAGGATTGTCTCTCCTTCTGTGTCGTTCACCCGACTACCTCTTATTATCTTGACACACCTTCAGGACGAGTGTCATTAAAGTTGTATCTTCGGCGGTGAGCTGCACGTGGCCAGACAAGCTTCACCTAACTGACTGCCTGCTCGACACCTATTTGACAAGCGACGGGCTGGTCGCTAAGGTGCAGCGGTGGCAAGGCAGTGGGAGCTTGCCGGGTCTTCACTTGCCGTCAAGTAGCTTGCCGGCAACCAAAGTCTTTATCTTTAGTACTTCTCAATGACCTGTCTTGAGGTCTTCTTCATGGTTTTTTAAACCAAGTCTTGATTCTTGTTTGTAGTAGTACTCCGGCAAGCCCTGCAGTCGGGAAGGCGGCCACTGCCTATGCACAAGTCAGGGTACTAAAGCACCCATGTCTTAGTACACCGACACTATATGACTCATGTTTGACCTTTCGGTCTTCCATGTTCTGAGGCCATGTCTATACATGATAGGCTCATCAAGTTTAACCCAAGTATTCTGCAGTAAAATTGGCCTACACCCGTTGTATGCGAACGAAGAGTCTATCACACCCGATCATCATGAGGTGCTTCGAAATGACGAACTTTCGCAATGGTGCATAAATAGGGAGAACACCTTTTATCTTGAAATTAAGTGAAGGGGTCATCTTATAATGCTACCGTCGTCCTGAGCAAAATAAGATGCATAAAAGATAAACATCACATTCAATCAATATGTGACATGATATGGCCATTATAATCTCATGCTTTTGATCTCCATTTTCAAAGCACCGGCATGATATCCATCATCACCGCCATGACACCATAATTTCCACCATCATGATCTCCATCATCGTGCCATCATGTGGTTGTCTCCATGAACTATTGCTAACTCATAGCGATAAAGTAAAGCAATTACGTGACATTTAATGATTGATACACAGGTCATACAATAAACTAAGACAACCCTATGGCTCCTGCCAGTTGCCGTACTCATCGACATGCAAGTCATTAACCTATTACAAAACATGATCATCTCATACATCAACATATATCACATCACATTTTGGACATACAACATCACAACATGCCCTGCAAAAAATTGGACGTCCTCTAATTGTTGTTGCAATTTTTACGTGGCTGCTAGGGAAAACTATAACAACTGTTCTTATCTACGCAAAACCACAATGGTGATATACAATTTGCCTTTTAACCAGAGGGCTCTGGGTCTGTTGAGCAGCAGATTCAGGTGAATGAGCAGCAGCATCAACCTATGCCTGAACAGCTCTTTCAGGTTCAAGACCAGCCTGCAGTTGTGGAAAATCCTTTGGCTATTGTCCCTTATCAACCACCTGTCATTCAGCATCATCAGATCTTCATTGGGGTGGCCAGGATTGTGGCTGGACCTCCTCTTCCACCTGAGATGATTTGGAAAAGATCTTTTGAAAATTTGATGTCTGTTTTTTCAGTTAAAGATGTGCCCAGGTCTATCTTCTTTAAGCCCCTGGGTACAGTCACCTATTCCAAGCGCAAGTGGTTAATTGCTTTTGATGATTTCCGGGGGATGTCTTTGTTGGTGCCAAGGTTGCCCCGTATTCTGCCTCACAGTAAATCTGTTGTGACTACGTGCCCAATTGCCAGATCCTTGTTTGGAGGTTCATCTGATGATGTTTTATCTGGTTCTAGTAATGGTCTTTACGCTCATGCCATGACTGGAGTGACTGTGTATGAAGCTATGACAGCTAGTGATTTGTCTGTGCCTGAGGCTGTGGTGTCAACTGGCTCGGAGGAGATTTCTTCACCTGTGGTTTTTGCAGCGGAATCGAAGAACAGGCAGAAGAATCAGCGAGGCAGACAGAAGGTATCTGCGCCCTTGGTGGACACTTCAGTGAGAAGGTGTACGAGAAGCGCGGCAAAGCTGGATGGTTTCAAACCGGTTATCTTTGAGCAACTCTCACTTCAGCCTGCTAAAAGGCGCCCTCGTTCCAAGCCCATTGATGAGAAGGCCCGGCCTAGCTCCGAAGATGCTGCTGACAATGACAAGTTTGAAGACGCTGGCAATGACAAGTCTGAAGATGTTCCTCCACAGACGCCTCTCTTGGTGTTGCAAGCAATCGGAGCTGAGCTGGAAATCGACCCCAAGCTGCTTTCTAGAGAAAAGCTTATGGCTAATCCCAAGGATGACTCCTCCTCCGATAGTGCTTAAATGTTAATAATTAAAGCTTTATCTAGGTGTAGCGAGCCTGTTAAATTTGCTTTTTTTTATGTCGTTCTGAAACTTATGCAGTTTGGTCGAGACTTGGCACTTTTGATCTGTTATGACTTGGGTTGTATGGCACTGGGTGCCATACTGTTTCTGCTGCGCTATTATATGTTACTTTATGAATCGAATGTTAATGCGTAGCTGGAAGGTCTTGTGTTGGAATGTCCGTGGATTGAATTCTGAAACAAGGCAACGGGCGGTTAGACAGAAAGTGACTGAAAGTCAGTGTGCAGTTGTCTGTTTGCAGGAAACTAAGCTCTCAGATTGCCCTCGTAATTTAATTAAGAGCATTTGTCCTGCGGATTTGATCAGTTCATCGAATCTCCTTCAAGAGGAGCTTCAGGTGGAATTTTGACTGTGTGGCGTTCAGACTTTTTCTCGGGTACTTTAATAGAAGTTAAACCCTTTGGTATTGTGATTAGTTTTAAATCTGTGCATAATGATGATCAATGGTATCTGGTGAATGTTTATGGGCCTTGCCAGGGTGCTTTAAGAGATGAGTTTGTTAATTGGCTCTACAATCTAAAAGTAGAACCTGAGCAGAAATGGATGTTGTTGGGAGATTTTAATTTCATAAGATCTTTGGATAATCGAAATCTTCCTAGTGGTGATGTCAATGATATCTTCATCTTCAATGAGATCATAGGTCATTTGGGTCTGTTGGAACTGCCCCTCAAGGGGAGAAGATTCACCTGGTCTAACATGCAGAATTTTCCTCTCCTTGAACAATTGGATTGGTTTTTTACCTCTGCAAGTTGGATTAGTCAGTACCCCAATACGCAAGTCACACCTCTTGCTAAAACTACTTCAGATCATGTTCCGTGTGTAGTCTCCATCTGCACCACCATCCCAAAGGCTCATATCTTCAGATTTGAAAACTATTGGGTACATCAACCTAGCTTTATGGAGTGTGTTCAGGAGGTTTGGCAAAAACCTTCTCACAAAACTCATATTTCAGCAATTATAATGGACAAATTAAAGTCATTGAGGTTTGCTCTTAAGAAATGGCAGAAGGGTTTGTCACATATTAAAACACTGATTGAGAAGTGCAACTGGGTGATCCTCTGGTTAGATAATTTGGAAGATTTCAGATCCTTGTTCAGAACTGAATCTAATTTCAGGAAATTAGTGAAGATGCATCATGAGCACCTTCTACATTTGCAGTTTTTATACTGGAAGAAAAGATGCACTATTAGATATATCAAAGTTGGTGAAGAAAACTCAAAATTCTTCGAAGCAATGGCAACTGAAAGATATAGAAAAAATTCTATTGCCAGTCTGCAGCTGTCTGATGGTACAGTTTCTTCAGATCATGGAATGATGGCCAAGGAATTTCTGGAGATTTTTAAGAGCAGAATGGGAACTGTCAAGCCAATTCTGATGGGCAATGACATTCTCTCTCTTATTCCTCGGGTCCAGGGACTGGAAGTGCTCACTAAGCCCTTTGAAGTTAAAGAAATTGAACATGTTATTAGGGATTTGCTAATTGACAAGGCACCGGGACCTGATGGCTTTAATGGGCTTTTTTATGAAGAAGTGTTGGCCGATCATTTCCAGTGATTTCATTACACTAGTGAAGGAGTTCCATGCTGGAACTGCTCAGTTGGAAAATCTCAATGAGGCCTTCATTACATTGATCCCTAAGAAGTTATCACCTGAGACTACTGGAGATTTTAGGCCAATTTCTTTGACTAGTGTGGGGTTGAAATTCCTCACTAAGCTTGCTGCTAATAGGTTTCAGGATGAAATCACCAAATGTGTGCATAAGAATCAATATGGTTTTATCAAGTCAAGAACAATTCAAGACTGTATTGCCTGGACCTTTGAGTACATTCATCAGTGCAACCAATCAAAAAAGCCAATCATGTTACTCAAGCTCGACTTCGAAAAAGCATTTGATTCTATTCAGCATGAGGCAATTATAAAAATCATGGTGGCAAAGGGGTTTGACAACAAGTGGATCTCCTGGATTCAGTAGTTGTTGTCATCTGCAACTTCCTCAATCTTACTAAATGGTGTACCTGGAAAGCATTTCAAGTGCAAATGTGGTGTCAAGCAAGGTGATCCTATCTCACCATTGTTGTTTGTGATTGCTGCTGATCTGTTGCAGACTATGATTAATGATCTTCTAAATCATGGCCTTCTTTCTTTGCCTCTGGCAACACTTGACCCTGACTATCCAGTGGTACAATATGCAGATGATACATTGCTTTTTGTGTCTGCTGATTCAGCTCAGTTGGAGGTGCTTAAAGCAGTTTTGAATTCCTTCTCTTTGGCAACTAGATTGCAGATCAACTTTCACAAATCCTCAATGTACCCAATTAATGTGGAAACCAATGTTGCCAATGCCCTTGCTGCACATTTTGGGTGTCATTTTGGTGTAATGCCTTTCACATACTTAGGGTTGCCAGTGGGAACAACTAGGCCCAAAATTGTTGATTTACTACCTTTAGTTGACTGCATGGAAAGAAGGTTAACTGCTAGCTCCTGGTTTCTGCCCCAAGGTAGCAGTCTGCAGTTGGTAAACTCTGTGATCTCTTCACTGCCCATTTTTTCCTTTGCAGTCTGTCTATACCACAGGGAATCCTGAAGCAACTGGAAAGAATTCAGAGGCAATGTTTGTGGAGAAAATATGGTCAGGAGAAGGGGCATTCTTTGGCTGCCTGGCCTCTGGTCTGTAAGCCTAAGCTTAAGGGTGGGCTTGGAATTCTCAATCTGGGTATGCAAAATGAAGCTCGGCTTCTAAAATACCTCAACAAATTCTATAACAGAGCAGATGTACCTTGGGTTCATTTGGTTTGGGACTCTTATTATTTTCAGAGAGTTCCTCATGACACTACTTTGTGTGGCTCTTTTTGGTGGAGAGATATCTGCAAATTGATGGATAAATTTAGGGCTATTACTTCGGTTACAGTTGGAAGAGGAGAGTCTCTGCTTTTCTGGTCTGACTCTTGGGAGATTGATAACTCATGCATCCCTCTCCAGGACAGATTCCCCAGGCTCTTTTCTTTCTGCCTACAAAAGAATTCCTCTGTTATGGAAGTGTTACAAGCAGGTGACTTGCAGAGCATGTTCTCTTTACCCTTGTCTGAATTGGCTTTTAGGGAGTTTAATCAGCTTTCTGGCATTCTGACTGAGATCTCCCTGGATTCTGATTGCAATGACTCTTGGGCTTGGAGGCATGGGAAGAAATCTGAGTATACAGCAAAGAAGTACTATGATTTTGTCCATCAGCCAATGCCTACCAATCCCATTCTGAGTTGGGTCTGGAAATCTTGTTGTACCATGACAATTAAAATGTTTGCCTGGCTTGTCATTCTGGATAGAGTAAACACCAAGGATATGATTCATCACAGACATTGGAGAATTAATGATGGGCCTGAATGTGTACTCTGCCCCACGGGAGCGCTTGAGGACAGGAACCATTTATTCTTTCAATGCAACTTTAGCATGAGAGTGTGGAATTATCTTTAAATAACCTGGTTGAATAGTCAGGACATGGTACACATTGCGCTTCATGCCAGGAAGGATTTTAATAAACCCTTCTTCTCAGAAGTGGCCTTCCTTACATGGTGGAATATTTGGAAAGTCAGGAATGACAAAGCCTTTAGGCACATCAGACCTACTTTCAGGCAGTGGAGGAATGGATTTATCCATGACATCTCTCTCCTAGCACACAGGATCAAGACAAGACACAGAGACACTTTGTTCAAATGGATTGATTTCCTGCCTCCTTGAGGTGTTTATCCATTGTACTCTTTCCTTTCTTCATTTTACCTATTAGTGCTTAGATTAGCCTAGCTTGTATAGTCTTTCTTTTCTGTTTTGTTCCTTTCCTTAAGGAACCTTTTGTTTATTCTTTTGCCAGTTTCAATAAAATGCTGTGGGTGTAAGCCCTGCAGTCTTCCAGGTCAATTTTTTTTTGCCTTTTAACCTTCTACAAGGACCGCCATGCCAAATCAGATTCAACTAAGGTGGCAAAGACCGACACCCGCCATCCACTTTTATGCAATACAAGTTGCATGTTAGTCAGTGGAACCTGTCTCTTTTGCGAGGACAAATAAGGTGGTCCGAGCCACTTCATCCCATAATACCGCCGAATCCAAAATAACAAAGGAAGTAAGCAATTTGAACATCAACGCCCACAACTTCTTTGTGTTCTACTCGTGTATACACATCTATGCATAGACCTAGCTCTGATACCACAAATGGGGAACGAAGCATGAAATCAAAAAAAATCCTACAAAACACCCAAGATACGATCTAGGAGATGCATAGCAACGAGAGGGGAGTGAGTCAACTTACCCTTGTATACCAAAAGCGTTAGCGTATGTAACGGGGTTGATGTAGTCGTACTCTTTGCAATCCAATCATGATCCAATCCGATCTAGCACCGAACGGATGGCACTTCTCAGTTCAGCACACATTCAGCTCGATGGCGTCCTCTCCTTCTTGATCCAGCAAGTGAGGGAGAGAAGTTAGATGAGATCGGAACCAACACGGTGGTATGGTGGTGGTGGTGGCAGCGGAATTCAGGCAAGGCTTCACCAAGCGCGTACCGGAGAAAGGTGGGAGGAGTTGGGAGAGATGGAAGGGAAGCGTGGAAGGGTGCTACCCCCTTTAGCCACCCCACTATATATAGGGGTGAGGGAAGGGGGGCGCCATCCCTAGCCCCTCCTCCAAGAGAGGGGGCGACATACAAAAGGGGAGTCCTTGCGCCCAAGGCAAGTGGGGCGCCCTCCTCACTTAGGGTTTCCCCCCTTAGCAGCATGGGCCAAAAGCGGGCTAGTGTGCCTCACCCAACTAGGCCAGGGCGCCTCCCCTCAGCCCATGCTGGCCTCTAGGTGTGGTGGGACACACTGGTGGTCCCTCGGAACCCTTCGGTGATCCCGGCATGATGCCCGCATACCCATGAACTTTGTCGGTACCCTAGAAATAACTTCCCATATATAGATCTTCACCTTTGGACCATTCCGGAGCTCCTTGTGATATTCTGGATCCCATATGGGGCTCCGAACAGCCTTTGAACTTTCTACTATTAATATCTCAATAGTACCATAACGCTACCGAACGTTAAGTGTGTGACCCTATGGGTTCGAGAACATGTAGACATGACTAAGACACCTCTCCGGTCAATAATCATAGCGAGACCTGGATGCCCATATTGATTCCCACATATTCAATGAAGATCTTTATCAGTTGAACCATGATGTAAAGTATTCTGATAACCTCGTATACAATTCGCTTTGTCCGGTAATATGTTACTTGCCCGAGATTCGATCGTTGGTATCTCCAAACCTTGTTCAATCTCATTACCGGCAAGTCTCTTTACTCGTTCCGTAATACAAGATCCCGTGACTAAACTATTTAGTCACATTAAGATTCTTGTGATGTTGTATTACCGAGAGGGCCTGGAGATATCTCTCAGTCACACGGAGTGACAAATACAAGTCTCGATCCTTGCAACCCAAGAGAGACCTTCGGAGATACCTGTAGAGTACCTTTTATGATCACCCAGTTACGAAGTGACGTTTGATAGCACACAAGATATTCCTCCGGTATGCGGGAGTGACATGATCTCATGGTCTAAGGAGCATATACTTGACATGAAGAAAGTTGTAGCAAATAACTAAGTGATACGATCTCATGCTAAGCTTATGGTTGGGTCTGTCCATCACATCATTCTCCTACTGATGTGATCCCGTTATAAAATGACAACTCATGTCTATGGTTAGGTAACCTTAACCATCTTTGATCAACGAGGTATTCTAGTAAAGGCTTGATGACCCACAAGTATAGGGGATCAATCATAGTCCTTTCTATAAGTAAGAGTATCGAACCCAATGAGGAGCACCCAAGGTAATCTGAATATGCTTGAGGATCTGAACATTTAGTCTTCCACCAAATAAACGAACTAGCATCAACTACAAGATGTAATCAACGCTACTAGCAACCCACAGGTACCAATCTAAGGTTTTGGGACAAAGATTAGATGAACAAAGGTTTGAGATGAGATGGTGCTCGTGAAGATGTTGATGAAGATTGGTCCTCCCATGATGAGAGGATTGTTGGTGATGTCAATGGCTTCGATTTCCCCCTCTCGGAGGGAAGTATCCCCGACGGAATCGCTCTACCTTAGAGCAAAAGTGCTCATGCCTAGGTTCGGCCTCGAGACGGCGACACTTCATCCCGAAAGTCTTCCTCTTATTTTTTTCTAGGTCAAAACCCCTCATATAGCAGAAGATGGGCACCGAAGGCCAGCTTTGGGACACACAAGCCATCAGGGCGTGCCTGGGGGGGGGGGTGGCCGTGCTCTGTTGCCTTGTGAGCACCTGGTGGACCCCCTCTGACATTTCTTTGCTCAAGTATTTTTTATATATTCAATAAAAAATCTCCGTGAAGTTTCAAATCATTTGGAATTCAGTAGAATAGGTATATCTGTTCTAGCTTTTTCAGGTCCAGAATTCCAGCAGTCGGTAATCTCCCTCTCCATGTAAATCTTGCAAATTAAGAGAGAAAAGGCATTAGAATTGCATCATAGGGTGGAATAATGACCAAACACAATATACATAACAGTAGGAAATCATGATGAAAAATGGACGTATCAATTCCCCCAAGCTTAGATCTCGCTTGTCCTCAAGGGAGAGACGAACTCGATAATCATGACCACATGTTTAGAGAGAGAGAGAGGTGTCAATAAAAACAAGAATACAAACATGATAGCATCATGATCGTTGACATAGCAGCAAGTATTTATCATGTAGCTTCTCATAAACAAGTAACAATTCATTCACAAACTTAAAGCTTGAATTTTGAACTTTCTTGAAAACAAACAAACTATGTTCTCAGTCATAGAAACAATCACAATTCATCATATTTCCAGGAAGATTCAATGTAAGAGCTTTTGTTTTAGCAAGTTCACATACTCGACCATCATTTTCTCTTCTATGATTGCTGACACTCAATGCATATTTTTTGGAACAAACATTTCCGTTAGACACATAGGAAGATAGGGGCTTATTGTTTTCGCCTCCCAACTTATTTATCTTGAGGATAATGTCAACAATAATAATTCATGACCACCTACATCCAACTGGATATATATACGTGGATCATTCCCCACCACATGATGCTTGCCAACTAGAGAATAAATAGAGTGAAATAGGGATGAACATTAGTTACTCTCGCATGAAAGTAAATACAGAAAAGTAAAGGACAGGCCCTTCATAGAGGGAAGCATTGGTTGTCATGCACTTTTTATTTTTGGATGTGCAAGCTCTTAATGTAAAGTAACGTCACTTTATATTGCCCCTTATGATAGCAACCTTTATTATGCAGTCCGTCACTTTTATTTCTTTGCCATCATAAGATCGTACAAAGCTTATTTTCCCTTACAATAAAAGATCATACATATTTAGGAGCAATTTTATTCCTTTATGCACCGATGACTACTTACTTGAGGGATCATATTTAATCCATAGGAAGATATGTGGACTCTCATGGAAAGAAGCTCGGTTTAAGGGTTTTGGATGCACAAGTAGTATCCCTACTTAGTGTGAATTTTGTCTAGAAAAAGGTTCTAAACAAGCACCACATGTTAGAGGATCCATGACAATATAACTTCTATCGGAATGTAAACAAACATAACTCATTACGTTGTCTTCCTTGTCCAACATCAACTATCTGACCATGCAGAAAATAATTGATGGGGGCTCACAATCATAAAAGATGTCCAAGATAGCATATTTATATGTGAATCTCCTCTTCCTTTAATAATTTTGCATCAATTGCATCCATGACCAATACTATGTTTGTTAATTTCCAATAACTTTCATCTACCGTACTCTTTCTATGTGAAGTTATTACTCCCCATGTGAGGGAGTCCTGGACTAGGGGGTCCTCGGGCTGCCGGCCTAATTCTTATGGGCCAGATAGGTGGGCTGCTGTATGACCACTACGAGACCGAGCTACAAGGCGACTCCGTGTCGGGATAGGAAACCCTCGAAGTCTTGGTGTGTCCTCCAAGTCAAGATAGAAGATTCGGCATGTTTATTTCCCTTGTTGTAACCGACCATGTGTAACCCTAGTACCCCTGGTGTCCATATAAACCAGAGGGTTTAGTCCATAGAGGCTAGAACAACAACCATCATCCTACTCACCTAGGGTTTACTTCATCTGATCTCGTGGTAGATCGACTCTATAATCATCCTATACACTTCAATATAATCAAGCTGGATGTAGGGTTTTACCTCTTAGAGAGGGCTCGAACCTGGGTAAACATTGTGTCCTTCATCCCTTGTTCCCCATTGATCCAAGATCCACAGCTCAGGACCCCCTACCCGAGATCCACCGGTTTTGACACCGACATTGGTGCTTTCATTGAGAATTCCGCTGTTGGATCGCCAAAGGATCGATGGCTCGCCTGATCATCGGAGATGGCATCAACACCGGGGACATCTTCTTCCCTGGCCAGCTTTTCGCGTTTGGCAGCATCGTTCAGGATGCCAACTTGACCGGTCATCTGGACCAGGTCGACAATTTTGGCCCTGAGCACCAGATCAGGTTTGCTAACCTAGAGTACGTCGCTGACACTCGGGGTGACCTGATCTTCACTGGCTTCTCAACCTCATCTGAGACGCCCACGGACCCCGAAACATCAACTTTGGGGTCTCTTCCCGATCCGACCTCTGGATCGGCTCCTACCTCGCAACCGGCTTTAAGCCTGGACACGACCACCATGTCCGAAGACAGGGGTCAGCCTCAGCCGCACTCACCCTCCTTACCGCAGATCCGGCTTTGAGCCTTGGCACATGGTCGGTGCCCGTAGACCAAGAGTCAGCCCTGGCCGGGCCCACCCCTTGCCTCACCATCATACCGGAGGTCGACTCCGAAGAAATCTCATACGCCGGACCGGCTAGTCTAGCCCTGTTAAACGAGGCGCTTGATCAGATCTAGATGATGTCTATCCTGGTTTGCACATCCTCGTCCTACACTCAGTAGGGCCTCGAGGTGGGCCATAGGGAATTTTACGTCCTACCCACCACCCACTTGGTAGCCACTGTCGAGGACTTAACCGACATGTTGGACTACGCCTCTGAGGAGGCCGATGACATGGATGAAGACGGCGAAGCCATGGCCCACGCTGACACTGCCCCCTCCATCACCGGCCGATGGACGGCCACCTCCACCTACGATGTTTACATGGTGGATACCCCCAAGGACAACGACAATTGCACTAATAATGGGGACGGCACCCACATGAGAGATAGCAACAAGCCCGGCGAAGAACCACCCAACCGCCGTAGACAACACCGAGCATCCAGGGGGCGTTGGGTTAGGGAAAGCAACACGGGCACCGGAGAAGACGACACCCCGGACAATATGGAAGATCTCGGTGACCCCACTCCTGCCGAATAGCAGCCAGACAATTCGGAGCAGCGCAAGGAGCAGTTTGATCCCGAGGACCTCAATGACTCCGAGGATAGCAATTACCTCCCCCTCTCCGAGGAGGAGGTTAGCCTTGGAGACGAGGATTTTATCGTCCTCAAGGATCCACTGGACCAAGAGCGGTTTAAACGGCAGCTTATTGCTACCGCACGAAGCTTGAAGAAGAAGCAGCAAAAATTAAAAGCCGAACAAGACACCCTCAATGATAGATGGACAAAAGTCCTAGCAGCCGAAGAAGGGTATGGCTATGAACGGCAAACCAAAAGCTACCCAAAACGGAAATTGCTGCCACAATTTGATGATGTGGCCCTCGTGCCCGTACCACCAAGATATACCCAGGCAGACCAGCCCAATCGCCCTCTCGAGGAAGGAACAGACTGGCTGGAGAGGCCGAATACCCACTCGCTCCTCACCGTAAAGGCAAGGAGGCGGCACAGCTAGAATACCAATATGATCTCTGTCATGACCTGGACATTAGAGCAGGAACATACAAGATCCATGTATGGATCTCAGGAGTACGCCCTAGCTGGACGGGACAGATACCAAGCATGGCGCGACCAAAATGATTGAGTTCGGGAGCAGCACCAGGCCGATATGGCCGCTGATCTATGGCACGACGTAGCCCGGGTTAGGGGTGCCACTCACCCGATGTGCTTCACAGACGAGGTGATGCGGCACCAGTTCCTCGAAGGGTTTAAACCCGTAAACATCAAACAATACGACGTAGCTACAGACCCGACCGTATGGATCGAAGAGTTTCCTCTCCACATTCATATGGCTCAAGGGGATGACCTCCACGCCATAAAATACTTGCCATTAAACTCAAGGGACCAGCCAGGCATTGGCTGAACAACCTCCCCAAAAACTCCATAGGGAGTTGGGAAGAGCTCGAGGATGCTTTCCGAGCTAACTTTCAAGGCACCTATGTCCGGCCTCCAGATGCCGATGACCTCAGCCATGTGGTCCAATAGCCCGAAGAGTCAGCCCGACAATTTTGGAATCGGTTTTTGACCAAAAAGAACCAGATCATCGACTGTCCGGACGTCGAAGCTATAGCTGCATTTAGGCACAGTATCCAGGACGAATGGCTAGCGCGCCAACTTGGCCAGGATAAGCCGAAGACGATGTCGGCACTTACCTCTCTCATGACAGTAACACCCCCAGTGGTTAACTACAGTAATCCCCTTTTGATAATGCCATGTCATCATGATCAACAGTGCTTAAATATCATTTGGTTCATATCTCTTTTCAATTCAAATTCAAATGGGAATTCAAACTTAAAGTGAAAATAAAAGTTGTTCAAATTTGAAAACTAAAATGTTCGAGGTGTGGCAAATAATCCCTGGATATTTGACATATAGAAACCACATTTTTATAAAATATTTAAATAAAATATAGTGACTAAAACAGTGGCAAAACTATTATTTAAATGCTCTTAAAATAATAAACAAAATACAAATTAATTTATTTAAAGTGCCAAATCATTTGTGACAGTGACATAAGTTGTAACACTAATTTTAGGTGTCACTAGTATGTTTTATAAAACTAAAATAAAAAGGAACCAAATTGAATACATAAAACAAATTAAAAAGAAAAGAAAAGAAACAAAAAAAGGGAACAGAACCCCCCCCCTCCCAACTGGGCCTTGGCCCAGCTGGCCGCAACCAGCCAGGCCGGCCCAGCCGCCTCTCCATAACCCCCACGGTACCCAAACCCAAACCCTAGCCCATCGCCCCCACTCCCCCCACTCCTCTCGCTCCTCGCCCCTCTGCCCGATCTAGATCGGGGCACGGCGCCACGCCCGATCCGCCGCCGTCCCCGTCCTCGACCTCGTCGCCGCCTCCCCGTCCCCTGACCGGCTCGGCTACACCAAGCCTCGCCGGCGTACACCGGCAAACGGGGGTGAGAACCCCGACTCCCCCTCCCCCTGTCCCCGACGCGGTCACCGCCCACTGCGCACGCCTGTAGCCCCGCCACGCTCGCCCGCGCCTGCTGCCGTCGCCACCGCCCACTGCGGCTTGCGGCCACCACCGCCGTTGCTTCCCCGCGCGCCGCGCTGGCCCCGCCGCGTCCGCCACCACTTGGCACCCGCGCTCACCGCCCGCGCCCCGCCTTGCCCAGGCTGCGCCTGGCGTGCCCCTGCCCGCGCTCTCACGCGCTCGCGCCCGCCTTCCCCTGGCCTCGCCCCGGCCACCCGCTACTCGCCCGCTGCGGCTGCTGCCGCCCTGCTCCACTCGCCCGCCTCCGCTGCGGCTACCGCTTGCTGCCCCCACGCCACGCCGCTCGCCTCGCCGCGTCGCCGCGTGCTGTGCACGCGCGTGCGCGCGTTGACGCCCAGGAGTGGCCCAGTGCCACTGCCAGGTGGGGCCCAACCCCCCTTGAGTCAATGACACATGGGGCCCAGCCCCCAGAAAAAAAGGAAATGAAAATGTAATAAAAACAAATAAATAATTAATTAACCTAATTAATTCTATTTAATTAAGTTAATCAATTAGATAGCCTAATTAATCTGTAATTAGTATAATTAAACTATCAATTAACTAAACAGATAATGACATGTGGGACCCACTGGTCAATTGACCAGTCAACAGTCATGTTGACTGCTGATGTCAGCATGACATCATTGATGATGCAATAAATGAATTTCTGAATTAAATAACTCAAAATGATTAATAAAACTTCAGAATTTAATATAAATTAAACCGTAGCTCAGATCGAAAAACTTTGTACATGAAAGTTGCTCAGAATTTCGAGACTAATCCGAACACGCGGTCCGTTCGTCCGTCACACGTCCCTAACTATCCGAACATGGAACCGTTCCCCTCCAGTCATCTGTCTGACATAGGTCCGGAACCTGGAAAACATTCCCGGATGGATTCCCCCTTCCTCGGTGATGTGCAACCATACGTTAGGACACACCCGGCACTGCATATTGTCATGTTATACTTTGTGTAGCACTTGTTTACTATGTATTTATACTGTTACCTCCCCCTCTTCTTTCTTGTTAGACCCCGACGCAGTTCCCAGTACCGACGCAGCTCAGGAGCCCGATGACATCGTTAACGACCTTGCCTTTGCCGCTGAGCAACCAGGCAAGCACCCCCTCTTGAGCATACCAATATCGCCTATTCTTTCTCTCTCATGCTTGCATTAGAATTGCTGCTGCTACTGCTTTACCTATTCTAATGCATAGCCTGTTTAATGTAACCTGCTATTGATACCTTACCTGCTTATCCTAAACTGCTTAGTATAGGCTGGGTAGAGACCTATCAGTGACCCCACTTATCCCGACTGCCCCGCTGGATTATCCGAAGACCCGATCAACGGGATTGAACACCAGACCCCGGCACCGCACATCACCCCCTTAGTTGTAATGGCACTGCAGCGTTACTATCAAGTGCCGAGGGTGAAACCTCTTGTAGCATTTCTGATGTTAACTCTGTAGAGTAGCTATTCGGTCGTGGTCATTGAGGGTGATTCCTCCTTCACCACTTCTGATAACGACGCCGTCGTACAACACCTCAAGTGTGAACCCAGCGAGGGTGATTCCTCCGAGTTCACCTTGACGGATACATCGAGTAGGAATCCAACGAGGGTGATACCTCAGATTCCCCTGATGTTATGGACTCACGGATACTTGGACTGTACTATTGTTACTTGGAAAGGCGGGTCGACCCTGAGGGGTACCCGCGTGTGATGTGAAGACGGGTTGCCTGTATGGTGCCCGAGTGATGAATACGAGGCGTGGCCGGGCATTCTTGGCCCTTGCCGCAAGTCCTCGAGACGGGGCGACGGGGTCACATCGATCGTGAGTCTCTGCTCGTTACCGCACCCCCAAGGTACTAACGATTTGGATATTTGATTCGAGTGGGCCTCTGGCCCGATAGCACTAACCATCACGTGGGCATAGTATGGGCGTTCTGCATTGTATGCATCAGCCGAAAGCTCTGTCAGACGTCCAGTTCAGCAGTGCGGCATGGACTGATTGGCGCCATTCACGACAGAGGTGGTGCTTGGATCTGAGCCATGTGCGCAACGACCCGGATGGCGAGGGGCGATGGCCCAAGACCCCCGAGCGCTTAGGATGTAGACCGGCGGGGACCTCTCTGCTGAGCTCTAGGTAGGGCTGCGGTGTGTCATTTGGCCGAGGCCGGGCATGACCCGGAAAAGTGTGTCCGGCCGGAGTTAAGCGAGCATGGTGGGTAAGTTGGTGCACCCCTGCAGGGAAGAACTAATCTATGCATAGCCGGATCCTCGGTAACGGACACTCGGAGTTGTATACCGATCGATACAACTAGAATTGGATACTATGGCTCTGGGATTGCTTCTCGCAGGGAGTGAAGAAGGGATCTCTGGATGAGGTTGATGACTGTATGGCCCTGGGATTGCTTTCTTGCAGGGAGTCGAGAAAGGATCTCTGGGTGAGGTTTAGACTTATCGATACTACTACTTTATACGGTACTAATCTACACTCTTCTAATGCTGCAAGACCTCTGAAGATGCTAGTCTTCTATAGGACTAGGCCTTCTCTCTATTCTGGCATTTCTGCAGCCTAGTCCACATATACAACCTCCCTTTGATAATGTTGCATATGTAGTGTAGATCCTTGCTTGCTGAGTACTTCGGATGAGTACTCACGGTTGCTTTGCTTTCTTTTTCCCCCATACCCTTTTGATGCAACCAGATGACGGACCCCCTGAGACAGCTGCCCCGCCGACGATCGCTACTACTAGTACTACCCCGAGGGTGGATACTATTTTGAACTTGCCGTCGACCAGGAGTAGGTTCGGAGGGTCCCAGGCAGGAGGACTGCGCCTTTCGATCGTAGTGTTTTATTTTGCCCCGCCTTTCTAAAGGCATTTCTGTTTCTCTTTTAATATCTATACACAGATATCTGATGCTTCCGCTGACGCTTGTATGCGAGCTTATGTATTCAAGCCCTTGAGGCCCCTGGCTTGAAATATAAAGCTTGTATGACTTTATTTATGTTTTAGAGTTGTGTTGTGATATCTTCTCGTGAGTCCTTAGGCTTGATCATGTGTATTTGCATGTATGATTAGTGCGTGATTGAGCCGGGGGCATCACAAGTTGGTATCAGAGCCGACTGACTGTAGGAACCCCCTTTCCAACTCCTTGGCTGAAGTTGAGTCTAGTGGTCCAAAAACTAATTTACTAACTTGGCTGTGTGGCTTTCGGGCCCACGTCGCCAATTGGGTGGTATTTGGATCTTTTACTCCTCGACCTTTACTTTGGGACTCTGCTCTCTCCTCTATTCGGGTTAATTTTTTTACTAACTCCAACATTAGGTTCTCGTGATCACATCCACCCGGTGTTCTAAAATATTCCCCCTTGCTCCAAGATTGTGGGTCAGATTCTGCTTACAGGATCATTTTATCGAGGGCACCCTGTGTTGTCACTTGCAGATTCCTCACTCCAACAGTTTTCTCCGACGTTGATGTAGCCTTTGCTATGTCTCGTTGTGTACTTCCCTACCGCGTGCCTGCGCGCCACCTAGATCTCTAGCCCTCCCCTTTCAACTGTCGTAATGACGGATTGTAACCGAGGCTATGTGTGGCTTTGAATGTCTGGTGCGAATATGATGAAGTATCTATTGCACATCCTTCTGTTGTGCGTGTTACTTCATGAATCATTCCATACACATGTAGTTTTTCTTGCTAAACTGCCCCTGTTGATTTGGCAGGATGGCTGACGATCCTCCACCTCCACCCTATATTGCCGGAATGATGCATCAGTTTGAACTCAACCGTCAGCAGTTTGAGCTTAACCGTTAGTTTATGACCAGAGTATTGGCTCAGTTCCCAACTCAGAATGCTCAGCAACAGAATGCTCCAATAACTCTGCCAGAATTTGTGCGCCTCAATCCATCTGTTTTCCGCAACTCCACCAATCCTATGGATGCTGATGATTGGCTTCGTGACATCCTGTTTGAAATAGAGTCAGCTAATGTTGCCCCTGACAGTTACGTCACCTTTGCGACATTCCACTTAAAGGGTCCAGCTGCTCAATGGTGGGAAAGCCACAAGGGTATGTTGCCTGCAGAGACTGTAACCACTTGGTAGGAATTTCAGTCAGCTTGTCGTGCACGGTACATTCCTCAAGGTCTGATGGACCAGAAGAAGCAGGAATTGCGCAAACTTACACATGGCACAATGACTGTGGATGAATATCAGAGGAAATTTCTTGAATTGTCCCGCTATGCTGAAGATGACGTCTGCACTGACGCACACAAGCAAGAGAAATTCCATGAAGGACTGCGTACTGATATAAACCTTGCACTTGCGGTCCATGATTGCACAGACTTCGCAACGCTTGTCAGCCGATCTTTCCAAGTTGAAACTGCTCTGACTAAATGCCAGGAGTCGCTCAAGCGCACTCGTGATGTTGGTTCGTCTTCGGGTCAGCCAGTTCGGAAACGTCGAGTGTGGATTCCACACAATGTTCATCACCGACCTGCCCCTGTACCCAAGCCATCTTATGCTGCACCTCATTTGCCTCCTCCACCAAGACAACTGAACATTGCAAGTGGACAGCCCAATGTTGATGTTTCTTCCCATAATGATGGTTTGTGCCACCAGTGTGGATAGCCAGGGCACCGTACTATCAACTGCCGTCAGAGTTAGCCTCAACACGCATCACGTCCTTCTGTTGGTTGCAGGAAGAGCCGTCGAAAACATCCTTCCAGAAACATTAAAACTAGACCACCTGCTAATCAGCTTGTTCATGTTAACCAAGTCAACATTGAAGAAGCTTGACAGGACCCCAAAATTGTGATGGGCACCCTTCTAGTGAATTCAATCCCAGCTTCAGTCCTCTTTGATTCTGGAGCATCACACTCCTTCATGTCTAAAAGTTTTGCGCGAAGCCATGATATACCTTTCGAGGAGATATCCACTCCATTAGTAATCCAGTCACTTGGGGCTAATTGGCAAACTACCATGGTAAGCCACGGTAACCATATTGTGATCGGAGGATTGATGTTCCCCGTTTCACTCATTGCTCTCAAGACCTCCAACATAGACATTATTCTGGGTATGGACTGGTTGAAGCCTCATAAAGCTTTGATTGACTATGCCACTGAATCAGTCCGCATCACACACCCTTCCGGCCAGACAGTCAGATACTCAGCTCGAACAGTTCAGGACGCCGAAGCTCGGATTTATGTTCTGAATGCATTGAACGCCTCACCTCTTGAAGGCATCGAGAACGTTCCAGTTGTTCGTGATTTTCAAGATGTATTTCCAGAAGAACTTGCAGGAATACCCCCTGCTAGAGCTGTCGAGTTTGTCATCGACTTGAAACCTGGCACTACCCCTATTGCGAAGCGTCCTTATAAGATGCCTCTGCACCACCTTCTTGAACTTAAGGAAGAAATCGACAAATCACTTAAAAAGGGTTTCATCCGCCCCAGTTCCTCTGCCTGGGGAGCACCTTCACTCTTCGTTAAGAAGAAGGATGGAACTAACCGATTGGTTCAGGATTATCGGCCCATTAACCAAGCCACAATCCAGAACAAGTATCCGCTTCCCAGAATCAACGATCTGTATGATCAACTTGCTGGTTCATTAGTATTCTCTAAGCTTGATTTGAGATTGGGATACCACCAGATCCGAGTTCGTGAAGAGGATATTCCCAAGACTGCATTTGTTACTCGCTATGGCTCCTACGAGTACACGGTCATGTCCTTTGGCTTAACAAATGCTCCAGCCACATTCTCCCGTCTGATGAATTACATCTTCATGGATTATCTCGACAAATTTGTCGTGGTGTATCTAGATGATATTCTGGTCTATTCAAAGAATAAAGAAGAACATGCCGAACACCTCCTTCTTGTACTGGAAAGGCTCCGAGAACACCAGTTGTATGCCAAATACTCCAAATGTGAATTCTGGCTTTCTGAAGTAACCTACCTCGGGCATGTGATTTCCAAAGATGGCATTGCCGTTAACCCAGAACGAGTTCAGGCTATTCTTGACTGGACTCCTCCGAAGAACGTCAAGCAAGTGAGAAGTTTTCTTGGCCTTGCAAGGTATTGTCGTCGATTTGTCGAGAATTTTTCTAAGATTGCTAAGCCTTTAACTGATCTACTTCACAAGGGCGTTAAGTTTGAATGGACAGACAAATGTCAGGAAAGTTTTCAATCACTCAAAGACAAGCTGACATCTGCCCAAGTACTAGCTCCTCCAGAATCTCGCAAAGATTTTGTGATCTATTGTGACGCATCCCGTGAAGGATTAGGCTGTGTCCTAATGCAAGAGCGTAAAGTGATTGCCTATGGCTCTCGTCAGTTGCGCCCACATGAAGAGAATTATCCGGTACATGATCTAGAACTAGCTGCTGTCATCTATGCACTGCAGTTGTGGTGACATTACCTTCTCGGTAATCGTTGCGAGATCTACACGGATCATAAAAGTCTGAAGTACTTGTTCACTCAGCCATCTCTGAACCTCCATCAGCAAAGATGGATGGAGGCCATTGCGGACTATGATTTGGGTATTTCCTATACCCCTGGCAAGGCTAACATGATGGTTGATGCCTTAAGCCGCAAGTCCTATTGCGACAACCTCATGGTTAGGAGAGCTCAACCTCGTCTCTTTGAAGAATTGCGCAAGCTGAATCTGCGTATTGTTCCACAGGGTTCTCTTAATAACCTTGTGATACAACCAGATCTTGAGAAAGCGGTTAAGAATGCGCAGGCTAAAGATGCTGAAATTGATCTGATGAAGAAAAATCTTCACTTTGAAAAGTACAGGGATTTCTCGCTGTCTGAAGATGGAACCTTGTATTTCGGAGACCGCATCGTGGTACCTCGCTTCGAGCTTATGACTGATAAGGTCATGAAGGAGGCACATGACACACCATTGTCTGTTCATCCGGGTAGCACCAAGATGTATCATGATCTCCGTCAAAGGTATTGGTGGTCTAAAATGAAGTAGGATATTGCTCGATATGTTGCTGAATGTGATGTGTGTCGTCGCGTTAAAGCAGAACATCAGAAGCCTGCTGGAATTCTGCAACTGTTACCTATTCCTTTATGGAAATGGGATAAAGTGCAAATGGATTTCATTACTGGCCTTCCCAGGTCACAGAAGGGTCACGATGCTATTCTTGTAGTCGTCAACCAACTCTCTAAGGTTGCACACTTTTTGCCTGTCAAAGAGACGATCACTGCTAGTCAGTTAGCAGAGTTGTATATCTCCAGAATTGTATCACTTCACGGTATTCTGAAGGAGATCAGTTCGGACCGTGGCGTTCTTTTCACCTCAAAGTTCTGGGAAAGTTTCCAAGAAGCTATGGGTACTCATATTACCTGGAGTTCAGCTTATCACCCTCAATCCCAAGGCCAAGTTGAGCGAGTCAATCAAGTGCTTGAAGACATGCTGCGAGCTTGTGTTATTTCTTTCAGCAAGAAGTGGGAAGAATCTCTTCCTTATGCGGAATTCTCATATAACAACAGCTATCAAGCCAACTTGAAAATGGCTCCCTTCGAATTACTTTATGGACGTAAGTGTCAAACCCCTCTGAATTGGTCAGAAACTGGGGAACGACCACTCGTGGGACCGGACATTATTCAACACGCCGAAGAGCAAGTCCGTATCGTTCGAGAAAACCTCAAGGCGGCTCAGGACCGCCAGAAGAGCAACTATGATCACAAACGATGGGGTTTGACTTATCAACTTGGTGATCAGGCTTATCTGCGGGTCACTCCTATGAAGGGCACTCACCATTTTGGAATCAAGGGCAAGCTAGCTCCGCGCTACATTGGTCCTTTCCGCATTAGTGCTAGACATGGTCAGGTGGCGTATAAATTGGAATTGCCACTGCAATTCTCTCATATCCACGACGTCTTCCATGTGTCGCAACTTCGTAAATGCTTCAAGGAATCTCCGTACCGAGCTCTGGATCATGAGATGCTCGAATTGCATGATGATCTTTCTTACAAGGAGCATCCGATCCGCATTCTCGATGAAGCTGAACGTCGGACCCGTCAGAAGGTTACCAAGTTCCTCAAAGTGCAGTGGTCAAATCATTCTGAAGATGAAGCCACTTGGGAACGCGAGGATAATCTTCGTGCGGAATACCCCGAACTTTTCCTTTCTACCTCTTAATTCTCGGGACGACAATTCTTGTTAGTGGAGGAGACTTGTAACACCCCTAGTGGTTAGCTACAGTAATCCCCTTTTGATAATGCCATGTCATCATGATCAACAGTGCTTAAATATCATTTGGTTCATATCTATTTTCAATTCAAATTCAAATGGGAATTCAAACTTAAAGTGAAAATAAAAGTTGTTCAAATTTGAAAACTAAAATGTTTGAGGTGTGGCAAATAATCCCTAGATATTTGTCATACAGAAACCACACTTTTATAAAATATTTAAATACAATATAGTGGCAAAACTATTATTTAAATGCTCTTAAAATAATAAACAAAATACAAATTAATTTATTTAAAGTGCCAAATCATTTGTGACAGTGACATAAGTTGTAACACTAATTTTAGGTGTCACTTGTATGTTTTATAAAACTAAAATAAAAAGGAACCAAATTGAATACATAAAACAAATTAAAAAGAAAAGAAAAGAAAAAAAAAGGGAAGAGAACCCCCCCCAACTGGGCCTCGGCCTAGCTGGCCGCAACCAGCCAGGCCGGCCCAGCCGCCTCTCCATAACCCCCGTGGCACCCAAACCCTAGCCCATCGCCCCCACTTCCCCCCACTCCTCTCGCTCCTCGCCCTCTGCCCGATCTGGATCGGGGCACGGCGCCACGCCCGATCTGCCGCCGTCCCCGTCCTCGACCTCGTCGCCGCCTCCTCGTCCCCTCACCGGACCGGCTACACCGAGCCTCGCCGGCGTACACCGGCAAACGAGGGTGAGAACCCCGACTCCCCCTCCCCCTGTCCCCGACGCGGTCACCGCCCGCTGCGCATGCCCGCAGCCCTGCCACGCTCGCTTGCGCCTGCTGCCGTCGCCGCCGCCCGCTGCGGCCTGCGGCCACCACCGCCGCTGCTTCCCCGTGCGGCGCGCAGGCCCCGCCGCGTCCGCCACCACTCGGCGCCCGCGCTCACCGCCCGCGCCCCGCCTTGCCCAGGCTGCGCCTGGCGCGCCCTTGCCTGCGCTCTCATGCACTCGCGCCCGCCTTCCCCTGGCCTCGCCCTGGCCAGCCGCTGCTCGCCCGCTGCGGCTTCTGCCGCCCACGCCGCTGTGACGTCCGGATAGTTAAGCTACAGTAACCCTCTGCTAATGATGCCACGTCACTTTGATTACTGTTGCTAATCTCGCGTTAGTTCGAAACCGATTCAAATTCAAATTCAAAATCAAGCAAACAATGAAAGTTTTCAAATATTAAAACTGAAATGTTCAGAGTGAACCAAATATTGCATAGGTAATTATGGTGGAGAAACCACACCTTTATAAAATATTTAAATAATATAAGATGAATAAAACAGTAGCAAAAATAAATAATTAAATGCCTTTTGTATTTTATAAAATTATAAACTATTTATTTAGTTGCCAAAAGTTAATGGGGCTGTAGACTAATTGTGATTACTAATTTAGGAGTTGGAATTATATTTTACAAAACTAAAATAAATTAATAACTAAAAGAAAACAGAACTGAAGAAAAATAAAACAGAACAAAAAAAAATAAAGTAAAGCCCCCCCCCCACTGGACCAGGCGGCCCAGCTGGCCGACCCACCTGGCCCAACCGGCCGGCCCAACCCCATCCCCCCTTATCCCCTCGGGCGACCAAACCCTAACCCCCGACCGCACACTCCCCACGTCTCTCTACTTCCCCCTCCTGATTCTGGATCGGGATCGGGGGGACCGGACCGGGCCGACGCCGCCGCCGATTCCTGTCGCCACCACACCGGCGCACCTCGCCGGACGCTATCGCCGTCGTCCTCCCCTCCGTCACGTCGTCTCCGACTTCCTCCCCGCGCCCCACTGCCCTTTCCCCTACGGCCACCGTGAGCGCCCCTTCTACTCCTCTCTCCCTCGCGCCCGCACGCCGCTCGCTTCCGCCGTGCTCGCTCGGCCGCCGCCCCTGCTGTCCGCTGCTGCTGCTCGACTTCGCCTGCTGTCGCGCACGTGCGCCCGAGCCACGCCCCGCTCGGCCACGCTTGCCGAGCCGCCTCGCCGCGTGCAGTGCGCACCCGCACGCGCCTGCCGCGCGTCGCCCCGCGGCGCTCCCCGCCCCTGCTGCTCCTTCCCCGTGCACCATGCCGTCGCCTCTCCCTCTCCTGCGCCCTGTACGCCGTGGCCACCGTCCGGTTGGCCCGCGCCCGTCGACGCCCGCCAGCGAGCGCCCGCCCTGTCGCCTCGGGTCCGCCCCGACGGGCGCCTCGCCCGCAACCGCGCTCGAAAACCCAGCGCCCGTGGCCCCGTGCCACTGGCCTGTGGGCCAACACCCCCCGGGGCCTATGACAAGTGGGGCCCCGCCCTGGAACGTTTAAAAAAAATAATAATAAAAAAATTAAATAAATAAATAAAAATTAATTAATTAATTAATTAAGTGAAATAATTAACCTAATTAATTTGGTTTAATTAACCTAATCATTTAGTTAAACTAATTAAACCCTGTTTAGATTAATCTAATTTAATTAATTAGTTTAATTAAATGTTAAATAATTAGTTAACCCTAATTAACCTAACCAGTCTATGACATGTGGGACCCACGTGTCAGGACGCCTGCTGATGTCATGCTGACGTCGGCATAACACTGTTTCGGATAATGTTGAATTAAATAATTAAATAAATTCCAGAAATTAATAAAAACTTTAGAAAATCATATTAAATAAACCGTAACTCCGATGAAAATACTTTATACATGAAACTTGCTCAGAATTCCGATACGAACCCGGATACGCCCTCCGTATTCCCGTCAGACGCCCGCAGCTATAAGAACATTGAACTTTTAGACCGGTTTCAGTAAATGAATAGTGCATGACCTTAATAAAATAAATCCAAATAAATTCCTAAATTAACTAAAACACTTAGGTAGGTAGTATATCACCCTAGCACTGCGTTCAGACATGTCATGCATCCCTGTTGCATCATTACCGTGTATTCATTGTTTCGTCCCCCTCCGGTCCCTCTGCCCGAAAATGCCGGACACCGGGAATGCTTTCCCGGATGGGTTCCCTCTTCGCCGGTATCACCTATCCCTGCGTTAGATCACCCCGGCACTGCATATTGTCATGTCATACTTTGTGTAGCATTGTTTGCTTTGTATTTACTGTTTCCTCCCCCCTCCTTCTCTCTCGATAGACGCTGAGACCGCTGACGACGCTGCCGTGAACGACTACTACGTCGACGACCCTTCTCTCTCGACACAGCTTCTAGGCAAGCCCCCCCTTGATTAACCCGATATCGCCTACTCCATCTCTCTACTGCTTGCATTAGAGTAGTGTAGCATGTTACTGCTTTCGGTTAATCCTATTCTGCTGCATAGCCTGTCTTTGCTACTACTGTTGATACCTTGCCTGCAATCCTAAATGCTTAGTATAGGTTGCTAGAATTACATCAGTGGCCCTACACTCTTGTCCGTCTGCCATGCTATACTACTGGGCCGTGATCACTTCGGGAGGTGATCACGGGTGCATATGCTATATACTATTACATACTTATGTTACTGTTCGGAGATGGGGGCTGAAGGGGCAGGTGGTTCCATCCAGGTAGAGGTGGGCCTAGGTTCCCGACGGCCCCCGAGTGTTACTTTGTGGCGGTGTCACACCCTAGCTAGTTCAGGCATTAGAGTGTTGCATCATGTTTAAGTTTTCCGGAAACCTGAAATGGGGATGATAGAACCCCCAGCACCCCCTGGAAACAACTAGGGTTTACTAAAATCTTTTTCAATGAACCTGAAATGCCCTTCTAAAATGTCCATCATTTTTGTCTTGGGTTAGAACCTCTGCCAAAACTGGTTCACATTTTTCTAGGTCATCATAAGGTCATTGAATTAAATCATATGTAACTTGCATTTGGGCATTTAAATGCTAGTAAATATTTTAAATGTCCAAATAATCCCAAACTGAAATGTTCCATGTTGGATATACTCTATACAGTGGGCATGAGCAGTTTGGTGATTTTTGAAAGTGCCCAGGTATTTTTAGAAATGCCACAAACTTGCAGAAATAAGAAAGCAGAAATAAAAAAAAGGGGGAAAATAAACTTACCTGGCAAAGTCACCAGCCGGCCCACCTGGCGGCCCAGCACTGTGCTGGCCCATGCCAGCCAGCTGCTTCGTCCCCGCCAGGCAGGCAGGGAGGTGACGCCGGCGTGCGCGAGCCCGCCACGGCGCCAGCTGCTTGCCGCTCGAGCCGCTGGACGCCTGGACGTCCTCCACGTCGTCGCCTCGACCCCCTGGACACCTCATTCCCCCCCCCCCTGACCTCTTGCGCCTCTCTCTCGCCCTCTCCCCACCATGGCCGACGCGCCTCAGCCGCGCCACCGTGAAACCCGCGTCCACCATCGTCCCCGAGCCGCGCTGCCGTGTCCACGAGCTCCGTCGTCGTCCTCTCCATCGAGCAGACCGAGCCCCGAGCGCTTGTTCGCCTCGGAACCACCGCAACAGCCCCGCCCGACCTCGCCGTCGCCGGAGATCCCTTTCGCCGTCACCACCACAGCAGCTCGTCCCCGACCTCGCCGTCTGCTCCGTCGTGACCGCCGTGAGCTCAGCTACCTCCCCATCCTTTCCGTTCTCGCTCTCGAGCCCTGCATCGACTGCACCGAGCTCAGCCGCACCCGCCGCCACCTCAGCACGTCGCCGTCGTGGCCACAGCCATGTTGGCTCGATTCCGAGCACGCCATCGTCTTCGCCGCACTCGCAGGAGTCCACAGAACCACTCCACGCACCTCGCCGTGCCCCCTAGCGACGAGCCCGAGCTCGCCCGAACTCCGGCAGCCGCACAGCTCGTCGCCGGCGTCGTTTCCGGCCACCCCAGCTCCACCCACTGCCACCACTCGACGCGGCTCACTCCCCGCATCACGTAGATGTGCTCCGCCGTCGTTTTGGTCGCTGGAGCACGAATCCCGCACTGCGCCGCCGTGTCTGGCCTCGCCGGCGGCTAAACGCCGGTGGGTTTGACCCCGCTGACCCAGTTTGACCCCCCTGGGTCTATGACAGGTGGGACCCGCCTGCTAATTAACTTAGAATTAGGACTAACTAAAAATTAGTTAGACTAATGACACTGACACGCGGGACCCACTGGCCAGGTTTGACCTGGACCGGCCCCGTTAACCGCTGACGTCATCCTGACGCAATGCTGACACAATAAGTATTTCTCTGGATTTATTTTTATTCAGGAAATTCCAGAAAATACTACAAACTTCAAAAATTCATAGAAATTAATCTGTAGCTCCAAATCAAACAAATTATATATGAATTTGGATCAGAAAAATCCAATCTTTCCATCTGTACTGGTTTCATGCATGTCAGAACACTTTAACCTTGCTGATTAGATGAAACAAGTTAATGCACTAATATGACCTCTTATTTTGGGTTTGCATTTGAATCCTTGATTCAAATGAACTCAAACCAACCTGTTCTAAGATGCATTAGCCAAAACACACTCATTTTGCCATGTCATAGCATGCATCATATTGTTGCATATTGCCATGTGATGATTGTGTTTCGATGTGTTCTTCGTGGTAGGTTCTGCCTCCGAGGATATTCACGAGTATCCAACTGAAGGGCAGTATTCCACTACCACTCTGTCAGGCAAGCAACACCATTGATCATTTCGATACCAACCCATCTTCTCGCTTCTGCTCTCGTTTACTGCATTAAGACAACGCGTTTCAAACTGCTGTGTGTTGCGGTAGTTGAACCCATATCCTCTGCATGACCTGTCATTGCCACAGTAACTAGATGAAACCCACTAGCATGTGTAGGAGTTGTTTGAGCCATGTCTGTGTTTCCTACCATGCTATGCCTGCTATGCTTAGAGTTGTGTCAGGTCTGGCTCATCAGGGTGATGAACTAGAGTGAATGGTTGTGTCGGTAATGAGAGTGAAGTGTTGAACATGTTTTGGTAAAGGTATCGATGGAAGGCCATGTAGGAGTACATGGTGGGTTGTTTCATTGAGGCCGTCCTTAAGAACTGAGATCTGTATGCGTGATTTAAGATTCAGCTACTACCACACGTTGGGCCCTGAAATATGACCCCGCTCGACTTACTGACCCCTCTCGTCCTGTGCCAGGAGTTGCAAGTAGTTACTGGTGTTTGTAGTTGCTGGAGGCCGCGCGCAGCGCTGACCTTAGGGGTGGGCTGTGATGCGGTAGGCACGTGGCCGGTGTACCGAGTCGCCCGTTTGGTGTCTCGGGAACCTTGCACACATCGTTTGGGGCCGTTGAGGACACCCCGGCCGGATTTCCTTGCGGATGGAACCCGAATAGGCGATAAACCTGGACTAGAGACTTGTGTGGTTAGTCAGGTCGTGGTCTACACCCACGTCGGCTTTCGCTTGAAGTCTGCCGAGCACATGTCGTGTGCAGACGCTAAGTGGTGGAAACATGTGTGACGAAGTACACCCCTGCAGGGTATAAAACTATTCGAATAGCCGCGTCCGCGGTAAAGGACTACTTGGTCGCTTATGCAGTTCATAGACAAGTTAATGGTTACTACTAAAAGACTCAAGATAAGTGTGAGTACCGCGGATGGCCCTCTCGTAGGATTACGAGGGAGGATCCACGGTGGAGTATTGTGATGGTGATTAGTGGACTCGTGTGCGAAAGCTAATTTCTCAAGTGGTGTCTCGTAGGATAGTGTAGCCAAGAGTCAAAGCTGGCTTGCTGCATAACTCCACCACCCTTCTTGAGAATGTGCATATATATTAGGATCTGTTGTAAGACTTGCTGAGTACCTTTGTACTCATGTTGCTTTAATAACTGTTGCAGAAGAGAACACCGCCCCCTCCAATGGGTTCTATGTAGATCTCGACGTTGACGAGTGACTTGCCACCCAGGTGGTGACCTGAGCTTGTGAAGGGCCTATGTAGATAGACAGGCTTCGTCGAGCCTTCTTTCTTTCTAGTGTCTGTACTCAGACTAGTTGCTTCCGCATGTGCTTGTATGTTTGTATGACTTGAGTGTCAGGTCGTGTGACCCCTATCTGTATGAACATGTTATGTATGGCTCCCCAGAGCCTTTTAAATAAAGTACTTTGAGTTGTAGAGTTTTGTTGTGATGCCATGTTGTATTTACACATGTCGAGCATATTGTGTGTATGATTGAAATGCTTGGTATGTGTGGGATCCGACTATCTAGTTGTTTATCCTTGGCAGCCTCTCTTATGGGGAAATGTAGTCTGGTGTCTCCACTGAGCCTTGGTAGTCCGCTACAGCCCGGTTTACCGGAGTCCTGCTAGCCCAGCACTGCTGCTCCGGAACACCTAGACTGGCTGGCATGTGTTTCACTTCGTTCCTGTGTCTGTCCCTTCGGGGAAATGTCACGCGGTGATATCCGGAGTCCTGCTAGCCCAGTGCTACTGCCCGGATTCACACGCTGCTGACCGACATGCTCGATGTTGATTCATGTATGCCTGTCCCCGTAAGTTAGCGCCGCTTTGGGTTCACGACTAGCCATGTCGGCCCGGGTTCTCTGTCATATGGATGCTAGCAACACTATCATATACGTGAGCCAAAAGGCGCAAACGGTCCCAGGCCATGGTAAGGCGACACCCGTGGGAATACCGTGCGTGAGGCCGCAAAGTGATATGAGGTGTTACAGGCTAGATCGGTGTGACTTAGAATCGGGGTCCTGACAGCGTTGGTATCAGAGCCGGACTGCCTGTAGGTTCGTTGAGCCAAACTGGTCGATGTCGAGTCTAGAAATGCTTTAGTTATATGTAGGGGAATTGATTGTGGGTGGGACGTAAGGCTCTTTTTACTCCTTTACCTTATGCCCTCTGATCTGAGTCATCCTTTTCTCTTTCTACGTGGATTAAGGACTAGGCTCTCTTCTCTCTATCAGGATCACGTGTTACTAATCCTTAGTAACTTATAGGATTGTTGGTTACAAGCCTCAGTTCAGTTTCTACTACTTCTAGTATGTTGTCAGTTGAACCAGAACCTTGATATGATGTTGTTGAGTGGCTTGCAAACTGTTGTGAATGTCTCAAATCTTTTTCTGAGCATTTACAGCCGTTATGCTGTCCGATTTCTCCTAGAAAATTCTAATGCCTTTGCCTTATTTCGTGTTTCCAGATGGCCACTCGCACCCAGAATCAAGTAGTTCGTCTGACTCGGTGCCTCGATGTACCTGGTCACACGGCCATGCTGGTCCGAGTGATGATCGAGACAGGCTATCGATGGTATCCAGAGTATACCGTCGAAGAGCAGTTTCGAGACTTTAATCAAAGCCAATATCTTTGTACAGTCAGGATATACCCTTCCTATCCTGGAGCTACTGAACCCCTCCATTGCTCATATGGACTTGGGGTTACCATCGAGATGTCCCTGCAGGACGCTGCTTATTCGATGATGACTGTCATGCGAGCCAGACTTGATTTGCTTCGGAACACTGATTTCCGCTATATGCCAGCATCACTCCCTGGGGCACAAGGGTACTATCAGGCCCTTTACACTGACTCTATCCATGAGGATTCACTACTCCGCACCACCACCGAGTTGCTTGAGGACAAGGACTGTGAGAATCGTGCCTTGCGAATGGAGCTCTTCAACACTCGTTCTGATCACTGGGCCACTCTGACACGGTTTGCACCCGCCGTGCAGGCTGGGTATATGGACATGAGGGACTTGTACCCCGTGCGGTCTGGTCTGCCAGATTGTATGGATTGGCGTGATGTAGGAGGCATCACCCCTCCCCGTGGACCCCGTCTGCCACCGTTTGTTGGACCAAGGCCACATCCGAGTCCTTTTGGACCGCAAGCTCCACAGGACCGGCTGTTTCCAGATGATCATGTTCAGCTCCGAGGACATGGTGGTAATCTCTATGAAGATTACTACGGAGACGCCTGAGTTGGTAGCAGCTTCACTAGTATTGTAACAGTTGTATTTTCCACAGTCCTGCGTGACTTGTGGGATACGACTTGGTGTGTATCACGTTCCGGAGGTGTAGAAAAATAATGTATAGGAGCTTGGAATGCCTTCGATGAGATGTAACGTCTTTCACCGTAGTTGTACTTTAGCCTGGGCTTGTACTAAACTATGTACGGTGTGTATGACCGATGGTATATATATGGCAGTTTCTATATTACCATGTCGTGCAAAGGACCATCTCAGCATTTCTTGTCGTCCATTACATTTTGCACTTCCTTGCCAGCATTTTGCCATCCTTGTCTAAGCCGTTGTCTTGTCTCTCCTAGGATGGTTAATACCCGCAACAACCCTGCTGCCCCGGAGCAAGGTGAAGCCAGTGCAGCTAGGGATGGGAATCTGCCGCACCCGCCTTCTCTGGCCGAAGTTATGCTGGAGGCAGAAAGAAACAAGCGTGAGACCAACCGCTTGCTAGCCCGCATTGAGGAGAATACTGCACGTCATCAGAGGAACGAATTGGTGTCAATCCATGACTTTATCAAGTTGTACCCACCGACATTCCATCATTCCGTCGAGCCCCTCGATGCGGATGATTGGCTTCGCAGCATCACCAATAAGCTACGTTCTGCCAACGTAGCTGAAGCTGATAAGGTTATCTACGCTGCCTATCACTTCAAAGGCCCTG
Organism: Thinopyrum elongatum; assembly: GCA_011799875.1. Taxonomy (NCBI): domain Eukaryota; kingdom Viridiplantae; phylum Streptophyta; class Magnoliopsida; order Poales; family Poaceae; genus Thinopyrum; species Thinopyrum elongatum. The sequence continues at coordinate 197,214,835 of CM022301.1, read as the reverse complement.
CTAGCCTTTGGTGGGAAAACTATGAGGCCATGCGCCCGGCTGGCCAGATTACCACTTGGGCTGACTTCAGTGAGGCTTTCCGTGAGCATCACATCCCGGAAGGTCTCATGGATCGTAAGAGGGAGGAGTTCTGCAATTTCACCCAAGGTAGACTGACCGTGGATGCATACAGCCGTGAGTTTGGAAATCTAGCACGATATGCTCCTAAAGAGGTATCCACCGACGCCAAGAAACAGGCAAGGTTCCGCAAGGGACTTAGCCCCGAGCTTCGTCGTGATCTTCGTCTGCACGAGTGCACCTCTTTTCAGAAGTTGGTGAATAAGGCCATCAGTGCTGAGATAGGTCAGACTGAATATGACGCCTCATGCAAGCACTCCCGTGACTTTGGTTCGTCATCCGGTTTTGGACATCGGAAGCGCCGGGTGTGGATTCCAAACACAGCCCTGCCACCCAGGTTCACTCCGAGGCCATCCTTTGAGGCGCCTCGCCCCAATCAGCAGTTTGCACTGTCCAAAGCCTATGGTGGCCCCGCTGCTAATGCTGCTCCACGCCCCAATGTTGTGACATGCTTCAAGTGTGGAGAGACGGGTCATTACATACGTGAGTGTCCCCAGAACAACAACCCCAATCAGCCCGGCAAGTCCGTTGGTCGTGACAAGCCAGCGGGAAAGACATATTACGCTAAGCCAGCCACCACTGCACGTGGCCATGTCAACTATGTCTCAGCTGAAGAAACTCATGAGGATCCCAACGTCGTCCTTGGTACGCTCCTTATTAACTGCCATCCGGCAACTGTTCTTTTTGATACTGGAGCATCTCATTCTTTTATCTCTGAGAGCTATGCTCGATTGCAAAACACCACATTTTGTGACATGCCCACCTCCATGGCAATTCAAACCCCTGGTTCTAGATGGCAAACCTCTAGAATAAGCCATGGAAATGAAATTCTTGTCGATAGATTGGTCTTCCTTGCATCATTGATAGCTCTCAAGTCCTCGGACATAAACATCATCTTGGGTATGGACTGGATGTCAGCCCATTATGCTAAGATTGATTGCTCTTCTAGAACTGTTCAACTCACCCATCCATCGGGCAAGACAGTCAATGTTTTGACCCGAGTGTCTAAGCGTCAGCTCTACTCCCTAAATGCCAACCCTCTTCCAGACCTTGAAGATATTCCGGTAGTCCGTGACTTCCCGGATGTCTTTCCAGAAGAACTGCCAGGTGTTCCACCTGACAGGGATGTCGAGTTCGTGATAGACCTTGTTCCAGGAACCGTCCCAATCTCTAGAAGACCCTATAAGATGGCACCCCTAGAACTAGCCGAGCTTAAGAAACAACTCGATGAGTCCTTGAAAAAGGGTTTCATCCGTCCTAGTTCTTCTCCATGGGCTTGCCCCGTCCTCTTCGTCAAGAAGAAGGATGGAACGGATCGGATGGTTTTAGATTACCGACCTGTCAACTTGGTCACAATCAAGAACAAGTATCCGCTCCCCAGGATCAATGATCTGTATGATCAGCTCGCTGGATCCTTAGTCTTTTCCAAAATGGATTTGCGGTTGGGCTACCATCAAATCAAAATCAAGAACGGGGACATTCCTAAAACGGCCTTTGTTACTCGTTATGGCCAATACGAGTACACCGTCATGTCCTTCGGTTTAACCAATGCTCCAGCCACCTTCTCTCGGTTAATGAACTCGATCTTCATGGAGTATTTGGATAAATTCGTCGTGGTATACCTCGATGATATACTCATCTACTCCAAGAATGAGGAAGAACATGCCGAGCATCTAAGGCTAGTATTGATGAAACTTCGAGAGCATCGTCTTTATGCCAAATTCTCCAAGTGTGAATTTTGGTTGCCAGAAGTGACCTATCTAGGCCACGTAATCTCTGGTAAGGGTATTGCTGTCAATCCCGAGCGAGTTCAAGCCGTCCTAGATTGGACTCCACCTGAAACAGTCAAGCAAGTTCGGAGTTTTCTTGGCTTAGCGAGCTACTGTCGCCGCTTCGTCGAGAATTTCTCCAGGGTTGCTAAACCTCTAACTGAACTTCTCAAGAAAGATAAAAAGTTTGAGTGGACCCCACAGTGCGAGTTCAGCTTTCAGGAACTAAAAAGACGCCTGACATCTGCTCCCGTACTTGTGCCACCAGATTTTTCTAAGGACTTTGTTATCTATTGCGACGCCTCGCGACAAGGACTAGGTTGCATAATCATGCAAGATCGTCAGGTGATTGCCTACGCTTCTCGACAGTTGCGTCCACATGAGGATAATTATCCCACACATGATCTAGAGCTTGCAGCCGTGGTCCATGCACTCAAAACATGGCGACATTACCTTCTCGGTAATCATTGCGAAATTTACACCGATCACCAAAGTCTGAAGTACATCTTCACCCAACCGGATTTGAATCTTAGGCAAAGACGTTGGGTCGAGTTGATTACGGATTATGACTTAGGAATAACTTACACCCCGGGCAAAGCCAATGTCATGGCTGACGCGCTAAGTCGTAAATCTTATTGTAACAACTTGATGTTACAACAAAGTCCACCACTTCTCCACGAGGAATTTCGCAAGTTTAACCTTCACATTGCTCCTCTAGGATTCTTATCCACCCTGCTGGTGAAACCTAACCTTACGGATCAAATCATAGCTGCCCAGAAGCGTGATAAGGGCATATCCCGCATCCAGGAGAACATTGCTAGCGGAGCTGCTAAGTGTTTCTCTATGGACGATCGAGGTGTTGTCTTCTTTGAAAACCGTCTAGTGGTTCCCAAGAAACAACAGCTACGACAATTGATCCTTAAGGAAGCTCATGAATCCCCTCTCACCATTCATCCCGGTAGTACTAAAATGTATCAAGACCTACGCCAGAGGTTTTGGTGGACTAGGATGAAGAGCGAAATCGCTCAATACATTGCTAACTGTGACGTTTGTCGTCGTGTTAAAGCAGAGCATCAACGGCCTGCTGGCGCCCTTCAACCTTTGGTTATTCCTGAATGGAAATGGGATAAAATCGGTATGGATTTCATTACCGGGTTTCCCAGGACCAAGAGAGGGAATAATGCTATCTTCGTCGTTGTCGATCGTCTTTCCAAAGTAGCCCACTTCCTACCTGTTCGTGAGAGTATAACCGCTAGCCAGCTAGCTGATTTGTACATCTCCCGAATAGTGTCTCTTCATGGTGTTCCATTGGAGATTAACTCAGACCGTGGAAGTCTTTTCACCTCTCGATTTTGGGAAAGTTTCCAAAATGCTATGGGAACTCGTCTCTCCTTTAGCACCGCCTTCCACCCTCAATCAAGTGGTCAAGTAGAACGAGTCAATCAAATTCTGGAAGATATGCTCCGAGCTTCTGTCATCTCTTTTGGTATGGATTGGGAGAAATGTCTTCCATTCGCCGAATTCGCTTATAACAATAGTTATCAAGCTAGCTTGGGCAAAGCCCCTTTCGAAGTTCTCTATGGACGAAAATGCCGAACGCCTCTTAACTGGTCAGAAACCGGGGAAAGACAACTCTTTGGCCCAGATATGATTCAGGAAGCAGAAGAGCAGGTTCGCATTATTCGTGAGAAATTGAAAACAGCCCAATCTCGTCAAAATAGCCAATATGACCGCAAACATAAGCTCATGACTTATGAAGTTGGCGAGAAGGCTTACCTTCGGGTTACTCCTCTGAAGGGAACCCATCGATTCGGTATCAAGGGTAAATTGGCTCCTCGTTACATTGGACCCTTTCGCATTCTTGCCAAATGAGGAGAAGTTGCCTACCAATTGGAACTACCTCCGCATCTCTCCAGAGTTCATGATGTCTTCCACGTTTCTCAACTCAGGCGTTGCTTCTCGGACCCTATCCGTGAAGTGGACCACGAAACGCTTGATCTCCGAGATAATCTCACATATCGAGAATATCCCGTTCGTATCCTTGACCAAGCCGAACGTACCACTCGACGCCAGAATATCAAGTTTCTAAGGGTTCAATGGTCACACCATTCCGAGAAAGAAGCTACTTGGGAAAGGGAGGATCGTCTTCGACTTGAGTACCCCACCTTCTTCCCGGAGGATCCTAAATCTCGGGACGAGATTCTTTTGTGTGGGGGTGAGTTGTCACACCCTAGCTAGTTCAGGCATTAGAGTGTTGCATCATGTTTAAGTTTTCCGGAAACCTGAAATGGGGATGATAGAACCCCCAGCACCCCCTGGAAACAACTAGGGTTTACTAAAATCTTTTTCAATGAACCTGAAATGCCCTTCTAAAATGTACATCATTTTTGTCTTGGGTTAGAACCTCTGCCAAAACTGGTTCACATTTTTCTAGGTCATCATAAGGTCATTGAATTAAATCATATGTAACTTGCATTTGGGCATTTAAATGCTAGTAAATATTTTAAATGTCCAAATAATCCCAAACTGAAATGTTCCATGTTGGATATACTCTATACAGTGGGCATGAGCAGTTTGGTGATTTTTGAAAGTGCCCAGGTATTTTTAGAAATGCCACAAACTTGCAGAAATAAGAAAGCAGAAATAAAAAAAAGGGGGAAAATAAAATTACCTGGCAAAGTCACCAGCCGGCCCACCTGGCGGCCCAGCACTGTGCTGGCCCATGCCAGCCAGCTGCTTCGTCCCCGCCAGGCAGGCAGGGAGGTGACGCCGGCGTGCGCGAGCCCGCCACGGCGCCAGCTGCTTGCCGCTCGAGCCGCTGGACGCCTGGACGTCCTCCACGTCGTCGCCTCGACCCCCTGGACACCTCATTCCCCCCCCCTGCGCCTCTCTCTCGCTCTCTCCCCACCATGGCCGACGCAGCCGCAGCCGCGCCACCGTGAAACCCGCGTCCACCGTCGTCCCCGAGCCGCGCTGCCGTGTCCACGAGCTCCGTCATCGTCCTCTCCAACGAGCAGACCGAGCCCCGAGCGCTTGTTCGCCTCGGAACCACCGCAACAGCCCCGCCCGACCTCGCCGTCGCCGGAGATCCCTTTCGCCGTCACCACCGCAGCAGCTCGTCCCCGACCTCGCCGTCTGCTCCGTCGTGACCGCCGTGAGCTCAGCTACCTCCCCATCCTTTCCGTTCTTGCTCTCGAGCCCTGCATCGACTGCACCGAGCTCGGCCGCACCCGCCGCCGCCTCAGCACGTCGCCGTCGTGGCCACAGCCACGTTGGCTCGATTCCGAGCACGCCATCGTCTTCGCCGCACTCACAGGAGTCCACAGAACCACTCCACGCACCTCGTCCTGCCCCCTAGCGACGAGCCCGAGCCCGCCCGAACTCCGGCAGCCGCACAGCTCGTCGCCGGCGTCGTTTCCGGCCACCCCAGCTCCACCCACTACCACCACTTGACGCGGCTCACTCCCAGCATCACGTAGATGTGCTCCGCCGTCGTTTTGGTCGCCGGAGCACGAATCCCGCACTGCACCGCCGTGTCTGGCCTCGCCGGCGGCTAAACGCCGGCGGGTTTGACACTGCTGACCCAGTTTGACCCCCCCTGGGTCTATGATAGGTGGGACCCGCCTGCTAATTAACTTAGAATTAGGACTAACTAAAAATTAGTTAGACTAATGACACAGACACGCGGGACCCACTGGACAGGTTTGACCTGGACCGGCCCCGTTGACCGCTGACGTCATCCTGACGCAATGCTGACGCAATAAGTATTTCTCTGGATTTATTTTTATTCAGGAAATTCCAGAAAATACTACAAACTTCAAAAATTCATAGAAATTAATCTGTAGCTCCAAATCAAACAAATTATATATGAATTTGGATCAGAAAAATCCAATCTTTCCATCTGTACTTGTTTCATGCATGTCAGAACACTTTAACCTTGCTGATTAGATGAAACAAGTTAATGCACTAATATGACCTCTTATTTTGGGTTTGCATTTGAATCCTTGATTCAAATGAACTCAAACCAACCTGTTCTAAGATGCATTAGCCAAAACACACTCATTTTGCCATGTCATAGCATGCATCATATTGTTGCATATTGCCATGTGATGATTGTGTTTCGATGTGTTCTTCGTGGTAGGTTCTGCCTCCGAGGATATTCACGAGTATCCAACTGAAGGGCAGTATTCCACTACCACTCTGTCAGGCAAGCAACCCCATTGATCATTTCGATACCAACCCATCTTCTCGCTTCTGCTCTCGTTTACTGCATTAAGACAACGCGTTTCAAACTGCTGTGTGTTGCGGTAGTTGAACCCATATCCTCTGCATGACCTGTCATTGCCACAGTAACTAGATGAAACCCACTAGCATGTGTAGGAGTTGATTGAGCCATGCCTGTGTTTCCTACCATGCTATGCCTGCTATGCTTAGAGTTGTGTCAGGTCTGGCTCATCAGGGTGATGAACTAGAGTGAATGGTTGTGTCGGTAATGAGAGTGAAGTGTTGAACATGTTTTGGTAAAGGTATCGATGGAAGGCCATGTAGGAGTACATGGTGGGTTGTTTCATTGAGGCCGTCCTTAAGAACTGAGATCTGTATGCGTGATTTAAGATTCAGCTACTACCACACGTTGGGCCCTGAAATATGACCCCGCTCGACTTACTGACCCCTCTCGTCCTCTGCCAGGAGTTGCAAGTAGTTACTGGTGTTTGTAGTTGCTGGAGGCCGTGCGCAGCACTGACCTTAGGGGTGGGCTGTGATGCGGTAGGCACGTGGCCGGTGTACCGAGTCCCCCGTTTGGTGTCTCGGGAACCCTGCACACATCGTTTGGGTCCGTTGAGGACACCCCGGCCGGATTTCCTTGCGGATGGAACCCGAATAGGCGATAAACCTGGACTAGAGACTTGTGTGGTTAGTCAGGTCGTGGTCTACACCCACGTCGGCTTTCGCTTGAAGTCTGCCGAGCACATGTCGTGTGCAGACGCTAAGTGGTGGAAACATGTGTGACGAAGTACACCCCTGCAGGGTATAAAACTATTTGAATAGCCGCGTCCGCGGTAAAGGACTACTTGGTCGCTTATGCAGTTCATAGACAAGTTAATGGTTACTACTAAAAGACTCAAGATAAGTGTGAGTACCGCGGATGGCCCTCTCGTAGGATTACGAGGGAGGATCCACGGTGGAGTATTGTGATGGTGATTAGTGGACTCATGTGCGAAAGCTAATTTCTCAAGTGGTGTCTCGTAGGATAGTGTAGCCAAGAGTCAAAGCTGGCTTGCTGCAATAACTCCACCACCCTTCTTGAGAATGTGCATATATATTAGGATCTGTTGTAAGACTTGCTGAGTACCTTTGTACTCATGTTGCTTTAATAACTGTTGCAGACGAGAACACCGCCCCCTCCGATGGGTTCTATGTAGATCTCGACGTTGACGAGTGACTTGCCACCCAGGTGGTGACCTGAGCTTGTGAAGGGCCTATGTAGATAGACAGGCTTCGTCGAGCCTTCTTTCTTTCTAGTGTCTGTACTCAGACTAGTTGCTTCCGCATGTTCTTGTATGTTTGTATGACTTGAGTGTCGGGTCGTGTGACCCCTATCTGTATGAACATGTTATGTATGGCTCCCCAGAGCCTTTTAAATAAAGTACTTTGAGTTGTAAAGTTTTGTTGTGATGCCATGTTGTATTTACACATGTCGAGCATATTGTGTGTATGATTGAAATGCTTGGTATGTGTGGGATCCGACTATCTAGTTGTTTATCCTTGGCAGCCTCTCTTATGGGGAAATGTAGTCTGGTGTCTCCACTGAGCCTTGGTAGTCTGCTACAGCCCGGTTTACCGGAGTCCTGCTAGCCCAGCACTGCTGCTCCGGAACACCTAGACTGGCCGGCATGTGTTTCACTTCGTTCCTGTGTCTGTCCCTTCGGGGAAATGTCACGCGGTGATATCCGGAGTCCTGCTAGCCCAGTGCTACAGCCCGGATTCACACGCTGCTGACCGACATGCTCGATGTTCATTCATGTATGCCTGTCCCCGTAAGTTAGCGCCGCTTTGGGTTCACGACTAGCCATGTCGGCCCGGGTTCTCTGTCATATGGATGCTAGCAACACTATCATATACGTGAGCTAAAAGGCGCAAACGGTCCCGGGCCATGGTAAGGCGACACCTGTGGGAATACCGTGCGTGAGGCCGCAAAGTGATATGAGGTGTTACAGGCTAGATCGGTGTGACTTAGAATCGGGGTCCTGACAGCGTTGGTATCAGAGCCGGACTGCCTGTAGGTTCGTTGAGCCAAACTGGTCGATGTCGTGTCTAGAAATGCTTTAGTTATATGTAGGGGAATTGATTGTGGGTGGGACGTAAGGCTCTTTTTACTCCTTTACCTTATGCCCTCTGATCTGAGTCATCCTTTTCTCTTTCTACGTGGATTAAGGACTAGGCTCTCTTCTCTCTATCAGGTTCACGTGTTACTAATCCTTAGTAACTTATAGGATTGTTGGTTACAAGCCTCAGTTCAGTTTCTACTACTTCTAGTATGTTGTCAGTTGAACCAGAACCTTGATATGATGTTGTTGAGTGGCTTGCAAACTGTTGTGAATGTCTCAAATCTTTTTCTGAGCATTTACAGCCGTTATGCTGTCCGATTTCTCCTAGAAAATTCTAATGCCTTTGCCTTATTTCGTGTTTCCAGATGGCCACTCGCACCCAGAATCAAGTGGTTCGTCTGACTCGGTGCCTCGATGTACCTGGTCACACGGCCATGCTGGTCCGAGTGATGATCGAGACAGGCTATCGATGGTATCCAGAGTATACCGTCGAAGAGCAGTTTCGAGACTTTAATCAAAGCCAATATCTTTGTACAGTCAGGATATACCCTTCCTATCCTGGAGCTACTGAACCCCTCCATTGCTCATATGGACTTGGGGTTACCATCGAGATGTCCGTGCAGGACGCTGCTTATTCGATGATGACTGTCATGCGAGCCAGACTTGCCTTGCTTCGGAACACTGATTTCCGCTATATGCCAGCATCACTCCCTGGGGCACAAGGGTACTATCAGGCCCTTTACACTGACTCTATCCATGAGGATTCACTACTCCGCACCACCACCGAGTTGCTTGAGGACAAGGACCGTGAGAATCGTGCCTTGCGAATGGAGCTCTTCAACACTCATTCTGATCACTGGGCCACTCTGACACGGTTTGCACCCGCCGTGCAGGCTGGGTATATGGACATGAGGGACTTGTACCCCGTGCGGTCTGGTCTGCCAGATTGTTTGGATTGGCGTGATGTAGGAGGCATCACCCCTCCCCGTGGACCCCGTCTGCCACCGTTTGTTGGACCAAGGCCACATCCGAGTCCTTTTGGACCACAAGCTCCACAGGACCGACTGTTTCCAGATGATCATGTTCAGCTCCCAGGACATGGTGGTAATCTCTATGAAGATTACTACGGAGACGCCTGAGTTGGTAGCAGCTTCACTAGTATTGTAATAGTTGTATTTTCCACAGTCCTGCGTGACTTGTGGGATACGACTTGGTGTGTATCACGTTCCGGAGGTGTAGAAAAATAATGTATAGGAGCTTGGAATGCCTTCGATGAGACTTAACGTCTTTCACCGTAGTTGTACTTTAGCCTGGGCTTGTACTAAACTATGTACGGTGTGTATGACCGATGGTATATATATGGCAGTTTCTATATTACCATGTCGTGCAAAGGACCATCTCAGCATTTCTTGTCGTCCATTACATTCTGCACTTCCTTGCCAGCATTTTGCCATCCTTGTCTAAGCCGTTGTCTTGTCTCTCCTAGGATGGTTAATACCCGCAACAACCCTGCTGCCCCGGAGCAAGGTGAAGCCAGTGCAGCTAGGGATGGGAATCTGCCTCACCTGCCTTCTCTGGCCGAAGTTATGCTGGAGGCAGAAAGAAACAAGCGTGAGACCAACCGCTTGCTAGCCCGCATTGAGGAGAATACTGCACGTCATCAGAGGAACGAATTGGTGTCAATCAATGACTTTATCAAGTTGTACCCACCAACATTCCATCATTCCGTCGAGCCCCTCGATGCGGATGATTGGCTTCGCAGCATCACCAATAAGCTACGTTCTGCCAACGTAGCCGAAGCTGATAAGGTTATCTACGCTGCCTATCACCTCGAAGGCCCTGCTAGCCTTTGGTGGGAAAACTATGAGGCCATGTGCCCGGCTGGCCAGATTACCACTTGGGTTGACTTCAGTGAGGCTTTCCGTGAGCATCACATCCCGGAAGGTCTCATGGATCGTAAGAGGGAGGAGTTCTGCAATTTCACCCAAGGTAGACTGACCGTGGATGCATACAGCCGTGAGTTTGGAAATCTAGCACGATCTGCTCCTGAAGAGGTATCCACCGACGCCAAGAAACAGGCAAGGTTCCGCAAGGGACTTAGCCCCGAGCTTCGTCGTGATCTTCGTCTGCACGAGTGCACCTCTTTTCAGAAGTTGGTGAATAAGGCCATCAGTGCTGAGACAGGTCAGACTGACTATGACGCCTCACGCAAGCACTCCCGTGACTTTGGTTCGTCATCCGGTTCTGGACATCAGAAGCGCCGGGTGTGGATTCCAAACACAGCCCTGCCACCCAGGTTCACTCCGAGGCCATCCTTTGAGGCGCCTCGCCCCAATCAGCAGTTTGCACCGTCCAAAGCCTATGGTGGCCCCGCTGCTAATGCTGCTCCACGCCCCAATGTTGTGACATGCTTCAAGTGTGGAGAGACGGGTCATTACATACGTGAGTGTCCCCAGAACAACAACCCCAATCAGCCCGGCAAGTCCGTTGGTCGTGACAAGCCAGCGGGAAAGACATATTACGCTAAGCCAGCCACCACTGCACGTGGCCATGTCAACTATGTCTCAGCTGAAGAAACTCATGAGGATCCCAACGTCGTCCTTGGTACGCTCCTTATTAACTGCCATCCGGCAACTGTTCTTTTTGATACTGGAGCATCTCATTCTTTTATCTCTGAGAGCTATGCTCGATTGCAAAACACCACATTTTGTGACATGCCCACCTCCATGGCAATTCAAACCCCTGGTTCTAGATGGCAAACCTCTAGAATAAGCCATGGAAATGAAATTCTTGTCGATAGATTGGTCTTCCTTGCATCATTGATAGCTCTCAAGTCCTCGGACATAAACATCATCTTGGGTATGGACTGGATGTCAGCCCATTATGCTAAGATTGATTGCTCTTCTAGAACTGTTCAACTCACCCATCCATCGGGCAAGACAGTCAATGTTTTGACCCGAGTGTCTAAGCGTCAGCTCTACTCCCTAAATGCCAACCCTCTTCCAGACCTTGAAGATATTCCGGTAGTCCGTGACTTCCCGGATGTCTTTCCAGAAGAACTGCCAGGTGTTCCACCTGACAGGGATGTCGAGTTCGTGATAGACCTTGTTCCAGGAACCGTCCCAATCTCTAGAAGACCCTATAAGATGGCACCCCTAGAACTAGCCGAGCTTAAGAAACAACTCGATGATTCCTTGAAAAAGGGTTTCATCCGTCCTAGTTCTTCTCCATGGGCTTGCCCCGTCCTCTTCGTCAAGAAGAAGGATGGAACGGATCGGATGGTTTTAGATTACCGACCTGTCAACTTGGTCACAATCAAGAACAAGTATCCGCTCCCCAGGATCAACGATCTGTATGATCAGCTCGCTGGATCCTCAGTCTTTTCCAAAATGGATTTGCGGTTGGGCTACCATCAAATCAAAATCAAGAACGGGGACATTCCTAAAACGGCCTTTGTTACTCGTTATGGCCAATACGAGTACACCGTCATGTCCTTCGGTTTAACCAATGCTCCAGCCACCTTCTCTCGGTTAATGAACTCGATCTTCATGGAGTATTTGGATAAATTCGTCGTGGTATACCTCGATGATATACTCATCTACTCCAAGAATGAGGAAGAACATGCCGAGCATCTAAGGCTAGTATTGATGAAACTTCGAGAGCATCGTCTTTATGCCAAATTCTCCAAGTGTGAATTTTGGTTGCCAGAAGTGACCTATCTAGGCCACGTAATCTCTGGTAAGGGTATTGCTGTCAATCCCGAGCGAGTTCAAGCCGTCCTTGATTGGACTCCACCTGAAACAGTCAAGCAAGTTCGGAGTTTTCTTGGCTTAGCGAGCTACTGTCGCCGCTTCGTCGAGAATTTCTCCAGGGTTGCTAAACCTCTAACTGAACTTCTCAAGAAAGATAAAAAGTTCGAGTGGACCCCACAGTGCGAGTTCAGCTTTCAGGAACTGAAAAGACGCCTGACATCTGCTCCCGTACTTGTGCCACCAGATTTTTCTAAGGACTTTGTTATCTATTGCGACGCCTCGCGACAAGGACTAGGTTGCATACTCATGCAAGATCATCAGGTGATTGCCTACGCTTCTCGACAGTTGCGTCCACATGAGGATAATTATCCCACACATGATCTAGAGCTTGCAGCTGTGGTCCATGCACTCAAAACATGGCGACATTACCTTCTCGGTAATCGTTGCGAAATTTACACCGATCACCAAAGTCTGAAGTACATCTTCACCCAACCGGATTTGAATCTCAGGCAAAGACGTTGGGTCGAGTTGATTACGGATTATGACTTAGGAATAACTTACACCCCGGGCAAAGCCAATGTCATGGCTGATGCGCTAAGTCGTAAATCTTATTGTAACAACTTGATGTTACAACAAAGTCAACCACTTCTCCACGAGGAATTTCGCAAGTTTAACCTTCACATTGCTCCTCGAGGATTCTTATCCACCCTGGTGGCGAAACCTAACCTTACGGATCAAATCATAGCTGCCCAGAAGCGTGATAAGGGCATATCCCGCATCCAGGAGAACATTGCTAGCGGAGCTGCTAAGTGTTTCTCTATGGACGATCGAGGTGTTGTCTTCTTTGAAAACCGTCTAGTGGTTCCCAAGAAACAACAGCTACGACAATTGATCCTTAAGGAAGCTCATGAATCCTCTCTCACCATTCATCCCGGTAGTACTAAAATGTATCAAGATCTACGCCAGAGGTTTTGGTGGACTAGGATGAAGAGAGAAATCGCTCAATACATTGCTAACTGCGACGTTTGTCGTCGTGTTAAAGCAGAGCATCAACAGCCTGCTGGCACCCTTCAACCTTTGGTTATTCCTGAATGGAAATGGGATAAAATCGGTATGGATTTCATTACCGGGTTTCCCAGGACCAAGAGAGGGAATAATGCTATCTTCGTCGTTGCCGATCGTCTTTCCAAAGTAGCCCACTTCCTACCTGTTCGTGAGAGTATAACCGCTAGCCAGCTAGCTGATTTGTACATCTCCCGAATAGTGTCTCTTCATGGTTTTCCATTGGAGATTAACTCAGACCGTGGAAGTCTTTTCACCTCTCGATTTTGGGAAAGTTTCCAAAATGCTATGGGAACTCGTCTCTCCTTTAGCACCGCCTTCCACCCTCAATCAAGTGGTCAAGTAGAACGAGTCAATCAAATTCTGGAAGATATGCTCCGAGCTTCTGTCATCTCTTTTGGTATGGATTGGGAGAAATGTCTTCCATTCGCCGAATTCGCTTATAACAATAGTTATCAAGCTAGCTTGGGCAAAGCCCCTTTCGAAGTTCTCTATGGACGAAAATGCCGAACGCCTCTTAACTGGTCAGAAACCGGGGAAAGACAACTCTTTGGCCCGGATATGATTCAGGAAGCAGAAGAGCAGGTTCGCATTATTCGTGAGAAATTGAAAACAGCCCAATCTCGTCAAAAGAGCCAATATGACCGCAAACATAAGCTCATGACTTACGAAGTTGGCGAGAAGGCTTACCTTCGGGTTACTCCTCTGAAGGGAACCCATCGATTCGTTATCAAGGGTAAATTGGCTCCTCGTTACATTGGACCCTTTCGCATTCTTGCCAAACGAGGAGAAGTTGCCTACCAATTGGAACTACCTCCGCATCTCTCCAGAGTTCATGATGTCTTCCACGTTTCTCAACTCAGGCGTTGCTTCTCGGACCCTATCCGTGAAGTGGACCACGAAACGCTTGATCTCCGAGATAATCTCACATATCGAGAATATCCCGTTCGTATCCTTGACCAAGCCGAACGTACCACTCGACGCCAGAATATCAAGTTTCTCAAGGTTCAATGGTCACACCATTCCGAGAAAGAAGCTACTTGGGAAAGGGAGGATCGTCTTCGACTTGAGTACCCCACCTTCTTCCCGGAGGATCCTAAATCTCGGGACGAGATTCTTTTGTGTGGGGGTGAGTTGTCACACCCTAGCTAGTTCAGGCATTAGAGTGTTGCATCATGTTTAAGTTTTCCGGAAACCTGAAATGGGGATGATAGAACCCCCAGCACCCCCTGGAAACAACTAGGGTTTACTAAAATCTTTTTCAATGAACCTGAAATGCCCTTCTAAAATGTCCATCATTTTTGTCTTGGGTTAGAACCTCTGCCAAAACTGGTTCACATTTTTCTAGGTCATCATAAGGTCATTGAATTAAATCATATGTAACTTGCATTTGGGCATTTAAATGCTAGTAAATATTTTAAATGTCCAAATAATCCCAAACTGAAATGTTCCATGTTGGATATACTCTATACAGTGGGCATGAGCAGTTTGGTGATTTTTGAAAGTGCCCAGGTATTTTTAGAAATGCCACAAACTTGCAGAAATAAGAAAGCAGAAATAAAAAAAGGGGGAAAATAAACTTACCTGGCAAAGTCACCAGCCGGCCCACCTGGCGGCCCAACACTGTGCTGGCCCATGCCAGCCAGCTGCTTCGTCCCCGCCAGGCAGGCAGGGAGGTGACGCCGGCGTGCGCGAGCCCGCCACGGGGCCAGCTGGTTGCCGCTCGAGCCGCTGGACGCCTGGACGTCCTCCACGTCGTCGCCTTGACCCCCTGCGAGCACCTATTCCCCCCACCCCTGCCGCCTCTCTCTCGCTCTCTCCCCACCATGGCCGACGCAGCCGCAGCCGCGCCACCGTGAAACCCGCGTCCACCATCGTCCCCGAGCCGCGCTGCCGTGTCCACGAGCTCCGTCGTCGTCCTCTCCATCGAGCAGACCGAGCCCCGAGCGCTTGTTCACCTCGGAACCACCGCAACAGCCCCGCCCGACCTCGCCGTCGCCGGAGATCCCTTTCGCCGTCACCACCCCAGCAGCTCGTCCCCGACCTCGCCGTCTGCTCCGTCGTGACCGCCGTGAGCTCAGCTACCTCCCCATCCTTTTCGTTCTCGCTCTCGAGCCCTGCATCGACTGCACCGAGCTCGGCCGCACCCGCCGCCTCCTCAGCACGTCGCCGTCGTGGCCACAGCCATGTTGGCTCGATTCCGAGCACGCCATCGTCTTCGCCGCACTCGCAGGAGTCCACAGAACCACTCCACGCACCTCGCCGTGCCCCCTAGCGACGAGCCCGAGCTCGCCCGAACTCCGGCAGCCGCACAGCTCGTCGCCGGCGTCGTTTCCGGCCACCCCAGCTCCACCCACTGCCACCACTTGACGCGGCTCACTCCCCGCATCACGTAGATGTGCTCCGCCGTCGTTTTGGTCGCCGGAGCACGAATCCCGCACTGCGCCGCCGTGTCTGGCCTCGCCGGCGGCTAAACGCCGGCGGGTTTGACCCCGCTGACCCAGTTTGACCCCCTGGGTCTATGACAGGTGGGACCCGCCTGCTAATTAACTTAGAATTAGGACTAACTAAAAATTAGTTAGACTAATGACACTGACACGCGGGACCCACTGGCCAGGTTTGACCTGGACCGGCCCCGTTGACCGCTGACGTCATCCTGACGCAATGCTGACGCAATAAGTATTTCTCTGGATTTATTTTTATTCAGGAAATTCCAGAAAATACTACAAACTTAAAAAATTCATAGAAATTAATCTGTAGCTCCAAATCAAACAAACTATATATGAATTTGGATCAGAAAAATCCAATCTTTCCATCTGTACTGGTTTCATGCATGTCAGAACACTTTAACCTTGCTGATTAGATGAAACAAGTTAATGCACTAATATGACCTCTTATTTTGGGTTTGCATTTGAATCCTTGATTCAAATGAACTCAAACCAACCTGTTCTAAGATGCATTAGCCAAAACACACTCATTTTGCCATGCCATAGCATGCATCATATTGTTGCATATTGCCATGTGATGATTGTGTTTCGATGTGTTCTTCGTGGTAGGTTCTGCATCCGAGGATATTCACGAGTATCCAACTGAAGGGCAGTATTCCACTACCACTCTGTCAGGCAAGCAACCCCATTGATCATTTCGATACCAACCCATCTTCTCGCTTCTGCTCTCGTTTACTGCATTAAGACAATGCGTTTCAAACTGCTGTGTGTTGCGGTAGTTGAACCCATATCCTCTGCATGACCTGTCATTGCCACAGTAACTAGATGAAACCCACTAGCATGTGTAGGAGTTGATTGAGCCATGCCTGTGTTTCCTACCATGCTATGCCTGCTATGCTTAGAGTTGTGTCAGGTCTGGCTCATCAGGGTGATGAACTAGAGTGAATGGTTGTGTCGGTAATGAGAGTGAAGTGTTGAACATGTTTTGGTAAAGGTATCGATGGAAGGCCATGTAGGAGTACATGGTGGGTTGTTTCATTGAGGCCGTCCTTAAGAACTGAGATCTGTATGCGTGATTTAAGATTCAGCTACTACCACACGTTGGGCCCTGAAATATGACCCCGCTCGACTTACTGACCCCTCTCGTCCTGTGCCAGGAGTTGCAAGTAGTTACTGGTGTTTGTAGTTGCTGGAGGCCGCGCGCAGCGCTGACCTTAGGGGTGGGCTGTGATGCGGTAGGCACGTGGCCGGTGTACCGAGTCGCCCGTTTGGTGTCTCGGGAACCCTGCACACATCGTTTGGGGCCGTTGAGGACACCCCGGCCGGATTTCCTTGCGGATGGAACCCGAATAGGCGATAAACCTGGACTAGAGACTTGTGTGGTTAGTCAGGTCGTGGTCTACACCCACGTCGGCTTTCGCTTGAAGTCTGCCGAGCACATGTCGTGTGCAGACGCTAAGTGGTGGAAACATGTGTGATGAAGTACACCCCTGCAGGGTATAAAACTATTCGAATAGCCGCGTCCGCGGTAAAGGACTACTTGGTCGCTTATGCAGTTCATAGACAAGTTAATGGTTACTACTAAAAGACTCAAGATAAGTGTGAGTACCGTGGATGGCCCTCTCGTAGGATTACGAGGGAGGATCCACGGTGGAGTATTGTGATGGTGATTAGTGGACTCGTGTGCGAAAGCTAATTTCTCAAGTGGTGCCTCGTAGGATAGTGTAGCCAAGAGTCAAAGCTGGCTTGCTGCAATAACTCCACCACCCTTCTTGAGAATGTGCATATATATTAGGATCTGTTGTAAGACTTGCTGAGTACCTTTGTACTCATGTTGCTTTAATAACTGTTGCAGACGAGAACACCGCCCCCTCCGATGGGTTCTATGTAGATCTCGACGTTGACGAGTGACTTGCCACCCAGGTGGTGACCTGAGCTTGTGAAGGGCCTATGTAGATAGACAGGCTTCGTCGAGCCTTCTTTCTTTCTAGTGTCTGTACTCAGACTAGTTGCTTCCGCATGTTCTTGTATGTTTGTATGACTTGAGTGTCGGGTCGTGTGACCCCTATCTGTATGAACATGTTATGTATGGCTCCCCAGAGCCTTTTAAATAAAGTACTTTGAGTTGTAGAGTTTTGTTGTGATGCCATGTTGTATTTACACATGTCGAGCATATTGTGTGTATGATTGAAATGCTTGGTATGTGTGGGATCCGACTATCTAGTTGTTTATCCCTGGCAGCCTCTCTTATGCGGAAATGTAGTCTGGTGTCTCCACTGAGCCTTGGTAGTCCGCTACAGCCCGGTTTACCGGAGTCCTGCTAGCCCAGCACTGCTGCTCCGGAACACCTAGACTGGCCGGCATGTGTTTCACTTCGTTCCTGTGTCTGTCCCTTCGGGGAAATGTCACGCGGTGATATCTGGAGTCCTGCTAGCCCAGTACTACAGCCCAGATTCACACGCTGCTGACCGACATGCTCGATGTTGATTCATGTATGCCTTTCCCCGTAAGTTAGCGCCGCTTTGGGTTCACGACTAGCCATGTCGGCCCGGGTTCTCTGTCATATGGATGCTAGCAACACTATCATATACGTGAGCCAAAAGGCGCAAACGGTCCCGGGCCATGGTAAGGCGACACCCGTGGGAATACCGTGCGTGAGGCCGCAAAGTGATATGAGGTGTTACAGGCTAGATCGGTGTGACTTAGAATCGGGGTCCTGACAGGCGGAGCGACAGGGCAGGTTGTGACCACCTAGATGACAGGTGGGCCTGGCCCTGGTCGGCGTCCGCAGTTACTTCAAATTAACACGCTTAACGAGATTGGGTATTTGATCTGAGTCTGGCTACGAGCCTATACGCGCTAACCACCACGCGGGAACAGTTATGCGTACTCGACGTCGTGGTATCAGCCGAAGCCTCCTAGACGTCAGCGACTAAGCGGCGCGCGCCGGGTTGGACCGCGTAACGCAACTTCCTTTGTAATGGAGGTTGCTAGGTCTGCTCTCCGGCCGCCCACGCAACGTGCAGGTGTGCAATGGGCGATGGGCCCAGACCCCTGCGCGCATAGGATTTAGACCGGCGTGCTGACCTCTCTCTTAGGCCTAGGTAGGGCTGTGACGTGTTGATCTTCCGAGGCCGGGTATGACCCAGGAAAGTGTGCCCGGCCAGAGGGATCGAGCGTGTTGGGTAATGTGGTGCACCCCTGCAGGGAAGTTTATCTATTCGAATAGGCGTGTCCCTCGGTAAAAGGACGACCCAGAGTTGTACCTCGACCTTATGACAACTAGAACTGGATACTTAATAAAACACACCCTTTCAAGTGCCAGATACAACCCGGTGATCGCTCTCTCACAGGGCAACGAGGAGAGGATCATCGGGTAGGATTATGCTATACGATGCTACTAGGAGGACTTCAATCTACTCTCTTCTACTGCTGCAAGATGGAGGCTGCCAGAAGCGTAGTCTTCGACAGGATTAGCTGTCCCCCTCTTATTCTGGCTTTCTGCAGTTCAGTCCACTGATATGCCCCTTTACACATATACCCATGCATATGTAGTGTAGATCCTTGCTTGCGAGTACTTTGGATGAGTACTCACGGTTGCTTTTCTCCCTCTTTTTCCCCTTTCCCTTCTACCTGGTTGTCGCAACCAGTTGCCGGAGCCCAGGAGCCAGGCGCCACCGTCGACGACAATTCCTACTACACGGGAGGAGCCTACTACTACGTCCAGGACGCCGACGACCAGGAGTAGTTTAGGAGGATCCCAGGCAGGAGGCCTGTGCCTCTTTCGATCTGTATCCCAGTTTGTGCTAGCCATCTTATGGCAACTTGTTTAACTTATGTCTGTACTCAGATATTGTTGCTTCCGCTGACTCGTCTATGATCGAGCACTTGTATTCGAGCCCTCGAGGCCCCTGGCTTGTATTATGATGCTTGTATGACTTATTTTACTTTTAGAGTTGTGTTGTGATATCTTCCCGTGAGTCCCTGATCTTGATCGTACACGTTTGCGTGTATGATTAGTGTACGATTGAATCGGGGGCGTCACAAGTTGGTATCAGAGCCGACTGCCTGTAGGAACCCCCCTTCCACACTCCTTGGCCGAAGTTGAGTCTAGAAACCGAAAACTATTTTACTAACTTGGCTATGTGTCTTACGTGCCCACGTCGCCATTGGCTGGTATTAGGATCTTTTATTCCTAGTCTATACTCTGGGACTCTGTTCTCTCTTCTATTCGGGTTAAATGATTTTACTAATTATAACTCTAGGTTCTCGATACCACTTCCTGCTGGAGAGCCCCTTATTACAGATGATCGCCTGCTTCACTAGTGGGTTTCGAAGATGCTATTCGATGATTTCCCGAGACACCTATGTCCATCGCCTTTGCAAATTCCCTACCGCTGTTATATACTCATGGATAACTACATACACTTGCCATTCATACATTCAGTCCCGTTGATCTTGTTATTACAAGATGCCCCGAACTACTCTTTATTGTTCCGACAATCCTTTGAGCTTACTGCCTTGCAGTTATTGCCTCATGAATACCCCCTACGGATGATTCCTCACACTTACCGAGTATTCGTTCCTCCCCCTTTGTTCATATGATTCACAAGATACATACAAATACTATTCGATCTTTTGAAAATCCTTAACAGCTTATTGCTCTGCAAATACTTGTCTGCTTGCATTATGGATGCTTTCCATATGGCTGGCAATATTCATTAGTATCCTTTGACACCGTGACCTTGATCTTATTGATTCAACATGAGTGCGAGTGCACGCATTCATTAGTTGATCCTTTTACATTATCTTCCGGCTCAGACGTCATTTTGAACATGAGCTGGTTCTCGACCAATCTAATTGCCGTCGATTGTACCCTTAGGTCTATTCAAGCTACCCATCCTCGATTAGAGCGTCTGCTTCTGATCGTTCGTTTTGGAATTCATAATTCCTTTGTTATCTAAGCATCAAATTATTCAGATGTCCTATGATCCGATGCCTTTGCATTCTTTCTTCATCTGGTTGTGTGCCGATGCTCACATCAGCTCCGCTATGGACATCCGATCCTTCGTCGGATTATTTATCGACAGTGTCCTTCATTTTAACTGCCTTGTGAATTCTTCCATGATACATAATGCATTTGGTAAATTGTATCCTCTGCGTTCCCAACCATACTCTTCTTTCGAGCTTGTATAATTTACTCCTGAAGCGTTATATGTTCCTAAGATGCCCTATGGGATGAACATATACCTTCCCTAAACCATGTGAACCCGAAAGTTTACACAAGACATTCTCTTCCGGTGTTTTACCAGATACTTTTCAATTCTACGACTTCTTCGAAGACGAGAAGCGAATGAAATGTTATGCATTGAAGAAGTGGGAGTCGACCCCGAACCTTTGTGTTCTTGCCCATGGACTCGATGTGGAGCTTATCATGAAAGCTTCTTGCAGGAATATTTAATCATTTGAATAATTCTTTCGGTGTCATTGAATTGGATCCCTTGCAGTTATGGTCCCGACCATACTAACCTTATTCATTATATCTGAAAGGAAACCATTCCAGTGCCTCCTCTATTTTTGACGAGATTAAAGTATCCGCTATCGCAAGTCAACGACCCAGTTCAACTTCTATCATGTTCTACCTTCGAGTATTACCCCCTGGTATCCCGATGATATCATGGGACTGCAATACTTCTATGAGTCTTCGTCAAGTATTCCTTCTCACTGATTCAGTATTCCACGGGTTTTGGGTTGTTTGTCAACTGAGAACACCATTTAGTAAATCAAATCCGCTCTAAAATTCAAATACCCCTAGTAATTGTTACTGGGAAATTTAAACTCAGTCATGTCGTCCTAGACCATCGGCTACACCCTTATCTTGCTATCTTTGATTGTGCTACCTCGACCTTCTTCGGTGCACAAATTCTTCAAAGTGCGAGCACGACTTACGTCGAGCTTTCAACATCATGTTTCTTGTTCTGAAAGGCAACCTTGATTCTGAGCTTGCATCTTACTTGTTGTTCCTATGACTTTCACGTCGTCATTCCCTGCTTGACGCCATCGCTGTTTGATTGCGTCCTCTTGAAACCTCCCGGAAAATGTGTCGGATCACCTTCAACACTTTGACTTCTTTCGAGATGTCAACTGTGTTCATGTTGAGGAATACCCTCCTTGCCCTCGATGATTTTTGTTATCATCGACAACACCCTGATCTTCTTTTCATCGTGAGCTTGTCCGTGTTATGGATGCAACTTGCTATCCTGTTGCATTATATTCTACCTTGAAGTATTACTGTCCTTTATGCCAAGTATGTTGTGAGGATTACTTCACCTCTTTGAAAATTCTTGGCATAGTGATACTTCTCACCGTCACCATTCTTTCTTGGTCCCCGTGTGGATTCTAACCGGGATACCATCTAACAAGCGGTGCTGCTTGGATTCTGTACTTCTGGCAACCCTATTGCTTTGAATGTTAATGATCGATAGTTCATTCTTAGACTGATGATTATTGAATCGTCACTCTAATATTGATCTTGCAGCCCAAGGTCGTATTTCGGTCACACCTTTCAACTAATGTTTAATTGAGTATGTTTTCCTCGAGCAAACATCATTATATCATTTGTTCACGTAATTGTGGAAATCCATCTTTTGGGAACCTCGATGAATTGTCGCTGAGTACATCAGCCATCTCCTCATCCTCTCCTTGGTTTAATGATGAACTCTTGTTTCGGAACTCGCTTCCATAGTTCATTTCCCGAGAATCTTACAATGTCATCTAGTCGATGTGTGTCGCACCTTTTTCTTCTCAGACATCCTGAGTCTGAGGTATCCCGACACTAATCAGATCTGAACCTCGGTTAGATATAATGGGTGGAACATAATTCCCGGAGTTATAATATTGGTCCTTTGATGACCCGGTTAGGTGATGTCATGCCTAGCACACCTGGCTGGAGGACTTATTAATATAGTTTCTTTCTTTTGCAGGAATAGCCATTCTTCCAGGAGGAAATTGTAAGACTTATTCTTGAGTTGTTCTTGATGGATCCCTTGTGTATCCAAAGCCTGACCTTTATCTGATAATCCTGTCGATGCTATCTCGAAGCATAACTATGGTACTCCGTACATCCTTAAGAACATTTGTGGCCCAATGCTAAATGTTTCTTGAACAGTTACCCAAACACCGTTGTATGGGTGCATATCATGATTCTTCTTACCCCTATTAACTAAATGGCCATGCCTTTGATCTCCGACACGTATATCATGCCCCGCTTAACCTTGGGAAGGATATACTCCTATTTACTTGTGTTTAAACACATTTTCCTTTCCATTGTTTTGTTTAACCTTTCTTGTGATCTATATGATCTAAGCAGTAATATTTTCCTGCTTATGCAAACACCTCGGTGTACAACTCTGCCAGTAAGACCCTGTTCCTATTGTTGATGACATTTCGGTAGCCGCCGATGGACGAGAACTTTGCCTATTTGGTCCGCCTCGTTCAACGAGCAGGAAAATGGTTCTCTTCGTCCCTCGCCCTTGGTACCAACATTGTTACCGACATAACTGACAGGTTATTCTCTAACATGCCTTGCTATCATGATTATGTAACATGATAGCGCCCTTCCTACTTTTAACCCACATGGTGGGCGCATAACCCACAGTTCCACAGGATCGAAACCTGACTCTCCTGTACACCCCTTGTTCCCAAGGTTGTTCCTCGTGCGTGGCCTCTTATGTAATTCACGAGCCACCTTCTGTGAGATCTTCAATTCTGGTATTAAACACAATACTTATTCCCGTTGCTCTGAACCCCAGACATCGAACGATTGTCTATCCGCTTGAAACTTCATATGGTACCTTCTTACTTGGCTCTCGATGTGTTTCGTTTGTTCAACTCGAGAGATACTCATGTGCTCAATCCTGGGTTAACCCCAGATGGTTTTCCCTTGTACCATTCTATCGTTGTAGAGCAGCCCCTCACCTATTCGTAAGTACGACGGAATTTCCGAAGAAAAGATGCTGACTTCCTCTTGATGAGCTGAAGCAGAGAAATGAAGACATCAACGTAATGGGTCAACCTCTTCGAGAAGAGCACCTAGGACCGAGAAGATCCGTTAGAATTTCGTAACCAGAACTTTCCCCCTTACTTCCCCGCTTAAATCTCAGGACAAGATTTCTTGTAGTGGAGGAGAATTGTGACGCCCGGATAGTTAAGCTACAGTAACCCTCTGCTAATGATGCCACGTCACTTCGATTACTGTTGCTAATCTCGCGTTAGTTCGAAACCGATTCAAATTCAAATTCAAAATCAAGCAAACAATGAAAGTTTTCAAATATTAAAACTGAAATGTTCGGAGTGAACCAAATATTGCATAGGTAATTATGGTGGAGAAACCACACCTTTATAAAATATTTAAATAATATATGATGAATAAAACAGTAGCAAAAACAAATAATTAAATGCCTTTTGTATTTTATAAAATTATAAACTATTTATTTAGTTGCCAAAAGTTAATGGGGCAGTAGACTAATTGTGATTACTAATTTAGGAATTGGAATTATATTTTACAAAACTAAAATAAATTAATAACTAAAAGAAAACAGAACCGAAGAAAAATAAAATAGAACAAAAAAAATAAAGTAAACCCCCCCCACTGGACCAGGCGGCCCAACTGGTCGACCCACCCGGCCCAACCCTATCCCCCCTTATCCCCTCGGGCGACCAAACCCTAACCCCCGACCGCACACTCCCCCCCACTCCCCACGTCTCTCTCCTTCCCCCTCCTGATTCTGGATCGGGATCGGGGGGACCGAACCGCGCCGACGCCGCCGCCGATTCCTGTCGCCACCACGCCGGCGCACCTCGCCGAACGCTATCGCCGTCGTCCTCCCCTGCGTCGCGTCGTCTCTGACCTCCTCCCCGCGCCCCACTGCCCTTTCCCCTACGTCCACCGTGAGCGCCCCTTCTACTCCTCTCTCCCTCACGCCCGCACGCCGCTCGCTTCCGCCGTGGCTCCCTCGGCCGCCGCCCCTGCTGTCCGCTGCTGCTGCTCGGCTTCGGCTGCTGTCGCACACGTGCGCCCGAGCCACGCACCGCTCACCACGCCCCGCTCGGCCACGCTTGCCGAGCCGCCCCGTCGCGTGCAGTGCGCACCCGCACGCGGCTGCGCCCGGCGCCTGCCGCGCGTCGCCCCGCGGCGCTCCCCGCCCCTGCTGCTCCTTCCCCGTGCGTCGTGCCGTCGCCTCTCCCTCTCCTGCGCCCTGTACGCCGTGGCCACCATCCGGTTGGCCCGCACCCGTCGACGCCCGCCAGCGAGCGCCCACCCTGTCGCCTCGGGTCCGCCCCGACTGGCGCCTCGCCCGCAACCGCGCCCGAAAACCCAGCGCCCGTGGCCCCGTGCCACTGGCCTGTGGGGCAACACCCCCCGGGGCCTATGACAAGTGGGGCCCCGCCCTGGAACGTTTAAAAAATAATAATAAATAAATAAAATAAATAAATAAAAATTAATTAATTAATTAATTAAGTGAATTAATTAACCTAATTAATTTGGTTTAATTAACATAATCATTTAGTTAAACTAATTAAACCCTGTTTAGATTAATCTAATTTAATTAATTAGTTTAATTAAATGTTAATTAATTAGTTAACCCCCGACGGCCCCCGAGTGTTACTTTGTGGCGGAGCGACAGGGAAGTTTGTGACCACCTTGGTGACAGGTGGGCCTGGCCCTGGTCGGCGTCCGCGGTTACTTCAAATTAACACGCTTAACGAGATTGGGTATTTGATCTGAGTCTGGCTACGAGCCTATACGCGCTAACCACCACGCGGGAACAGTTATGGGTACTCGACGTCGTGGTATCAGCCGAAGCCTCCTAGACGTCAGCGACTGAGTGGCGCGCGCTGGGTTGGACCGCGTAACGCAACTTCCTTTGTAATGGAGGTTGCTAGGTCTGCTCTCCAGCCGCCCACGCAACATGCAGGTGTGCAATGGGCGATGGGCCCAGACCCCTGCGCGCATAGGATTTAGACCGGCGTGCTGACCTCTCTGTTAGGCCTAGGTAGGGCTGCGACGTGTTGATCTTCCGAGGCCGGGTATGACCCAGGAAAGTGTGCCCAGCCAGAGGGATCGAGCGTGTTGGGTAATGTGGTGCACCCCTGCAGGGAAGTTTATCTATTCGAATAGCCGTGTCCCTCGGTAAAAGGACGACCCGGAGTTGTACCTCGACCTTATGACAACTAGAACCAGATACTTAATAAAACACACCCTTTCAAGTGCCAGATACAACCCGGTGATCGCTCTCTCACAGGGCGACGAGGAGAGGATCATCGGGTAGGATTATGCTATACGATGCTACTAGGAGGACTTCAATCTACTCTCTTCTACTGCTGCAAGATGGAGGCTGCCAGAAGCGTAGTCTTCGACAGGATTAGCTGTCCCCCTCTTATTCTGGCTTTCTGCAGTTCAGTCCACTGATATACCCCTTTACACATATACCCATGCATATGTAGTGTAGATCCTTGCTTGCGAGTACTTTGGATGAGTACTCACGGTTGCTTTTCTCCCTCTTTTTCCCCTTTCCCTTCTACCTGGTTGTCGCAACCAGTTGCCGGAGCCCAGGAGCCAGGCGCCACCGTTGACGACGATTCCTACTACACGGGAGGAGCCTACTACTACGTCCAGGACGCCGACGACCAGGAGTAGTTTAGGAGGATCCCAGGCAGGAGGCCTGCGCCTCTTTCGATCTGTATCCCAGTTTGTGCTAGCCATCTTATGGCAACTTGTTTAACTTATGTCTGTACTCAGATATTGTTGCTTCCGCTGACTCGTCTATGATCGAGCACTTGTATTCGAGCCCTCGAGGCCCCTGGCTTGTATTATGATGCTTGTATGACTTATTTTACTTTTAGAGTTGTGTTGTGATATCTTCCCGTGAGTCCCTGACCTTGATCGTACACGTTTGCGTGTATGATTAGTGTACGATTGAATCGGGGGCGTCACAGCCGCCGCCCTGCTCCGCTTGCCCGCCTCCGCCGCGGCTACCGCCTGCTGCTGCCCGCGCCGCGCCGCTCGCCTCGCCGCTCCCCGCGTCGGTGCGCGCCCTTAGCCGCGTCGCCGCATGCTGTGCACGCGCGCACGCGTGGACACCCAGCAGTGGCCCTGTGCCACTGTCAGGTGGGGCCCAACCCCCCTGAGTCAATGACACGTGGGACCCAGCCCCAGAAAAAAAGGAAATGAAAATGTAATAAAAACAAATAAATAATTAATTAACCTAATTAATTCTATTTAATTAAGTTAATCAATTAGATAGCCTAATTAATCTATAATTGGTATAATTAAACTATTAATTAACTAAACAGACAATGACATGTGGGACCCACTGGTCAATTGATGATGCAATAAATGAATTTCTGAATTAAATAACTCAAAATGATTAATAAAACTTCAGAATTTAATATAAATTAAACCGTAGCTCAGATCGAAAAACTTTGTACATGAAAGTTGCTCAGAATTTCGAGATGAATCTGAATGCGCGGTCAGTTCGTCCGTCACACGTCCCTAACTATCCGAACATGGAACCGTTCCCCTCCGGTCATCTATCTGACATAGATCCGGAACCAGGAAAACATTCCCGGATGGATTCCCCCTTCCTCAGTGACGTGCAACCATACGTTAGGACACACCCGGCACTGCATATTGCCTTGTTATACTTTGTGTAGCACTTGTTTGCTGTGTATTTATACTGTTACCTCCCCCTCTTCTCTCTCGTTAGACCCCGACGCAGTTCCCGGTACCGACGCAACTCAGGAGCCCGACGACACCGTTAACGACCTTGCCTTTGCCGCCAAGCAACCAGGCAAGCACCCCCCCTTGAGCACACCGATATCGCCTATTCTTTCTCTCTCATGCTTGCATTAGAATTGCTGCTGCTACTGCTTTACCTATTCTAATGCATAGCCTGTTTAATGTAACCTGCTATTGATACCCTACCTGCTTATCCTAAACTGGTTAGTATAGGCTGGGTAGAGACCTATCAGTGACCCCACTTATCCCGACTGCCCCGCTGGATTATCCGAAGACCCGATCAATGGGATTGAAGACCAGACCCCGGCACCACATATCACACCCTTAGTTGTAATGGCACTGCAGCGTTACTATCAAGTGCCGAGGGTGAAACTTCTTGTAGCACTTCTGATGTTAACTCTGTAGAGTAGCTATTCGGTCGTGGTCATCAAGGGTGATTCCTCCTTCACCGCTTCCGATAACGACGCCGTCGTACAACACCTCAAGTGTGAACCCAGCGAGGGTGATTCCTCCGAGTTCACCTTGACGGATACATCGAGTAGGAATCCAACGAGGGTGATACCTCGGATTCCCCTAATGTTATCGACACACGGATACTTGGACTGTACTATTGTTACTTGGAAAGGCGGGTCGACCTTGAGGGGTACCCGCGTGTGATGTGAAGACGGGTTGCCTGTATGGTGCCTGAGTGATGAATACGAGGCGTGGCCGGGCATTCTTGGCCCTCACCGCAAGTCCTCGAGACGGGGCGACGGGGTCACATCGATTGTGAGTCTCTGCTCGTTACCGCACCCCCTAGGTACTAATGATTTGGATATTTGATTCGAGTGGGCCTCTGGCCCGATAGCACTAACCATCACGTGGGTATAGTATGGGCGTTCTGCATCATATGCATCAGCCGAAAGCTCTGTCAGACATCTAGTTCAACAGTGCGGCATGGAGTGATTAGCACCATTCACGACAGAGGTGGTGCTTGGATCTGAGCCATGTGCGCAATGACCCGGAGGGCGAGGGGCGATGGCCCAAGACCCCCGAGCACTTAGGATGTAGACCGGCGGGGACCTCTCTGCTGAGCTCTAGGTAGGGCTGCGGTGTGTCGTTTGGCCGAGGCCAAGCATGACCCGGAAAAGTGTGTCCGGCCCGAGTTAAGCGAGCGTGGTGTGTAAGTTGGTGCACCCCTGCTGGGAAGAACTAATATATGCATAGCCGGATCCTCGGTAACGGACACTCAGAGTTGTATCCCGATCGATACAACTAGAATTGGATACTATGGCTCTGGGATTGCTTCTCGCAGGGAGTCGAGAAGGGATCTCTGGACGAGGTTGATGACTGTATGGCTCTGGGATTGCTTTCTTGCAGGGTGTCGAGAAAGGATCTCTAGGTGAGGTTGCGACTTATCGATACTACTACTTTATACGGTACTAATCTACACTCTTCTAATGCTGTAAGACCTCTGAAGATGCTAGTCTTTGATAGGACTAGGCCTTCTCTCTATTCTGGCATTTCTGCAGCCCAGTCCACATATACAGCCTCCCTTTGATAATGTTGCATATGTAGTGTAGATCCTTGCTTGCTGAGTACTTCGGATGAGTACTCACAGTTGCTTTGCTTTCTTTTTTCCCCCATACCCTTTTGATGCAACCAGATGACGGACCCCCTGAGACAGCTGCCCCGCCGACGATCGCTACTACTACTACCCCGAGGGTGGATACTGCTTCGAACATGCTGTCGACCAGGAGTAGGTTCGGAGGGTCCCAGGCAGGAGGCTTGCACCTTTCGATCATAGT
Source organism: Thinopyrum elongatum (assembly GCA_011799875.1). Classification (NCBI taxonomy): domain Eukaryota; kingdom Viridiplantae; phylum Streptophyta; class Magnoliopsida; order Poales; family Poaceae; genus Thinopyrum; species Thinopyrum elongatum. Next base: position 197,185,772 of record CM022301.1, on the reverse strand, counting down.
GTTTTATTTTGCCCCGCCTTTATAAAGGCATTTCTGTTTCTCTTTTAATATCTGTACACAGATATCTGATGCTTCCGCTGACGCTTGTATGCGAGCTTATGTATTCAAGCCCTCGAGGCCCCTGGCTTGTAATATAAAGCTTGTATGACTTTATTTATGTTTTAGAGTTGTGTTGTGATATCTTCCCGTGAGTCCTTAGGCTTGATCATGTGCATTTGCGTGTATGATTAGTGCACGAGTGAGCCAGGGGCGTCACAATGACCCACTTATGCGCGGGGGAATACAGTTAGTTGGCTCGTAGAAGCACCAACCCAGAAGACCGCGGCACCTTGGATGTCTGGGACGGAAACGGGAAACCACAGCGCAACACAAATAAGCATCGCCACAATGGTGGTGAAACCGAAGACACGGCAGTGAATGCCAGATTCCGCAACCCCAAGTCAGGACTGCGGAAAAAGCCCTCTAAAGGTAACCAGGAGGGACCCACCAAGTTGGACATAATCTTGGACAGGTCCTGCCAGATCCACGGCACCTCTGACAATCCCACTGACAAGACCAACCGTAACTGTTGGGTGATCAAATAGGCCGGCAAACTCATAGCCGAGGACTCAGGCAAAAGCCCTGCAGCAAGGACGATGAGGACCCTCGCAGGACAAACAATGGAGGCCAAAAACAATTCCCTCCTGAGGTAAATACGGTGAATATGATCTACGCCACTCATATACCCAAGAAGGAGAGGAAACGCGCACTTCGGGATGTCTACGCCGTAGAGCCTGTAGCCCAGAAATTTAACCCATGGTTGGCATGTCCGATCACCTTCGACCGCAGGGACCATCCGAGCAGTATTCATCATGGAGGATTGGCGGCCCTAGTTCTTGATCCCATTATCGATGGATAGCACCTCACCAGAGTCCTCATGGACGGAGGAAGTAGCCTCAATCGGATTTACGCAGATACAATGAGGAAAATGGGCATTGACCCGTCAAGGATCAAACCCAGTAACACTACCTTTAAAGGGGTAATCCCAGGCGTGGAGGCCCACTGCTCTGGCACCCTGACCCTAGAAGTGGTGTTCGGCTCGCCAGACAGCTTCTGCAGCGAAGACTTGATCTTCGACATTGTCCCCTTTCACAGCGGCTATCACGCACTCCTGGGTCGGACAACGTTCGCTCGTTTCAACGTTGTCCCCCACTATGCATACGTCAAGTTAAAGATGCTCAGACCCAAGGGTGTCATCACGGTCAACGGCAATATGGAGCACTCACTATAGACCAAGGAACATACAGCAGCTCTGGCAGCCGAAGACCAAACCGGCATCGAAGGGCCGAAGTACCAGCCCGCCATCAAGGCACGAGAGGCAAGTAAACGATCCCAAGCCCTGTCCCCATTCAGGGAGCCTTCCTACGCTCAACGTAAATAGGGATACACCCCCCACAGCATGCCCACCACAGTCGCACACTATGTGCCTCATCAGCACAACTTGGTACGCAAAAATACCATTGGCAGCTGTGGGGCCTAAACTAAACTAAACGCCAAGTGTTCGGCTCAACTGAACTATGGTCACACACGTCTTCGGATGCCAAGACGTACCATCTAGGACCTATCCGGCATTAAGCTAGAACAGCACAATGACCTCTCAAGGCTCCTTGTCAAGGGCCCGTCAGCCGATTATCCCTCCCTCCACGGAGTTCTCCATCCCAACAAAAGTGAAGGCGCAGACGTGCAGCAGGGCACAGTAGAGGCTTCAACCCACGCATCAAGGCCCTGTGTAAACCTTTCATCTGTAAAACTACTCTCTTTTTTATAAAGTACCTATAACAGATGCTTCGGCAGTTCGAATTGTACGGATAGACGTCATGAGCCCATTAGAAATAAAGACCACCTTCTATGGTCCTCTTGCAGTCATTTATGTTGCACCTTTTTTGTTCCGCTCTTCGACTAGTTCGGCACATATTTTCTCTAAGATGCAATCGGCTAACAGACCAGGGGCTCGATCTTAATACTCGCCCTATGCATCAAGTCTGGCACTATTTTTTCTCTATGTGTTCGGCATCTCAGATATTGCATTATATGAGTTGGTTCTGAATTATGTCTTGGGTCAATAGTTGGGTTGTCCGGCTCCTGTGCTTACCTTCTTACGTTCTGCATGCTTGGCTAAGAAGGTAAAGGGAGAACAAGTGTGATTGTACTTCTGGCTAGCCTGGTTAAGTACCTCTGTGGAGAAAGCCAAAAACTGACTGTCATAATAAGCGAGAACTGGTCGGCGATCCGATGACAAGTGTCAAACTCAAAATCGATGGTGATTACCCATGTTATACGAAGGGTTTGTCTTTGCAAAAACCACATGATAAAGGTATATACCTCAGCTCTCCCGAACATCACAAAACATTGGGGGCTTGTCACTGGCCCCCATAGTCAAGCTCCTATGGCTAAGTGAAGGTAATAAAACCGCATAGTCTGATTGCCTTGTTTCCGTCACGCACTACCGCCTCCGGGCACCAAGACGTCGGCTAAGTATCTACATGGGGGCTGAAGCTGACGATTGGTAACTTTTAGATTCAAAAACGGCCGCACAAGAGTCAAAATAAAACAAAACAAGATACAAGTATGATAAACCATACAAAATGGCCGCATTATAAAGCAAAAGTCCTAATTGTCATTTAACACATGATAGTTCATTCTAGGATTACATCTTTGGGACACTGGTCCTCTATCGCCCGAGCACCATCCATCACGATGGGGAAATACTACTCGGGACGTTGATGCTCCTTTCCAGTAGGTGGGGGACTGGTGGCCATCTCAACTGGCTTGATCTTCGTCCAGTGAACCATGGTCTTCGCGAAGGCCATCCGAGCTCCTTCGATGCACAAGGAGCGCTTCACAGCATCAACCCGGGAGGGCGCGTTGTGCAACTTCTGCACCAGGTTGAAGTATTGCTCGACATTGGCTCTGTGGGCCACAGGTAGGCACAGATGTCCTTCATTGCTAGCTCAGCCATGCGATGCAGCTCGATCAACTGCTTCATCTGGTTGCTCGCGAGGGGAGGGTGTTCGGGTGCCTGGAACTGTGCCCAGAACACCTTGTGTTCGTATCACCCTCCCGAGCTGCATAGTGCCTCGCCACATCCGCCACAGTCCTCGGGAGCTCTGCAAACGCGCCCGAAGAATGCCAGACTCATGTGAGCAATGCAAACCTGTGGCCGCCAAAGACACTCTACAGTTAGTACAGCTTACCATCAGCAATTTGCTTCACTTGATGGAGCTCTTCACGGGTGCCCCGCGTCTCCGTCCTCGCCTCCTGGATCTCCTGCTTCACCTTGGACATCTCAAAGGCTTGATCCTTATTCTTCTGCTCAAGATACTCACATTTGGTGACGGCATCCTTGAGCTCCTGCTGCACTTCCGCCACTCTGGCCTTGTGCTTCCCAATCACGGTTTTCACCGTCTTAAGTTTAGCGGCCGCTTGCTTGGCCGCCGCCTTCTGTTCGGCCGCTTCCTTCTTCGCCTTCTTTAGTTCGGCCTTGAGGCCCTCGACCTCCGCGGCGACAGCTGCAATCATACTTAAGCACCTCTTGCTTAGGGACAATCCCGAACATTTTGCTCGACAAGAGAAATGTAAAGTCTCAACATGACTAACATTGCGCTTCGTCAAACCGCTTGTTGACAAGGTCGAGCTCCTCATCAGAGCTTTTGAGCTTCCGATTCATCTCATCTAGCGCCATGGCATTAGCAGCTGCCACCAAGGTCGAGGCCTATAATAACAAAACAATCACATCATTCAGACTCTCAATTCAATGATTTTTGATCCTCCGCTAGGTTTTTTAATCCTGACAGAGTCTCGGGGGCTGGTATATACAAAGACTGCTCTAACTTTGTTCACAAAATCCGCTCTATGGAAAGAATATTACATGGCTTACCTCGAAGCCCGTCAGGAGGCCACCGAAGGCTTCCTTCAGTTCGCTTTTGACGGACCGAATACTTTGTAGAACCATGCCCTTCAGGGCGCGGTGTTCCGCGACGATGGAGGAGTTATTCACAGCCGCCTCCATCACATCCGGCCACCCAACCGCAGCCCGATCATCAGTGTTTGGCGCTGGCGGTGGGGCCCCGGCTCCCCACTCGGTAGAGGGCGGAATTGACGCCTCTGAGGGCCTTCGGGGCTCCGGAATTGTATTTTGGGAGGGATCGGATTGGCCGAGCTCCCCCTCCTTGTTCACCAGGAGGGATCCCTCCTCCTGGTCTTTGGTGACCGAGGTGTTAGCCTCGGCCACGATCGCGTCACCACCACCTCCCGTGTCCGGACTAGGATGGGTCCTTCGGGATAGCACCTCCCCAGTCTCCTCGATGACCGGGCGAGGCGTAGAGCATGACGCAGACCCACTATCCGCCAGTTCGGCTGGTGGAGAAGTCCCCTTTGAGGTTTGGTCAGCGGGGTGGCGCGCTGTGGGCTATAACATGAAATGCACATGTGCTATCAGCAATAGACTAACGAAACAAGCGCCTGGGGAATATTTGAATTCGTACATTTCGGCAGGGGGCTTGACCCTAGGGTTCCTTTTCGGAACCTCTTCGGACGCTGCGTACTCCTCGTCGGAATCCGAGCTATCATCAGGCAGGACCAACTTGGGCCTGCACTGTTTCTTTGGGGCATGAGGAGGCTGCTCCTCCTCAGCGTCGTCCGACGCCGCCCTCTTCATGGAGCGGGAGGACTTGCTCTCCTCCTTGTCCTCTTCCAGCTCCCCCTCGTGAGCGGAGGGAGCTTGGGTGTCTCCAGACTTGGTGTCCGGATGCCCTCTTGGGTAGAGGCCTTCCCTGGCCTCCCGCGCCACTTTCTTCTTCTTCTTCTTCTTCTTCTTTTCTTTCTTCTCTGGTGCCTTGTACGGCGCCATGGTCAGCATCTCCTCTAGCAAAGCCGACCGGGGGTCTTCGGGCAGTGGGGCCAGGCTGTCAATTTGCATGGCCTTCTCGAGCTAGCCCTATGGAAGTGAGAGAATGAGGGTTAAATCTCATGGAATACAAATATCCGAACATAGAGCGGATAGAACTTTGTTACCTCCTTACAGGGATGCGCGGTGTCGAGCCTAATGTCTTCCACCTTGGCCGACCAGGCCTTCTGGGGCTTAAACATCACCTTCCATAGCTTGTCGTGGGTGATGCCATAGAAGTATTGCACGGTGGACCAATCCTTGAGTTTGTAAGACCACATTGGGTTGGCCCTTTGTTGGCAGGGTAGGAGGCAGTGGCAGAGCATCAACTGAACCACATTGGTCAGCTTGGCGCCCGTCTTTATCATGTTGGAGATGTGCTTCTACAGCGACTCCACCTCCATGGTGGACCCCCAGTCAAGGTCTTTCTTGGTGAACGAGGTTAGCCTCACCGGGGGTCCGGATCTGAATTTGGGAGCCACCGTCCAGGCCGCCTCCCATGGCTCTGGGATATAGAACCACTCCTTCTGCGAGACTTTGATAGTGTCTATGAATGTGCCCTCCGGCCACTCGACCCGGGCAAGTTTACTGATCATCACCCCGCCGCAATCTGCCTGTTGGCCGTCGACTATCTTTGGCTTGATGTTGAAGACCTTCAGCCACAAGCCAAAGTGCGGCTGGACATGCAAGAAGGCCTCACAGATGACGATAAAGGCTGAGATGTGAAGGAAGGAGTTCGGGGCTAGATCGTTAAAATCCAACCCATAGAAGAACATCAGCCCCCTAAAGAAGGGGTAGAGCGGGAAGCCCAGTCCCTGGTGGAAGTGAGGGACGAACACCACCCTCTCGCCTAGTCGAGGCGTAGGGACGGCCTGGCCCTCCTCTGCGTCCCGGGAATGATTTGGGCTGGGAGGTAGCCAGCGCGCTTCAGGTTCTCAATGTCGTCGTTGGTGATGGTGGAGGCCTCCCACTTGCCCTTGGCACTGGATCCGACCATGGTCGAAGTGAGGGGGTGGATTGAAGGGATTTCTTGTGGATGAATGGCACAGGGCGCTGGAGCTATGTAGATTAGGAAAGTTACGACGAGAGGAAGGAGAAGGCGTACACCGATAGCGGTGGCCGTTTCCCTTTTATAAGCAGCCGAAATACCAAAGGTCCTTTTACTGCACCGTAGGCCTTGCCACTTCCCGATATACTCATGACGTTATGCGCGAGTGTTGCGATCAAAATCATTGATCATATCCCTTAAAAAATGGGGCACGATCCCCACCTTGATGAGACTTGCCAATGAAGGAGCTGCCTCGAACAGCGCATCAAGTACTCACAACGGTTCAGTGCTTATGATCGGTCGTGACCCTTCACCGAAAGTTGTCAGGCGAAGGCACTATTCACACTTGAGCTGTTGGCCTTCAAGGCTAAGCAAAATCAATAATCCGAATTCCGGATATGAATTAATTGAGTACATGGCCGGACCTGACCTTGTAGTTTTTTTGGAGGCTCGACCAAGGAAGATTATTCCGAACACATAGGGGGAGAAGAACTCGCCCGCGAGCCAGAGATTGTAGATGCGGGAGTTACAAGACACCGGCGTTGGAGGCTAGTTCGGGGGCTACTAAGGGAGTCCTGGGCTAGGGGGTCCTCGGGCTGCGGGCCTACTTCTTATGGGCCAGACAGGTGGGCCGTTGTATGACCACTAAGAGACCGAGCTACAAGGCAACTCCGTGTCCGGACAGGAAACCCTCAAAGTTTTGGTGTGTCCTCCAAGTCTAGATAGAAGATTCAGCATGTTTATTTCGCTTGTTGTAACTCACCATGTGTAACCCTAGTACCCTTGGTGCCTATATAAACCAGAGGGTTTAGTCCATAGAGGCTAGAACAACAACCATCATCCTACTGACCTAGGGTTTAGTTCATCTGATCCCGTGGTTGATCGACTCTGTAATCATCCTATACACTTCAATATAATCAAGCAGTAAGTAGGGTTTTACCTCTTAGAGGGGGCCCGAACCTGGGTAAACATTGTGTCCTTTGTCCCTTGTTCCCCATTGATCCAAGATCCACAGCTTGGTACCCCCTACCCGAGATCCGCCGGTTTTGACACCGACACCATGGGATTAGCATATGATCCTTTATTTCTTTTTATCACTGATAATGAAACAAGAAAGTGAAGGAACAAAACTCAAACTACTCTTTATTATATACCTCTCACACTCGATTACATAGATAGGACAGAAAGCAAGCACTCGAAGCAAAAACCATACTAAACTTTTTTTCTTCTAAATCACGAAATAACTAAGTATCAAACTAAGATAGATAATGATGATAAAAAGAGATGGTAATACAATAACGGGGTACCTCCCCCAAGCTTGGAACAAGCCATGGGTGGTGCCCATACCCATGTACTCAAGTGTCTTTCTTCGATGATGGTGGTGGGCTTGTCCTTCAGCTTCAATAAGTACTCCAGGTTGTTGTCGATCCTTCGGAGAGCATGATTTTGTTCCTCCAATAAGATAACCTCATGAGTGAAAGATGTATTTTGAGAACAGATTGCTTCAAAAACCTTAAGTGTATCAATTTTAGATGGAGGGAGATTATGATAAAGGGTTTGTATGATATCTCCCTCTTATATAGCTCGTCCTTCGGGCATGGATTGGCCTCCTCCTTCATGGGTTTGTCTTCCCACGACCTCTTTCGCTTCCTCCTGCTTGCCGGTGTCCTCCTCTCCTAATGGCCACTCGTAATACACCTCGCTGAAAGGACGTTTGCTCGGCGAAGGTTGCACGATCCGATGCTTGGTGCGAAGCCTTCAGGGAGCCATGGCAATTTAGATCTCTTAGAAAAACAGCCCGAAACAAGAACAGAGGAGAAACTTGCGAAGCGGTGGTCAAAACATATGGGATTATATATAAAGAATTTTTATCTTGCGAAACAAGTATTCTGGAAGAAAATGGAGTCAAGAAGGGACACGACGGGCCCACAAGGCAACCCGGCACGCCCAGGGACTAGGGCCCGCCCTGTTGCCTTGTGACCTTCTCGTGGGTCCCCTTGGTTGGTTCTTATTTTTGTATTTTTCTAATTTTCCAATTTTCAAAACGGACAGAAATAATTTTTATGGAATTTTTGGAGTCAGTTTACTTACAGTATCACATACCTACCCCTTTTCAGGGTTCTTGAGTGTTCCTGATAGAGGCAAAGGTGTCCCATCTTTTGATGAGATGGTGGCTATCATTTTTGGTGGAGTAAACTTTGACGATCCGACTACGAATGTGTGAGGACATCGTGCCTTAGCAAACGCTAAACCAACTCCGAGAAGTTATTGACCACGCCAAAGCACGATAAACTTGACCATGAAGGATTGTTTCCTATAGGCAAATGAAGAACAAGCATGAAACTGAGATTGCAACCTAAATATTGTGAATTTAAGAGGAAAGCTTTATTGATCAAAGTGGGGTTCTTTGACGTCTTTTTCTGGTCGTTGAACATAAACGAAGTACACGAAGTTGCAGCTATGACAAACTTTAATCTAAACAAAACCCAAAGTCTAAACGACGCCCTAAGGGCCATATATATGGAGGAATAGTGGGGAATTTCATGACCCCTTGGAGGAGGGGTCCGAAACCAACCCTAACTCCGTTTCCCCACACATACGGACTCTAAAAACAGCCTATTCTAAGTATTTTAAAATTACATGGGCCTGGCCCAATAATAAGGTGACGTAGCACCTATAATAGCCTCTGGACGAAATTTATGAAGTAGCATCTTGTATATTTCATCCAAGCCTTCATGCACTCATTACAGTGGCTTCAAAGCCCTAAAATCATCACTTGAAACTCCGTTCTTGTTCCCCATGCGCATGCCATCATCTCCATGCTTGATCTTTCTCCAATGTTCATCATTGTTGTCCAAACTAGGCCCTTCATTTGTAAGCAAAACAAATGTATCCAATTTAGGCAACATCATATTCTCATGAACATATGAATCGTTACCAAGAAATGAAAGTACCTGATAATTTAATTGGCGTGCGCGAGCTCTAGTAATTGGTCCAGTATATATAGCAGTAGGGGCTGTGGGTGTAACTTTGTTATTGATGTCCTCATATCCCTTAATCTTCTTGAATTGAAGTCATCCTCGATGGAAGCTCATCTTCCTCACCCAAGTAAGGCTTCAAATCTGCAATGTTAAAAGTGAGACTAACCCCAAAATCTATAGGTAGCTCAAGTTTATATGCATTATCACTTATTTTCTCTAACACCTTAAAAGGACCATCAGCACGTGGCATTAGCTTTGACTTGGGCAAATCAGGAAACCTATCCTTACGCAAATGTTACCAAAAAAAATCTCCAGGTGCAAAGACAACATGTTTTCTACCCTTACCTCCAGCAAGTTTATATTTAGCATTTATGCGCTCAATATTTTCCTTAGTTAACTCATGCATTTTTAAGATCAATTCAACATGTTGTTTCAAAATTAAACTTCTCCGAAGATGGAAGAGGCAAAAAATCAATGGGTGCGCGAGGTAGGAAACCATACACAATCTCAAAAGGGCACATCTTAGTAGTAGAATGCAACGAATGATTATAAGCAAATTCAATATGAGGCAAGCATTCTTCCCACATTTTAAGGTTATTCTTCTAAATTAACCCTAAGCATGGTAGACAAAGTTATATTAACTACTTCAATTTGTCCATCAGTTTGGGGGTGACATGCAGTACTAAAAAGCAGTTTAGTCCCCAACTTAGCCCATAAACATCTCCAGAAGTGGCTAAGAAATTTAGTATCATGATCTGAAACAATTGTATTTGGCACACCATGCAAGCGAATAATTTCATGAAAGAACAAATCAGCAACATTAGCATCATGATCGCTTTTATGACTTTTTATAAAGTGTGCCATTTTTGAGAATCTATCCACGACAAAAAATATTATATCCCTCCCCTTCTTTGTTCGAGGTATACCTAAAAGAAAGTCCATAGATATATCCTCCCATGGAACACTAGGTATAGGCAAAGGCATATGTAAACCATGAAGATTGAGTCGTGACTTAGCTTTTTGACATGTAGTGCAGCGAGCAACAAAACGCTCAACATCCCATCTCATCTTTGGCCAAAAGAAATGTGTAGCAAGTATATCCTCCATCTTCTTTACACCAAAGTGTCCCATTAATCCTCCTCCATGCGCCTCCTACAACAACAAAAGGCGAACAGAGCTAGCTGGAAAGCATAGCTTGTTAGCACAGAACACAAATCCATCATTAACGATGAACTTGTTCCATGTTCTCCCTTCTTTACAATTCTGCAATACATCTTTAAATTCAGCATCATGCACATATTGATCTTTGATGGTCTTCAAACCAAATATTTTAAATTCAAGTTGTGAAAGCATAGTATAGCGACAAGACAAAGTATCAACAAGAACATTTTCTTTACTCTTGTGTTTTATGAAATAAGGGAAAGTCTCAATGAATTCAACCCATTTAGCATGTCTACGATTCAGTTTTGCTTGACTTTTAATATGTTTCAAATATTCATGATCAGAATGTATAACAAATTCTTTGGGCTATAAATAATGTTGCCATGTTTCTAAAGTCCGAACAAGAGCATATAATTCTTTGCCATAAGTAGAATAGTTCAGACTAGGCCCACTCAATTTTTCAGAAAAGTATGCAACAGGTTTACCATCTTGTAATGACACACCTCCTAATCCAATTCAACCAGCGTAACATTCAAGCTCAAAAGTCTTATTAAAATCAGGAAGTTGGAGTAAAAGAGCATGTGTCAACTTATCTTTCAATATCGTGAAGGCTTCTTCCTGTGCGGTACCCCAAACAAAAGGCACATCCTTCTTTGTAAGCTCATTGAGAGGTGCAGCAATGGTGCTGAAATCTCTCACAAAATGCCTATAGAAACCAGCGAGGCCAAGAAAACTGCTCACTTGTGTGACCGTTTTGGGTTGCGGCCAACTCTCAATAGCTTCAATCTTGGCTTTATCAACTTCAATTCCCTGTGGTGTAATAACAAAGCCAAGAAAAGATAATCGGTCGGTGCAAAAGGTGCACTTCTCAAGGTTACCAAACAAACATGCATCACGTAGCGCAACAAAAACATAACATAAATGTTCCAAATGTTCCTCCAAAGATCTGCTATAAATCATTATATCATAAAAATAGATTACCACAAATCGTCCTATGGAAGCATGTAAAACTTCGTTCATTAATCTCATGGAAGTACTAGGTGCATTAGTTAACTCAAAAGGCATGACTAACCAATGATATAATCCAAACTTAGTTTTAAATGTTGTTTTCCATTCATCTCCCAATTTCATACGAATTTGATGGTATCCACTACGCAAATCAACTTTGGAGAATATTGTAAGCCACTCAATTCATCAAGCATATCATCTATCCTAGGAATATGATGATGATAACGAATAGGAATTTAGTTAATGCCTCTACAATCAACACACATACGCAATGTACCATCCTTTTTTGGAACTAGTATAAAGGAACAACACAAGGACTAAGAGATTCATGTTTATAACCTTTGTCGAGCAGCTCCTATACTTGACATGTAATCTCCTTCGTGTCCTCTAGATTGGTATAGTATGGTGCACGGTTGGGTAGCGATGCACCGGGAATTGAATCAATTTGATGCTCAATCCCTCAAATAGGTGGTAATACCAATGGCACGTCTTGTGGAAAGACGTCAGTGAACTCCTGCAAAATGTTAGTGACAGCATGTGGCAATGAGGAAGGCATGTCCTCAAATGAAAATAATGCATCTTTGCACACAAAAGCATAGCAAATAGATTTGTTGAAATCGAGATCATTAATATCAGATTTGGTGGCAAGTAAACATCCACTTTTCAATTTAATTTCAGATGCAACACTACATGATGGTTTATTATTAGGCTTCATTTGTTGATCAAATTCTTTTGCCACAATCTGATTTTCACTCTTGTTTTGCTCCTGTTTTGCTTTACTAGCTCTAGTAAGATCAACTTTCAAAATGTGTTTAGGAGACATAGGAAGCAAAGTAATATGTTTATCCTTATCAACAAGAGTATACTGATTGTTTCTACCATGGTGTACAGAATTTTTATTGAATTGCCATGGCCTACCAAGTAATAAAAAGCATGCTTGCATAGGTACCACATCACAATCAACATAATCAGCATATGTAGCGATACTAAAATGCACACGCACAGTACGTGTTACCTTAACCTTGTCGCTGTTATTGAACCATTGTATGTTGTAAGGATGAGGATGTCGTCTAGTGGTGAGAGTCAGCTTCTCCACCATGTCCATGCTAGCCAAGTTGTTGCAACTCCCTCCATCAATGATGAGGCGAACAGAAAGTTCCTTCACAACTCCCTTTGTATGGAACAAATTGTGCCACTGGTTTTGCTTAGCCTGTGTTACCTGCACACTCAGAACATGTTGAGCAACTAAACTTTCATACCTGTCAGCATCGTCAGCAGCCATGTATTGCGTCTCTTGTTCAGAATCATGTCCACCCTGCTCTTCACTAGCAATAAGAGCCAAAGTCTCCTCATCATAGTCACTAGCGGACTCATACCCACCATCCTCAGTAACAATCATCACACACGGAGATGGACATTTGCTAGTGTAGTGACCTCCACCCTTGCAACAATGACATATAACCTCATGTGTTCGCCCTGTTGACGCCATGGATGAAGAAGAGCTCTGTGCAGAACCAGAAGGTGTGCTCTTCGCGGATGGTGGTGGTGGTGCCTGTTGTCTTGTATCATGCTTGGAGTTAGCGACTGAAGTAGGCGGTGCTGTAGTAGGACGGCTGGAAGTAGAGGATGTACATGGTGCCCAAGATAAAGATCGACCTGTAGGAAAATTAGTTCGTGCCAATGCCTGTCGATCATGCACTTCACGTTCTGCTCTGTAAGCAAGATGGAATAAAATAGTGATATTATTATACCCCTTATACTCTAAAATGGTCTGAATCTCTCTATTTAATCCGCCCATAAAACGTGCAAGCATAGCTTTATTATCCTCAACAATACCACATCTAATCAGGCCAATTTGTAATTCCTGATAATATTCGCCTACGTAATTTTTTCCTTGTCTCAAACATTGCAATTTTTGTAGTAAATCACGTTGATAATATGGTGGAACCCAACAAGTACGCATAGCAGTTTTCAAAGAAGCTCAAGTAGTTGGGTTATTATTAGGATATAATCTATGATGTTTAGACCACCACACACAAGCAAAACTAGTGAATGCACAAAGAGCAGCAGCAACACGTGTCTCCTCGGGATATTGTAAACAGGTAAAACATTGTTCAGTTTCTAACTCCCAGGTAAGATACATATCAGGAACATATCTACCATCAAATGGTGGAATATTTAATTTTAGTTTAGGGAGATGGTCAGGATCTCATACCTGAGGTGGAGGTGCAGCCCTACCGTTGCGATTATATGCATGTGGATGACCTGGTGGTGGTGTTGGTGGTTGCACGTAGTTCTGATTTGATCAACCTCATCATCGTAATCGCCCACGTAATCGTCCTCCTCGGCAGCAGGAGCAGGAGCTACAGAAGCATCAACAGTAGGTGCAACGGCCGTAGAAGTTTGGCCTGGCTCAAGTGGAACGCACATTCCTCGGCCCACTTGATTTGGAAGACGACGTTGTTGTTGTTGTTGCAGAGGTGCGACAGGTGCAGCCGGTGGTGGTTGTGGAAGACGCGCAAGCAATTCATTAAATTTGTTATCCAGCTTTGTTTCGAACGTCTTCTCAAGGCCAGCTATGTTATCCATGGCCTCTTTAAAATTAGTTAGCACATCTTGCACATGTTCAGTCATCATTTGCTGAAATTTATCATGTAACTCCTTGTTCATCATGTTCTCCCAGTCAGTATCGTCGGCTTGTGATCCTGCCATGGTTAGTAGCAATAGAAACACACAAGAATATGATCCTACAGACTACTAGGAAGTGGTGTGGTGGTGTGGTGGAGTCACAAATCCTTCAAGCCAATCTCAATTTCTTACCAGTTCTTACCCAGCAGTAGGCGGTGATCGACAACCGTGGTAGTCACAACTCTAAAAGCATGGATAAAGCGATTGCCAGGTGGTCTCAAATGCACGACGTAGATGTATGTGGAGCTGGTAAGGCTTATAATATGGTAGCAAAAAGGGTCAACAATAATCAATTCAGAGATATAAAGTTGAAGAAACGCTCAATGACGGTACTGTGCAGGTCCTAGGCTACACCGTGCTAGAGACGCGAACCTATAACACTAACAAAATTACAGCGCTGCATGTAAACAAAGGAGGAGCATACTCTGAATTTTTTTGCTTTCTTTTTTTTGCACTTTTTTTGCTCTGCAACAATTTTTTTCGAAAAAGTCTACAAATGGTCTAAAAACTGCCTAACCAAAATTTTCCAGACTTAGTTTTTTTGCTCTCTTGGTCACGACTTGTAGTATGCCATGATCTGGAAATTGAAAACAAAGCAACAAATACTGGACTTAGACTAGGACTTGTGGCGGAGATGAATCTTGTGGAACTCGGACTGGTGGCAGATATACGTTGGGGCGGTGGAACACGGACTGGTGGCGAATCTGGAATGGAGGTGGACTCGGATTGGTGTGATGGCAGCAGATATGTGGTGGAGTGTATGGACTAGGATCGGTGATGGATATGCGATGGTGGTATATGGCATTGGTGATGGCGATGGTGGTATATGGCAGCGGTGATGACAATGGTGCAGCGGTGGTGATGAGATGGTGCGCCGGCGGCATGACAACCTGTGAACAGAATTTGAAACTCTAAGAGACTAGACACTAAGACCAGCAACTCAACACGACAATGCAATCGCAAATTCAGCAAAGCAAAACACCGAACAGAAAATTGCAAAAAGATTGGTTCGGATATGATGATCTAACCATAATTTTTTGTGGCTTTTTCGTGGACTATAGGTATGAAGAATAGATGCGATCTAAACTATGAAAAACTGGAAAATCTCACTGAGCAACCTGGAACTCTGATACCACTTGATAGAGGCAAAGGTGTCCCGTCTTTCGAGGAGATGGTGGCTATCCTTTTTGGTGGAGTAGACCTTGATGATCCGACTACGAACGTGCGAGGGACGTCACACCTTAGCAATCGCTAAACCAACTTCGAGAGGTTATTGACCACGCTGGAGCATGATCAACCTAACCATGAAGGTCTGTTTCTTGCAGGCAAATGAAGAACAAGCAAGAAACTGAGATTGCAATCTAAATATTGTGAATTTAAGAGGAAAGCTTTATTGATCAAAGTGGGGTTCTGTGACGTATTTGTCTGGTCGTTGAACACAAACAAAGTACGCGAAGTTGCAGCTATGGTGAAGTTTAATCTAAACAAAACCCAAAGTCTAAATGACGCCCTAAGGGCTGTATATATGGAGGAATAGGGGAAATTTCAGGACCCCTTGGAGGAGGGGTCCGAAACCAACCCTAGCTCTGCTTCCCCACACATACGGACTCTAAAAACAGCCTATACAAAAGTATTTCAAAATTACATGGGCCTGGCCCAATAATAAGGTGACACATCACCTATAATAGCCTCTTGACGAAATTTATGAAGTAGCATCTTTTATATTTCGTCCAAGCCTTCATGCACTCAATACGGTGGCTTCAAAGCCCTGAAATCATCACTTGAAACTCCGTTCTTGTTCCCCTTGCGCATGCCATCATCATGCCATCATCTCCATGCTTGATCTTGCTCCAATGTTCATCCTTCTTGTCTAAGCTAGGCCCTTCATTTGTAAGCAAAACAAATGTATCCAATTTAGGAAGCATCATATTCTCATGAACATAAGAACCATTACCAAGAAATGAAAGTACCTGATAATTGGTGTGCGCGAGCTCTAGTAATTGGTCCTATATATGTAGTAGTAGGGGCTGTGGGTATAACTTTGTTAGTTTTGTCCTCATCAGTTCCGGAAGGTCTCTCTTATGTTTTCTTCCGGTGTCATAGTTTGAACAATATTAGTTTCAACATTAATGGGCATACCTGAGATATAATGTTTAATCCTTTGCCCATTCACCACCCTCGGATTGGTGCCTTCAGCATTGTTTATCTTATTTGCTTCAGAGCAATAAACTTCTTCGACGATATATGGTCCTTCCCATTTAGAGAGAAGCTTTCGTGCAAAGAATATAAAACAAGAGTTGTACAAAAGAACTTGATCACCCACATTTAATTCCCGTTTTTGGATTCTTTTTTCATGCCATGTTTTAAACTTTTCTTTAAACAACTTGGCATTTCCATAAGCTTGTATCCTCCATTCATCTAACGAGCTAATATCAAACAACCTCTTTTCACCGGCATGTTTGAAATCATAGTTAAGTATTTTAATTGCCCAATACGCTTTATGTTCTAACTCAGGAGGTAAATGACATGCTTTTCCGTAGACCATTTTATATGGAGACATACCCATATGATTTTTATAAGCGGTTTTATAAGCCCATAATGCATCATCAAGTTTCTTAGACCAACTCTTTCTAGATCTATTAACAGTCTTCTACAAGATTAATTTTATTTCTCTACTACTCAATTCAACTTGATCACTAGAATAAGGATGATAAGGTGATGCAATTCTATGGTTGACATCGTATTTAGCAAGGTGTTTACAAAATGCACCATGAATAAAATGTGAACCACCATCAATCATTGAATATCTAGGGACTCTAAACCTCGGGAAAATAACTTCCTTAAGCATTTTAATAGAAGTGTTATGATCAGCACTTGTCGGTGCAACTAACACTGAGTCTGTTGCCCAGACTGTGCACAGGCCTAAGATCAAGATTGCAACATCCAAGACCAAACCAAGCACAATAGATCAACTCTTTGAAGAACCAAAGTGCAGATCAAGAAGACCAAGTCAAGCCAAGGAACAAGGCTCCACTAAGGGAAAGCCTCCCTTGCCGGGCAGGCGAGCCTGGCGAGGTCAAGGTTGCCCCGGAAGCAAGCCTCAAGACCGCCCTAGCAGGCCTGCTGGGTCCTACGAAGGCAAAACACCCCGCCAAGGCTTCACCGCTCCACCTCATAGTGACGCAAGTCATCGATCGGTGCGGTGTCAAGCCCCAAAGTGACTAAGTGGCTGTCTTTTGCCACATGGCAGCCATTTCCTACAAGAATCACCTCCAAATGGCACCCGTCCAACGACGTGTCATGCAGACAGGAGAGAAGGTGGCCGAACAGCCTGGCAAGGCGTGCCGGGCAAGCCATGATGTGACACTAAGCGGCGTATTTAATGCGCTCTGCCCTGTCTGCAAAGTAGATATGATAGCACTGTTTTCTATCTAATCAGTACACAATGACTGATTTTCCACTGTGGTGACCACTTGATCTATAAAAGGAGGCCCATGGCAACCATAGAGAGGATTCGGACCCTTGTACACTCATACGCGCGTAGCTGCTCTCACCCCGAGGCAACGCTGCTGGGCAAGAATGCTGTGTTTCCACCACAATCCACCATCAATCCACCAAAGCAGGAGTAGGGTTTTACACCTCACGGCGGCCCGAACCTGGGTAAAACTGCCCGTGTAATCTCTGCCGGGCTGCGCGACGTTCTCCGCTCTTTGTGCAATGTGCTCAGTCCCCCTGCCGAACCAAAAGGGGCTCATGGCCCCATAGGTGGCCGTGGTTTCCCACGACATCTTTGGTGCGCCAGGTAGGGGGACAGCGCTTGCATGAACCCGAGAATCGTATGTAGCGCGTCATCGTCAGCATCGTTCTCTTCATCAACGGCTCCCTCGTCCATGGTGCCCAAGAAGAAACCCGGTGCCGCCGCCCAGCCGTCCTCCTCGAAGGCCCCGCCGCCCGCGACCATCGACGCTGCGGGGGCTATGGGGACGCCTGGGGATGTGGACGCTGTGGGGGATGTGGTCGATGTAGGCAGCGTCGCCACCACCTCCCCTGTGGCCGAAACAGGAGCAGGAAGCACCAGAGGAGGACAGCACCAACATCATCCCAACGGTCATGCTTTACGAGGTATGGGTAGAGAGATCATTCTGTCAGCACCTCTCCGCCCGGCCGAAGGGCACAACCACAGCGGTGGCACTTGCTCTGGGGCGAATCGCAATCCTCCGGCCGCCCCCGTTGCGGGCGCGACCGCAGGGCATGCTCCACCCCCGGAGCAAGCTGACACAGCCAATGCACCAAGTGGAACCGCTGGTCCACAAGCGCCTCCACCTCATCATCACGCCGTCTTAGCGACTTGCTTGTGACGGCGAGAGCACGGCGCAACCACTACCGGCACCACCAGGAGCTGGGCGACATTACGATCTTCATCGACATCCATGCCAACCACCCCTTCGGAGGCCATGCACGGGCCCAGCTGCTGTTGAGATTTCCGCCGGCAGCCGATCAGATGGATGAGTGGAGAGCCACCATTCAGAGCCTAATTGGCTTCGTCGAGGCGGGAGGACCATAGCGAGCTGGCCCGCCATGGCCTCCCTAGGCGACGACAACAGCCCCCGCTGCAGGCCATGCGGGAGGGGCCACCCCCACGGTGCAGTCCCCTCCACGGCAGCCAGTGCGGGAGCTGCACGACCAAGAACCCGACGACATCTCGATGGCTTCTCCGACCCTCGAGCGCATCAAGGCCAACGGCGAGCCCTGGAGGACAGGCAAAGGGAAGGCACGCGCGTCACCAGCGAGCGACGCCGTGATGCCCACCGCCAGTTCGACAGGCATGGTGGCTCCGACGTCGATGAGCCCGCACTCGCCGAAGGCGGGTACCTGCCTTTTGAGGCTGGGTGCCCCGCCTTCACTCGTGAGTTGCGGCAAGACCGTTGGCCGTCCACCCGCACGTTCAAGCCAGAGATACCAGAGAAGTATGACAGGAGACTGAACTCGGCAGAGTTCTTGAGAATCTACACCATCGCTATTCAAGCTGCCGGGGGAAGAGATGAGAAGGTATTCGCCAGCTACTTCCCTTTGGCACTCAAGCGAAATGTGCGGTCTTGGCTGATACACTTGCCAGAGAACTCCATTTCAACCTGGGCTGGCCGATGCCATGAGTTCATTGGCGCCTTCACAGTCGGCCATCAAGAACCAGGGCGGCCCAGCGACTTGCAGCTCCTCCCACAGAAAGAAGGAAAGATTTTGCGGAAGTACATGCAGAGGTTGAGACGAGTCCACAGGAATATTCCAGACATCCACCCGGCAGCTGTGATAGCTGCGTTCCAGTCCAACGTGCGCAATTGTTGGATACATTCCAAGATGAACATTTGATTGCCCAAGACTGTGAAGGAGCTTTACGCTCTAGTGGATAAGTGTGCTCGAGTAGAGGAGGGGAGGAAGCTCCCCGGAGAAGAGGATGGCATCGACATCGACTCAGAGGATGATGACGAAACCACCAGTCAGAAGAAGAAGAACAAGAAGCGCAATAAAAAGCACAAGGATAAGACAGTGATGACCGTTGAGGGATCGGGCACGCCTAGTACCGGCAAGAAGGCCAAGGCTGAGGTACCCGGCAAGGAAGTTGCTCCGTGCACTGATTGCCGGGAAGCCGCGACTGCCGAGAAGGCTGGGAAAGGCGATGGCCCGTACTACAAGATCCATCGGACCAAGGGCCATGATCTCCAGGAGTGTCATCAGGTTGAGCAGCTCGTCAAGAAGCAGAGGGCTGAATATGAGAAGCGTGATAAGGAAAAAGGTCAGAATGGCGCTGGCGGGAAGGGCCGCGGCGGCGGAGCAAGCCGCCCCGGCAAGGCTCCTCAGAATCAAGGAAAACCTGCCAGAGGCCATGAGAAGGAGGATTGCAACGATGAGAGTGATGGAGGAGATGAAGAGGAAACCAGCGAGCAGGAATTCCAGAAGGCCACTGACGCCCTGTGCATTGACGGGGGTGCATCTTTGCACTCCTCTCACCGCCAACTTAAACGGTGGGCGTGTGAAGTCAATCCCGGGGAGCCAGCGGCAGATTCTCGGAGGCCGCTCAAGTGGTCCCGCACGCCCATCATCTTCGACGAAGAGGACCACCCTGACCGCACCACCGCGGTAGGGTGCTTGCCGTTGTTGGTATCGCCAACAATCCGCAACCTCAAAGTCACGATGATGTTGGTTGATGTCGGGGCTGGATTTTTTGGGACATAAAATCCCAGCAAATGACCGTCGTGTCATCACCAGCCCCAGGATTACTGTTGCTGGTGGACACCTTCTTGATACAGAATTCCAGGCAATTACAAGAAATTGAGTACAAGACCATAAATGTCCAATGAATATAAAAAGGATCTCTACTACTGGATGACGGAAGCGACTCGTGGATCTCCAACGCTGATGGGACTCCATTCCCATAGGAACAGCTGACCTGGATAACTCCTATCCCGCGTGGCTGTATCTCCAATTCCTAGGTCGCGGGGGCTCCGTGTTGCTCCTCTCTAAAATATGATCTGGCCAAGACAATAGCCAGGGACAAGCCTGTGAGTACGTTTGAATGTACTCGCAAACATAATGAACAAAAGATATAACGAATGCATATGCTCATGTTGGATCCTACTAAATGCTCATGCTGACTAAAATCTTAGACATGGCATGCTAATAACAAAATGATACGGAAGTAAATATATAGCATGTCAATCATAATCAAGCTTAATAAAAAAATAGAAGCTAACAAATGTCACGGGTAGTCTAGCCAGCCCAGGTGACATTCAAAAAATAAGAGGAATGCCAATCGGGTGTCTAAAAGAGAGTCGGGCGAGACAGGACCGCCCGAAAACTCAAGCGACGCCATGAAAGGTCTCGAAAAGAAATGCCAAACGGGTGTCTAAAAGGATAATCGGGCGAGACAGGACCGCCCGAGAATCCAGCGACACCACGAGAGGCCTTGAAAAGAAATGCCAAACGGGTCTATAAAAGGAGAATCGGGCGAGACAGGACCGCCCGAGAATCCCAAGCGACGCCACGAGAGGTCTTGAAAAGAAATGCCAGTCGGGTGTCAAAGTGACGCCATGGTCAGTCTTGAAAAGAAATGCCAAACGGTTATCCATAAGAGAGTTAGGCGAGACAGGACTGTCCGAGACTCGAGAGACGTCTCGTAAGGGCTTTAAAATAAAACCGAATGCCAGGGTAGTCTAGCCAGCCCAGGTGACACTCAGAAAATAAAATAAGAGAAACGGGTTAGTCCACAATAATATTCATATCATCAATAATATTAATGGTAATAATATCAGTAGTGACAATAATCATCCTGCAAATAATCATGCTTGCTTTTAATTATTTCCTCCAAAGACCAACACCGGGACCGACACTTGACCCACCCAGCTAATGCCCTTGACCGTGGACACGGCTATTCGAATAGATATAACTCTGCAGAGGGTGTACTCTTTACCCACGTGTATGGGGTTTCTTTAGTCAGTCTCGTGACACTGGCTAATTCCCATTACGGTCTTTGCGTTGAAAACACGCTTGACCAGCACACACCAGATTAACACACCGGATGCCAGGAATCACCCAAAACATCGTTCCAGAAAAACTCTAAGTCGGGGAGACAACAATCTTGAGTAGCATGGGATCACTATTCATACGCGCGGATAACAAGGGGGGACCCCCTCTCGGCTACAACCGGTAACACCCATGCCCCCTAACCCGATGACAGGATTTAGTCCTTGGCCATGGAAACCCTCATCGTGGCCCTCTTTGTGGTGTGTACCCGGACAGGGGTTAACAACTTACTAAGCCGTACCTTCCTTGCGGAAGGACCCGTGGCAGCACGGTATTCCAGCTAGGTGTAACGGAACAAGACTCGATCTAGGCCGACTCAGGAGGTGTTACGTATTATCACCGGCATATATATATAATGGGACACCACCATGTCAAAACAAGGCGCGTGCCCACTGGCATGTCCAAGGCAGGAGTACACTCCTGGTTTCTCACAATCTTTCTGCATGTCATACACTTGAGTGAAATGCAAGCAAGTGAATAGATGATGTGACCATGCATGCATGAATGTTTCTACTCATACAGTGCAAACCCAACTGATGTAACCATGTCATGCAATATGCAACACCATATCCAAATTTCATATATGCTTGCCTTGTCCAAAGTGGTTAGGAGAAAACCCCTCCAAATTTCCAGCAAAGTTTCCTCCCTCTTTTTCTGAAAAAATTCAAATTCAAATAAAATTTTCATGACAGTACAAAAACTTGTCTCAAAATATTTTTAAATAAATACTAGAAAAAACTTGAGAGAAAAATAAGAATTTACAAAAAAGAATCAACTCATTTGGACAAGTGGTTTAAAAACTAGAAGCGGTCAAAGTACTGGTCAAAACTGTCTTTATATTAAAACAGATAAGGAAACGATTTGGGACAGTATACGCTTCTCAGCGGAGAAGGCGTAAAAGGCAGAGTACACCTTCGTTTTAAGCACAGAACGAGAGAGAGAGAGAGAGCTGACGGGTGGGGTCCACCCGTCGGGTTTGAACTGCGCTCGCGCGCGAAGAGAGAGAGGAGGCGGCATTCACCGGCGAGGATCACCGGAGTTTCAGAGGGCTGCGAGGATATGGGCGTGCTCGGGGAGGTGTTCCGCATCAGTGGGTGGTGGTGGTGGTCACCGGCGAGCACCGGAGCGACAGCGAGGTCGACGGCGACGGACGGTGATTCGGGTGTGTCGGGGTTTCACCGGAGTGAGCTCGGGAGGTGGAATTGGAGTGCGGAATCGGTGAGTGGGGGTGATATGAGGCTACTGGCAAGATTTTAGCGGTGGAGGTGGAGTGGTGGCGACATACTGGTCGGTGAGGGAGGCGGCGGATCGGTGGCCGGAGTCGGGGAAGAAGGCCTCCCCGAGGTCGGAGGAGTGCACGAAAGGGTGATTGGGGTGTGGTGGAGGTGGTGTGTGTGGAGAGAATGGAGCTCGGGGGCCCTTTTTATAGGCGATCAGGGGGGGCCAGAAACTTGCGGGCGACGCAGGAGTTACTCCGGCCGTCGAGTTAGGTTATGGCGGTGGCAAGGTGCGGCGAGGGGTTAATGAGGGCGGTGGAGGGCTCCGGAGCGGTCGGCACGGATGAGCTCGAGCTCTCCGGCCTTATCCACGGTGTGGCCACCGTTTGGGTGTGGTTGCGCTGGCTTGACTCCGGCAACTGCTAGGAGGGTCATGGGCAGCGCGGTTGGCATGGTCAGCGTGCGGAGAAGCGGAGAGAACCAACACATGGGAGGAGAGGTGGGTCGGGGAGGTGCGGCGCAGTGATGGAGGTCGGTGGCCAAGGCGGCTCTGCTTGGCCCGCCGTGGATGAGCACGGTGGCCGTTGCACGAGCCTGCCGATAGCTCACCGACGAGGAGAGGCTGGGGAGTGGGCCAGGGAGTCGGGGCATTGATGGGCAACAGTGATGCCATGGTGGAGAAGGAAGGGGAGGGGTGCATGACACCGTTTGCCACTGATCTCTGAAGAATTAAATTAACTGAATTTCAGTCAAGTCTGAACAATGCAACCTCATGTGTATGATGCACTGACAGATGGTGCTAGGGATTTTAGAATTTTTTGTGGATTTTTGTGGTGAAGTGTTGATGCAAATAAGAGAGGTTTGCAAAGTTTCAGAAATTTTGGAGAAGTTTAGAATAGGTTTTGAGCAAGGAATCTGTTTCTGGTCCAAATTTGAATTGAATAAATTTTGAAAATTTTGAACTATAGAACCAAGTGTTTTTGGTGAAATGGGTTGTGGGTACCATCTAGTTGCTAGGATAGTTTTGGTGGAGGCAGAAAAGTTGTAGAAAATTTAGTTCCTTTGTAACTCAAAGAAACCATGAATATTGTAAATTCCATCTTTGGAATTTATTAAAGTATGAAAAATATTGTTGTGGGGTGGGAGAGAGTTGGATACTATACTATAAATGTGAGATTGGCTTGGGGATAATTTAGGAGTGGTAGAAAAATTATAGAGTGAGTTTTAGAAGGGTTTGAAAGAGTTGGACGGTATCATTTTAATGAAATTATTTAATCATTGAAAACTTTTCTGAAATATTTTTGATCCTCCAAAATAGATTCCCAAACAAAACCATCTAGCAAAACAGAACCATTTAATAAAAGTTGAAACTCAATTAAAATCTGAAAAGGTTTTCAAAACAAAAGAGAGAAGATAAGATCAAAATGGTTTTCAAGAATTTCATTTTAAAGAAAAGATTTTTTTTTAAATCCAGGAAGAATGTTTTGGGGAAATTTTTATTATGAAAATAATTCCTACTGTTATTAAAGTATAAAAGAAAAGGTTTAGGAAAACTACCAAAGCCCAAAATATTATTTGCAAAGATTTCTATATGGAGGGAAGAATTTTGAAGGTCAGAAACAAAAAAGGCTCTATAATTATTAAAGGACCTGTTATAAATCAAAATTTTATTTCTGACCAAATTTTACTTAATAAAAAATGTGATTAAATTTTTGGGGTGTTACAAACTCTACCCCCCTTAAGAAAATCTCGTCCTCGAGATTTGTTAAGGGCGGAGGAACTAAATGCAACCCGCAACTAATAAGTAATCATATACAAGGCAACAACACAAAAGCACATTATTCAATCAAACACTACACGCTGCTAGAATCATACACATGATCGTCCACGGCATGACGGTAGAATCTACATGGCAACTACTCTAGCGGACTCAGTCCACTTTGTTGACATCCAGTCGGGCGTGTCTCGCAGACGTCGAAGCTTCTCCGTGGGCTTCAACTTCGGAGTTGGCTGGAGTAGAATGAGAAGCTACAGGGCTGGGCTAGCGGTGATGACCCACACGGGGTGTAGTGGCTACAGTCCCGTTGGAGAAAATCCCCCAGAGACAACGGAGTTCATCCGGGGAAGCGAATGCATTGCCTGGGTGGACAACAGGGCAGACCTTGAGGGCTCGATTGGTCTCCCAAACAGCACTATCGGGGTGTCAGTGGCGGTTACAGCTTCACTTCTCACTGGGGT
Source organism: Thinopyrum elongatum (assembly GCA_011799875.1). Classification (NCBI taxonomy): domain Eukaryota; kingdom Viridiplantae; phylum Streptophyta; class Magnoliopsida; order Poales; family Poaceae; genus Thinopyrum; species Thinopyrum elongatum. The sequence continues at coordinate 197,160,929 of CM022301.1, read as the reverse complement.
TAGGAGAGCAAGCATCCTGCGGGTGGCAATTAGATCAAGGGTGATCTGATCGAAGAGTGCCTCTTGCGCTCTTAGGTAGCGCACCAGATGCACTAGGGCAGGATCCGTCTCATGGTCTCCGTTCGAGACTTGGGTCGGGCTACCATAGTTTTCATGACTAGGGTAGTAGTAAAAAGGACGGATGTTAACTCTCGGCGATTGGTGCCAGAGTTGAACTATAGCCTCTCAGGCTACAAGCTGGATGGCATGGGGCTCGTCGAAAGTCATCCCTCCAGTGAACCGATAGGGGCATTCTGACGTGATGCTCTGTCCATAGATGTGCACCGTGGCCTAGAAGTGATGGATGGCATCACTCATGTGCTCTTGGTACACAACATATTCTGGGGGCTCTTCCGTGCCAAAAGCTTGTTGAGTGAGATTGGCGAGGATGGCTACAAAGCCTTCAAGCTTGACTGCGGGGGTCTTGTTGTGCATGATGGGGCCGGGCATCTTGGTGGTTGGATATCGAACTGAGAGTGAGGCCATGATGTGCTGTGTCGAGGCAAGGCTTCTTTTATAAGCCAGCGGAGTCTCCATCACACGCTTGCGGATGGGACAACTTAGGTGTCGGCTACAGGCACACAGCCTATGGGCTAGGTTGATAGGTTGGGCACCGATTGTCAAAAAGATGTCGGCTAGCCACTGTGCGGTAATCGGATAGGATGGGCTTGACTGTGGAGAGGAAAGGATGTGAATGGTGTGGAAACCTAGAGATAGCGACCAGGCTAAGATAGGATTAGCCAATGGTCAGCCTGGCTCTGATTCCAAGTCTGTCAAGTCTGTCGGGGCCGGATTTTTCGGGACATAAAATCCCAGCAAATGACCCTCATGTCATCACCAGCCCCAGGATTACTGTTGCTGGTGGACAACTTCTTAATACAGAATTCCAGGCAATTACAAGAAATTGAGTACAAGACCATAAAGGTCCAATGAATATAACATGGATCTCTACTGCTGGATGACAGAAGCGACTCGTGGATCTCCAACGCTGATGGGACTCCATTCCCACATGAACAGCTGACCTGGATAACTCCTATCTCGCATGGCTGCTATCCCCAATTCCTAGGTTGCGGGGGCTTCGTGGTGCTCCTCTCTGAAACATGATCTGGCCAAGACAATAGCCAGGGACAAGCCTATGAGTATGTTTGAATGTACTCGCAATCATAATGAACAAAAGATATAATGAATGCATATGCTCATGTTGGATCCTACTAAATGCTCATGCTGTCTAAAATCTTAGACATGGCATGATAATAACAAAATGATACAGAAGTAAATATATAGCATGTCAGTCATAATCAAGCTTAATAAAAAAATAGAAGCTAACAAATTCCACGGGTAGTCTAGCCAGCCCAGGTGACATTCAGAAAATAAGAGGAATGCCAATCCGGTGTCTAAAAGAGAGTCAGGCGAGACAGGACCGCCCGAAAACTCAAGCGACGCCATGAAAGGTCTTGAAAAGAAATGCCAAACGGGTGTCTAAAAGGAGAATAAGGCGAGACATGACCGCCCGAGAATCCAAGCAACGACACAAGACGTCTTGAAAAGAAATGCCAAACAGGTGTCTAAAAGGAGAATTAGGCGAGATAGGACCGCCCGAGAATCCAAGCAACACCACGAGAGGTCTTGAAAAGAAATGTCAGTCGGGTGTCAAAGTGACGCCATGGTCGGTCTCGAAAAGAAATGCCAAACGGGTATCCACAAGAGAGTCGGGCGAGATCGGACTGCCCGAGACTCGAGAGACGCCTCGTAAGGGCTTGAAAATAAAACCGAATGCCCGGGGTAGTCTAGCCAGCCCCGGTGACACTCAGAAAATAAAATAAGAGAAACGTGTTAGTCCACAATAATATTCATGTCATCGATAATATTCATGGTAATAATATCAGTAGTGACAATAATCATCTTACAAATAATCATGCTTGCTTTTAATTATTTCCTCCAAAGACCGACACCAGGACCGACACTTGACCCACCCAGCTAAAGCCCTTGACCGTGGACACGGCTATTCGAATAGATATAACTCTGCAGAGGGTGTAATCTTTACCCACGTGTATGGGGTTTCTTTAGTCAGTACCGTGACACTGACTAATTCCCATTATGTTCTTTGGGTTGAAAACACGCCTGACCAGCACACACCATATTAACTGTCCAGATGCTAGGAATCACCCAAAGCATCGTTCCAGAAAAACTCTAAGTCGGGGAGACAACAATCTTGAGTAGCATGGGATCACTATTCATACGCGCAGATTACAAGCGGGATCCCCTCTTGGCTACAACCGGTAACACCCATGCCCCCTTTCCCCCGTGCTACCGGGGGCTTTGAATTCTTGTTCGTTGCAATCGACAAATTTACAAAGTGGCTGGAAGTAGAGCCCGTGAGAAAGGTGACTGCTCAGTCAGCTATCATGTTCCTGAAAGGATTGGTGTGCCGCTTCGGAGTCCCTGCCCGAATCATCACTGACAACGATACCCAATTCACGAGCCATGCCTTCATGCAATATGTTCATGCCCTCGGAAGCAAGATATCATTCGCCTCTGTTGCTCATCCAAGGAGCAACGGGCAAGCTGAGAGGGCGAACGCTGAAGTGTTGCGAGGACTCAAGACGAGAACATTTGATAGACTGCAAAAGTGTGGCAGGCGATGGATCGACGAGCTGCCGGTGGTTCTTTGGTCCCTCAGAACAACACCAAATCGAGCTACCGGGCAAACTCCCTTCTCCCTAGTCTATGGGGCAGAAGCAGTTATCCCTACGGAACTCATTTACGGGTCACCTCGAGTACTTGCCTTCGATGAAGTAGAGCAGGAACCACACCGGCGTGACGATGCTGTGCTACTCGAGGAGAACCGTCCCTAGGCCGCTACGCATGCTGCATGCTACCAGCAAGCCCTGCATCGCTATCACAGCCGCAGGGTTCATGCCCGGAGTTTTGAGGAAGACGACCTTGTCCTTAGGCGCGTTCAGTCCGCCAAGGGTACAAACAAGTTGACGCCGAAGTGGGAAGGCCCTTACTGGGTAGTATGAGTCACCAGACCTGGCGCACTCCGTCTGGAGACCGGAGATGGCATTCAGTTGCAAAACTCATGGAACATTGAGCATCTCCGCAAGTTCTACCCGTAAGGCGCGGCTGTCGGGCCCTGCCCGGCAGCCACCCTTTTGTATAGGCCTTGCCTCTGTTGCATGTAACCCCTTGTACAAAGCCAGACACAGACCCTGAGCAACAGAGAAACAAATGAAGCGCTGGGGCCCCCCCAACAATTTGCATGCATGCATAAGCATATCAAGAGCATTGCATGTTCATATAGATAAGATCGCATGAGGCATCATTTTCATCTGCATCAAACTACAGGCTCCTACTGTGGATTCGGTCCCGAAGAGGAGAACAGAAGACAAGCCTACATTGCGATCCTAGGCAAGCCCAAACAGATTGGTTCTTTCTCTTTCTTATCCGTACGTGTTCTGTAAAGTAAAAACTTGTGCATAAGAAAACCTCGCCACTTTCAAAACTTAGGTGCTCCTGTCCCTTGACTCAAACGTTGCTTCGGTCGGGATAGTTGTAGTGGCCTTTGGCGAGAAGGTTTGGCGGGGGGCTGGTCCCTCTTTACGATTTGTGCCTGGCAGGCCTAGCTCCATGGCAGCAAACTGAGGGTACCGACAGGATAGCCTACCGGGAAAAACTTGTTTACTTGAATGTACAGAGGCATCCTACCTCTGCATGGACATGTTACATGCACAAGTGCCCGGCAAGGTTTATCTTTTTCATTAATATGCTGACCAACAGGTACAGATCTTACAGAACACGAACATGGATAAAAGAGATTACATAATTTGAACTAAAGTTTGGCAAGTGCCTACATATTTTAGATTGAAAAAAGATAAGCGCCATATAATACTCTTGCTCCGCCTCTCCCCTCTTTGAAGCTACAGAAGGGAGACGAAGAAGGCGGAGGGAAGGCTCGGCTGGGATTCGGCGCTTCCCCAGGATTAGGATGGGGCCATTCTTGGGCTGGGAGGAAGAAACCAGAGGGCAGGAGCGGATGGTGACGCTGCCGGAGGCCCAGCCGGTGATGATGGTGCTGCCGGCAAACACGCCTCGTCGGAGCGGTCGTCCTCGCTCTTGACGCGTCGTGGGTTGCCGCCACCTTCCTCACCGTTGTCGCATAAAGCCCCGACCGCGGTGGCCAGGGCAGACACCAGGCGCTCTGGGTGGCTCCACAGAGAGCATGGTCATCTCCGACGACCCAAGGATAGAAGGTTGTCGCCCTTTGAAGAAGCATACATGGGGACAAAGAGCCCGCCTGTGCGTCGGACAGACAGTACCCTGAAAGGAGGGATCTGCCATTACCAATGGCGAACCACTTCTGCGGCCTTCCTCTGACGTCACGGGGAAAGGGGGAATAGGCCACGATTGACTACCAAGCCTTGCGTCCATTGTGGGCTCTGGCATGGTGTCGCTTGCGTCACCCCTCACTAAGATTGAAGCCACGGGCGGCCCGGCGACGAGTGCATCGGAGTCGCTACCTCCGGCACTACCACCACGCCGCCTGCATACCCCCAGGGGACCTACGTGAAGACAGGAGGGGAATCCTACCCCAGCAAAGGCGTGACCACGCCCTTCTCCTACTCCCCAAGCATCAACACAAGCATTCGACATCATCAACACCAAGCCATGGCCCGGGACCTGACCCCGGGCTCTCCTTTTCAGCATACCCCAGAAGAAGGCAGAAAATGGAGGAGGAGGGGTGTGCCGATGAATACTCCCACTCCGCCCCAACCCCTTCTTTTTATAGACGGGCTGGGGCTGGGAGCCGACCCCTCGGCGGGTAACCGCCGTCCTCCTCCACCAATCCGAGAAGACCGGGCTCCTGCATTGACACTCTCCCGCACCACGCGCCTCCATTATCTACCCCACTCAATGCATGCGGCATACGTGGCTAAGGATGAGGGCGTGGTGGGAAGAGTGAATTGGCAGTTACTCACCCATGCGTTAAAGTCATTCACGGGCCATTACAAAAGTGGCCATACCACAATTGGCATTACGCGATGCACGGGAGAACCGGAAACTGACCTAGGCTCAGATTAATGAAGAAGCAAAGAAGATCTCAAGGGGCAAGCAACTCTTACCCTCTCGCCTATGCACTAGTTAGGGCCTACCTGACGACGCCTGGCAGTGTGTTCGGGCCAGGCCCGGTGGCTCCTGTCGGTGCATCAAACCCTGAGTCTGTTGCCCAGACAGTGCACAGGCCTAAGATCAAGATTGCAACATTCAAGACCTAACCAAGAACAAGAGATCAGCTCTTTGAAGAACTAGAGTGCAGATCAAGAAGACCAAGTCAAGCCAAGGAGCAAGGCTCCACTAAGGGAAATCCTCCCTTGGCGGGCAGGCGAGCCTGGCGAGGTCAAGGTTGCCTCGGAAGCAAGCCTTAAGACCGCCCCGGCAGGCCTGTTGGGTCCTACGAAGGCAAAACACCCTGCCAAGGCTTTACCACTCCACCTCATAGTGACGCAAGTCATCGATCCGTGCGGTGTCAAGCCCCAAAGTGACTAAGTGGCTATCTTTTGCCACATGGCAGCCATTTCCTACAGGAATCGCCTCCAAATGACACCCGTCCTGCGACGTGTCATGCAGACAGGAGAGAAGGTGGCCGAACAACCCGGCAAGGCGTGCTAGGCAGGCCATGATGTGACACTAAGCGACACATTTAATGCGCTCTGCCCTGTCTGCAGAGTAGATATAATAGCACTATTTTCTATCTAATCAGTACACAATGACTGATTTGCCACTGTGGTGACCCCTTGATCTATAAAAGGAGGCCCATGGCAACCATAGAGAGGATTCGGACCCTTGTACACTCATACGCGCGTAGCTGCTCTCGCCCCGAGGCAACCCTGCCGGGAAAGAACGCTGCGTTTCCACCACAATCCACCAAAGCAGGAGTAGGGTTTTACGCCTCACGGCGGCCCGAACCTGGGTAAAACTGCCCGTGTGATCTCTGTCGTGCTGCGCTTCGTTCTTCGCTCTTTGTGCAATGTGCTCAGTCCCCCTGCCGAACCTAAAGGGGCTCATGGCCCCATAGGTGGTCGTGGTTTCCCACGACATCACTACTAGTTGGAATAGATTCTACCCACTTAGTAACGTAATCAACAATAACTAGAATATGAGTGTATCCATTAGAGGAAGGAAAAGGTCCCATATAATCAAAGCCCCAAACATTAAATGGTTCAATAACAAGTGAATAATTCGTAGGCATTTCCTGACGTCTACCAATATTACCAATTCTTTTGCATTCATCACAAGAAAAGACAAACTTACGTGCATCTTTGAAGAGAGTAGGCCAATAAAAACCAGATTGTAATACCATATGTGTAGTTCTGTATCCAGCGTGGTGTCCTTCATATGCTTCGGAGTGACACTTTCGTAGGATTTGTTCCTCTTCATGCTCAGGCACACAATGTCTAATAACACCATCTACTCCTTCTTTATATAGATGTGGGTCATCCCAAAAGTAATGTCTTAAATCAAAGAAGAACGTTTTCTTTTGTTGGTAGGTGTGATGAGGTGGTATATATTTATCAACAATGTAATTGGTATAGTCTGCATAACAAGGACTATTACGAGAAGAAGCATTCATAATAGCTAATTGCTCATCAGGAAAACTATCATCAATAGGCAGTGGTTCGGCAGGAACATTTTCCATCCTAGGCAAATTATCTGCTATAGGATTCTCAGCTCCTTTTCTATGAATAATATGCTAGTAAAATTATTGAAGTAAAAGAACCCACCTAATCAGTCTAGGTTTAGCATCTTTCTTTTCCATAAGGTATTTAATAGTAGCATGATCAGTGTGAATAGTAACATTAGAATCAACAATATAAGGCCTGAATTTATCACATGCAAACACAAGTGCTAAAAATTCTTTCTCAGTTGTGGCATAATTTCTATGAGCATTGTCTAGAGTCTTACTAGCATAATGAATAACATTTAATTTCTTATCAGCTCTTTGTCCTAACACAGCACCAATAGCATAATCACTAGCATCACACATAATTTCAAAAGGCAAATTCCAATCAGGTGATTGGACAATAGGTGCAGAAATTAAGGCTTTCTTAAGTATTTCAAAGGCTTATACGCAATCATCATAAAAAACAAATGGAACATCCTTTTGAAGTAGATTAGTTAGCGGCCTAGTAATCTTAGAGAAATCTTTAATGAATCTTCTATAAAAACCAACATGACCAAGGAAACTTCTTATACCTTTAATATCTTTAGGACATGGCATTTTCTCAATTGCATCAACTTTTTCTTTATCTACTTCAATTCCTCGTTCGGAAATTTTATGACCAAGTACTGTACCTTCGTTCACCATGAAGTGGCACTTCTCCCAATTCAAGACAAGACTAGTTTCTACACATCTCTGTAGAACTCGATCAAGGTTGCTCAAGCAATCATCAAATGAAGTCCCGTAAATAGAAAAATCATCCATGAATACCTCAATAGTATTTTCACAAAAGTCAGAGAATATAGCGGTCGTACATCTTTGAAAGGTAGCAGGTGCATTACGTAAACTAAAAGGCATGCGTCTATAAGCATAAGTTCCAAAAGGACAAGTAAAAGTAGTTTCCTCTTGAACTTCTTTTGACATGGGTATTTGAGAGAAACCAACATATCCATCAAGAAAACCAAAGTGTGTATTCTTAGATAATCTTTCTAGCATTTGATCAATAAAAGGCAAAGGATAATTATCTTTTCTAGTAGCTTTATTTAATTCCCTTAAATCAATTACCATCCTATAACCTGTTACAATTCTTTATGGGACAAGTTCATTTTTATCATTAGGAACAATAGTTATACCTCCTTTCTTAGGAACACAATGAACATGACTTACCCATCTACTATCATCTATAGGATAAATTATACCTACCTCCATAATCTTTAATATTTTAGTCCGTACCACTTCCTCCATTTTAGGATTCAGACACCGTTGATGATCAACAACCGGTGCAGCATCTGGCTCCATATTAATCTTATACTGACATTAAGTGGGACAAATGCCCTTAAGATCATCAAGAGTATATCCAATTGCAGCACGATGTTTCTTCAGAGTTTTAAGTAATATCTTTTCCTCATGCTCTGAAAGGTTAGCACTGATAATAACATCATATATCTTCTTCTCATCAAGGTAAGCATATTTTAATATATTAGGTAGTTTCTTTAATTCAAACACGGGATCACTCTTAGGTGGGAGAGGATCTCCTAGAGTGTCAATAGGCAAATCGTGTTTAAGGATAGGTGCTTGTTTAAATAATATATCATCTATTTCATTTCTTTCATTCATATGCATATCATTTTCATGGTCTAGCAAATATTCTTCTAATGGACCAGTAGGAGGTACGTCAATAGAAGAAAGACCAATAATTTCATCTTTACTTGATAATTCCTCCTCATGTGGTTGTCTACTAAACTTAGAGAAACTAAACTCATGAGATACATCACCAAACTTAATTCTAACCTTTTCTTTAACACAATCAATTTCAGCATTAACGGTATTCAAGAAAGGCCTACCAAATATAATGGGACAAAAATTATCTTGTTGTGAACCAAGTACTAAGAAATCAGTAGGGTATTTTATCTTACCACACAAGACTTCAACATCTTGAACAATCCCAAGTGGTGAAATAGTATCTCTATTTGCAAGCTTAATAATAACAACAATGTCTTCAATCTCAGCTGGTGCAATATAATTCATAATTTCTTGACATAAAGTAAATGGAATAGCACTCACACTAGCACCCATATCACACAAACCATGATAGTAATGATATCCAATTTTAACAGAAACAACAGGAATGCCAACTTCTGGCGTATTCTTATCTAGCATATCTTGTTGGTTTCTAGCAAGTTTAGCAAATCTAGCAGCTTCATCACAAAAGTACATAACATGCCCATCAATATTATCAACCAAGAGATCCTTAACCATAGAAATATTAGGTTCCACACTTACTTGTTCAGAGGGTTTAGGTGTTCTAATATTACTTTTATTAACCACAGTTGTAGCTTTAGCATGTTACTCATTCCAAACACGAAAAGGTGGTTTCTCAATATAAGAAGCAGGCACAACTGGATCAACATTATAGATAATTGTTCATCTTTAACTATAAGAGGTTCCTCTAACAAGTCTTCAATAGGTGGATGATATTTAAAACACTTCTCCTTAGGGATATCAACATGAGTAGAAAATGAATCACAAAAGGAAGCTACTATCTTAGAGTCAAGTCTATATTTATTACTAAACTTATGAAAAGCATCAGTTTCCATAAAAGATTTAACACAATCAAACACAAGTTTTATACCTGACTCTTTACCTTTGTCGAGTTCCCAATCGTCAGAGTTGCGTTTAATTCTTTCTGAATACCCCACTTGAATTCAATAGTTTTCTTCATAAAGGAACCAATAGAAGAAGAATCGAGCATGGATTGATCATTATGAGAAAGCCGGGCATAAAAATTTTGTGTAATAATTTCACTTGGCAGCTCATGATTGGGGCATATATACATCATGTATTTATGCCTCCCCAAGCTTGAGCGATACTTTCTCCTTCACGAGGCCAAAAATTATATATATATTTCCAATCACGATGAACATGATGCGTAGGATAAAACTTCTGATGAAATTCCAATTTCAGCCGGTTCCAATCCCATGTTCCAATATCATCCAATAGCCTATACCATGTCAATGACTTTCCCTCCAAAGATAAAGGGAATACCTTGTTCTTAACTCCATCCTCGGATAAACCTGCAAGCTTAAACAGTCCACAAATTTCGTCCACATGAATTAAGTGCATATCAGGATGTATTGTTCCATCTCCTGCATAAGGATTAGCTAGCAGTTTCTGTAACATACCCGAAGGAATATCATAATAAATATTTTCAGTAGGTTCAGTGGGTTGAGGATAAACTTTTATTGCATCCGGTCGAGGTGAAGATACCTCAAACAAACCCCTCAAAATATTATTTTCCGTAGTAGCAAGTGACAGAAAATTTCAGCATGTAATACAAATGTTTCCTTACCAAATTCCACTTATCAAAGGCGCTTCACTCCCCGGCAACTGTGCCAGAAAAGAGTCTTGATGACCACAAGTATAGGGGATCAATCGTAGTCCTTTGGGTAAGTAAGAGTGTCGAACCCAACAAGGAGCAGAAGGAAATGAAAAGCGGTTTTCAGCAAGGTATTCTCTGCAAGTGCTGTAAGTAACAATAATAGATAGTTTTGTAGCAAAATAATTCATAACAAGTAACAAGTAACAATAGTAGAAAAGGTGCAGCAAGGTGGCCCAATCATTTTTATAGCAAAGGACAAGCCGGAATGTTCTCTTATAATAAGAGAAGCGTTCTCGAGGACACATGGGAATTGTCGTCTAGTCATGTTCATCATAATTATTTGATTCGCGTCTGTCACTTTGATAATTTGATATGTGGGTGGACCGGTGCTTGAGTGTTATTCTTACTTGAACAAGCAAGCCACTTATGATTACCCCCTCTCATAAGCATCTGCAACTACGAAAGAAGAATTAAGATAAATCTAACCATAGCATGAAACATATGGATCCAAATCAGCCCCTTACGGAATAATGCATAAAGTAGGGTTTAATCTTCTGTCACTCTAGCAACCCATTGTTGGGTTCTATGGTAGGGTGCGTAGACTGCAAATTAAAATTTTCCTATGCGCAGAACAACCAAGAACATTCTACGGGAGATGGATCACAGATCGTTACTACTACATGCGCAGTGCCGTGCAACGGAAGTAGAGTTGGGGTAGCGCGTCTCCGGAGTCGTCTCCTCCTCGTCTGATCTCCCTCGAACAGCCGGTCATCATATCCCATGTAAAGGTTTGCCGGAGTGGCGCAAGCACACCACCTCTAATGGTATTCGTGCGTGCAGGAGGAACACTGTGCGGCGGACTGCTAGATCCGATCACATAGTCGGCGGCGAGTGGAGGTGGCTACTTCCAACACATGCAAAGCTCTAGTGACGACACCAAAGCAATCAACAAAATAGTGTGCCGCACCCCCACTTTATATAGGCATCTGGTGCGGGCTCAACACTTGGGGCTTGCATGGATCCTAAAGCCCAAAGTCTGTTCGGCCTGGATCCGAGTCCGAGTAGGATCACTTCTAACTCGTGGAGTCGGACCGGGCCAGACAAGTTCCTTCCCTTAAGCGCGCGACCCCTTAGGTTCAAGTCAGCTTGGTCGTAAGTAGGATCACCTCTGACCTGCTCGGCTGGTAGCGGCCTCTAGCAAGGCGTGTCGACCACCAAGTAGACAATGAAGCTGGTTGGCAAACCTTTACAAGATCTCACACTTCTGTTCCCTTTTCCACACGATATATGTTGTCGGGCTCAAGGCGAGTCTGTCATCCTTGTGCTAACTCGACCTCTTTCTCATTCCACTGATGCCGACCACAAACCGGATTATCTTATAATCCTTGCTGCATAGCCATGCTTATCTTGGTCGGATCACATGAGGGGCCCAGAGTATATCTCTCCTGATCGGAGGGGCAAATCCCATCTTGGTCGACCATGTCTCGCAGGATGGGTCTGGACAAGTCCGAAACCTACCTTTGTAACTACCCAGTTACGGAGTAGTGTTTTGTCGGCCCAAAGCAGGTCTGTCACCATCCCGAGTACATGCGCCAGCTCAGGTCTTAGGACATAGAACATATGTTGTACTAGAGACTCACAGATGATATATCGATGTGTCTAATAGTTGGGTCAGTCCAACTCAAACCTTATCTCGACTTCGATTCGAATATGTCGAATCCGACCAGATTCTTCCGTGTCCATATTATCCGGCAAGGATCCAGTGCTCCATGGCTAGTGAGACCGAGCCATCCATCGTGTCATATGCTAGTCTAGTCAGCCGCGCGTCCACACAACCCTTTATACTAGGGACCTTTTAGGACAGTCATCGTACAATGCATAGTCCCACAAACAAGTCATGTACTTGCTGATACACATCGTTGATAATGTCCAAGGACTATCTTTATTCATAAACACATAGGAAATATCATCATACATGATTGCCTCTAGGGCATATCTCCAATAGTCTCCCACTTGCATTAGAGTCAATCAAATAGACATTGTATGCCCATAGCTCTAACGTGCCCCTCATGCTTGGGTTTTGGAAGCGGTTTAGTCAACGGATCTGCAACATTTGCATCCGTGTGAATTTTGCATAACTCTATATCACCACTCTTTACGATCTTTCATATCAGGTGATATTTCCGATCTATGTGTCTGGTCTTGTGGTGGTTCCTCGGCTCCTTGGCTTGTGCGATGGCACCAGAATTACCACAATGAAGGTCCAACAGTTTCACCGAGGCTGGAAAAATACCAAGATCATCCAGAAAGTTTCAGATCCAAACACCCTCTTTGTAGCTTCGCAAGCCGCAATGTATTCGGCTTCTGTGGTAGAATCGGCCACTGTATCTTGCTTGGAACTCGTCCAACTCATTGCTCCTCCGGTCATGACATACACGAATCCGAACTGTGATCGACAATCATCTTTGTTGGTTTGGAAACTAGCATCAGCGTAACCCTTTACACAGAGCTCCTCCTCACCTCCATGAACTAGGAAAATATCTTTAGTCCTTTTCAGGTACTTCAGAATAATTTTCATCGCCGCCCAGTGACTCTCACCGGGGTTGGCCTGGTATGTGCTTGTTAAGCTTATTGCAAATGCAACATCGGGCCGAGTACATATCATGGCATACATGATGGATCCGATTGCCGAGGCATATGTAATCCTACTCATCCTGCTTCGCTCATCAGATGTCGAAGGACCCTGAGTCTCTCTTACCCTTATATCATGTGAGAATGGAAAGCCCTTTCTTGGCCTCATTCATGTTGAACCGATTCAACACTTTATCTATGTACATGCTCTGGCTCAAGCCGAGCAGCCTCCTCGATCTATCTCTATAGATCTTAATGCCTAAAATATAAACTTCCTCACCAAGGTCCTTCATTGAAAACTTGCCATTCAATGCTTCCTTGACCGAGTTCAGCTTTGAAACAACATTTCCGTTCAGCAGTATGTCATCCACATACAAGATAAAAAACACTATCGAGCTCCCACTTAACTGCTTGTATAAACAAGCGTCCTCTTGGCTTTTGATGAAACCGAGACCAGTTACGACCTCATCAAAACGAATGTTCCAACTCCGAGATGCTTGCTTCAATCCATAAATGGATCTCTTGAGCTTGCATACCTTACTAGCACTAGTCGGACAAAGAAAATCCTCGGGTTGTATCATATACACGTCCCATGTTAAATTTCCATGAAGGAAAGCCATTTTGACATCCATCTACCATATCTCTTAATCGAAATATGCAGCTATAGCTAGTACGATCCTCACCGACTTTAGCATTGCTACCAGCGAGTAAGTCTCGTCGTAGTCAATTCCTTGAACTTGTCCATAACCTTTTGCGACAAGACGAGCTTTGTGGATCTGAACATTTCCATCCACATCGGCTTTCTTCTTAAAGACCCATTTGCAGCCAATGGCCATTACGCTAGGCGTCGGATCAACCAAGTCCCAGACTTGATTCTCATCCATGGATGTTAACTCGGATCTCATGGCCTCTAGCCATGCCTCGGAATCTGGGCTCACCATCGCTTCTGCATACGTGGCCGGCTCGTCGCTTTTTAGCAACAATACGCCATGCACTCTGCGTAATATTTCCGACCTTCGTGGTTCCGGTGCCGCTTCCACTATGGGTTCCTTGACCGACTCTGGTATGACCTCATCACCAACCAAGTCGTCCCCGAGTGGTCCTCGTATTTCTTTGAGTCGGACCGTCCTCCCACTGGCCTCCCGACTGAGAAACTCTTTCTCAAGGAAAACCCCGTTCCGAGCAACAAACACTTTTTTCTCTTCACGGTTGTAGAAGCTATATCCCAAGGTTTCCCTTGGATATCCCACGAATATGCATTTATCCGACTTGGGTGTAAGCTTGTCTGACATAAGTCACTTGACAAATGATTCACAACCCCAAATCTTTAGAAAAGACAAACTAGGACTCTTCCCAGTCCACATCTCTTGTGGTGTCTTATCTACGGATTTTGATGGTACCCTGTTAAGTATGAAAGCTGCAGTTTCTAGAGGATATCCCCAGAATGACAAGGGTAAATCCAATTTGCTCATCATAGAATGGACCATGTCCAACAAGGTCCTATTCCTTCGTTCCAACACGCTGTTTCTCTGTGGCATACCCGGAGGTGTGAGCTGAGGTACTATACCTCGGCTTTTCAGATGATCATCAAACTCCTGGCTCATGTACTCACCTCCACAATCTGATCGTAGAAGTTTTATGGTCTTGCCGAGCTGATTCTCAAGCTTGCTTTGAAACTCTTTGAACTTTTTAAAAGTTTCTGGCTTGTGCCTCATCAAATAGATATATCCATATCTACTGAAGTCGTCGGTTAAAGTCATGAAATACTGATAGCCACCTCTAGCAGTTGTGGTCATTGGACCACACACATCATTGTGTATAAGTTCCAACAGCTTGGACACCCTCTCGCAACTCTTTGCAAAAGGAGACTTAGTCATCTTGTCGAGCAAGCATGATTCGCATGTCTCTAATGACCCAAAGTCAGATGAAGTTAGGAGTCCATCATCATGGAGCTTCTTCATGCGTTTCAGACTAATGTGTCCAAGCCGGTATTGCCAGAAGTATGTCGGATTTATCTCACTAGGATTATGCCTCTTGACATTCACGTTATAGACCGATTCATGTTCCAGATTCAATATAAAAAGCACAACAACAATGGCTGCATAGCCGTGGAACATTCCATTCAAATAAAACGAACAATCATTGTCCTTTAAATTGAATGCATAACCCTGACTCATCAAGCATGAGGCATAAATAATGTTCCGACTAAGTGCAGGAATGTAATAACAATTATTCAATTGCAAAATAAATCCACAAGGAAGCTGGAGCTGCATCGTGCTGACCTCCAACGCAGAAACTCTTGCTTTGTTGCCGACCCTAATGTCAATCTCCCCTTGTGCCACACTCCTAGTTCTTACCAGCCACTACATCGAGTTGCAAATATGAACAACTGATCCAGTATCAAATACCCAAGAGCTACTAGGCATATCAGCAAGGTAAATGTCTATAACATATGTAACAAGTGTACCTTTACCTGAAGAAGCATTTCCGGCCTTATTGCCATGCTCAGCAAGCCACTTGCTACAATCCCTCTTTAGTAACCAGTTTGCTTGCAATGATAGCAAATGGTCTTCAAGTCCGGTCCTGACTTCGGCGCAACGGTGGAGGTTACCATCTCCGTGCCCTTTACCTTAGCCTTCTTCTTGGACCAACTCTTGAACTTGACTGAATTTTGCACCATCAACACTTGATGCGTGCCTTTCTTTATATCTTGCTCTGCCACCTTGAGCATCCCATGCAATTCAGTGAGCTTCTTATCCATGCCATGCATATGATAGTTCGAGATGAACGTCCCATAGCTAGGCGGAAGAGAACCCAGAACTGCATCGGTAGCCAGCTCATCCAATAGCGGGAAGCCTAACCAATCCAGAGCTTGCACGTATCCGATCATCTTGATCACATGCAGGCTCAGTGGATCACCTTCCTTCAGCTTGCAATCCATCAATGATCGCCAGATGTTGAACCTTTCAGTCCTAGCCTGTACCTGAAACGTGCTCTTGAGATCTTGATCACATCTAAAGCCCCAAAATCTTCGAAATGCTGCTGCAAATCGGGCTCCATACAAGCCAGCATGAGGCAGCTGATCTCATTTGATTCATCAACGAGTTTCTGGTAGGCATTCCTAGTTGTCGCATTA
The DNA here is from genome assembly GCA_011799875.1 of Thinopyrum elongatum. Taxonomy (NCBI): domain Eukaryota; kingdom Viridiplantae; phylum Streptophyta; class Magnoliopsida; order Poales; family Poaceae; genus Thinopyrum; species Thinopyrum elongatum. The sequence goes on along the minus strand of CM022301.1, from coordinate 197,145,026 downwards.
GCATTATCAGCAGATTCCTCTGGAAGTGGATCCTCTAAAACATGTTCCTTTTTATCGTGCTTGAGAACAATTCTCAAATTTCTATACCATGTGGTAAAGTTTGTTCCATTCAGTTTATCCTTTTCTAGATTTGATTTCAATGCAAAGTTGGGTTTAGCAGTGTCGGGGCACGACACCTATGGGACCCCGAGAGACCCCTTTACGATTCGGCGGGGGGAGAGGTATACGCAAAGAGCAGAACCAGTGATCGACGCGTGAGGTTTTTACCCAGGTTCGGGCCGCTGATCAGCGTAAAACCCTACTCCTGCTTTGTGTTCTTATTGATGTTCTTGAGCCCAGCCTTCAGGAGCGCTCGCAATGAACAGTACATTCAAAGAGCAGCTACGCATGCAGAATGGGCCAGAAGTTCTCCTCCCTTTAGCAGTTGCCTTGGGCCTCCTTTTATATGCTCAAAGGGGTCTCCACAGTGGCAAAATGTACATACATTGAGGTGTAAAGTAGCTACAGGGTATCATACCTAACCCCTGACGGATTAGGACAAGTGCATTTAATGCACCGTGAGGTGTCCGTTTAGGTGTCCTCACTTTCTTGGGGATGGAAAAAGGGGCCATCCCATCAGCACCGCTTAAGCTCTCCTCCACTGGCGCATCGCCACGCATCCAGAGAAGGACCCAGAATGTCAGACATGTTACTGTGCCGAAGCGGTGGCACAGCGGCAGAATCTCGCCAGGCGCCGAATCTTGCCGGGCTTCAAGCCTTGCCGGACGCCAAACCTTGCCGGGCCCCAAAGGCCATCCCGGCAAGGATCTTGCCGGGGAGGCTGGCCTTCGGATTCCAGCTCTGCTTATCTGCTGATCCTCAGATCTCTGACTTGATGATTTCCTTGATGGGTTGAATTGACCCCGAGCTGATCCCGGCAAGCCTTGCCGCGAGGATGGCTACAACTGCCCGTGCACAAGTACGGGGTACTAGTGGCCCAATACTTAGTACACCGACAGGAGCCCCCGGGCCTAGGCCATACACGAGTGCGAGGCGTTGTTGGGCTAGGCCCAAACAGTGCACGGGCACGCGTGGCAGGGAATTAACTGCTCGTAAATATCTTGTTTTACTATGCCCCCCACTACGCGCACGGAGCGCGCGACGTGGGAAGCGTGCCAAAAAGGCTGCAAACTGTCTCGCGCCTATAGAGGCGCATTCATATTGGGGAATAAACAAGGCGGCCCCGCTCCTTCCCCATAAAAAGAAGTCACAGAGGCGCAAACCCATTTACCCCCCCCCCCTTCTTCTCAATCTGGCCATCGCCATCGCCTTCCTTTCCTCGAGCTCAGAGCGAAACCTTTTTCCTCTTCCGCTCGCTGCTCCCACGCTCGCTCCGCCCCCAGCTTCCGTCCTCATAGTCGCCATGCCGCCCAAGGCCAGCAAAGGCAAGGGCAAGGACAAGGAGGCGAAAGCCGAAGTTCCGGAGAGTGAACTGGTGAAGATGCAGAAGAGGCTCGTCGTCTTCCCTCCAACGCTCGACGCAGAAGTTTTGAAGGGGCGATATCAATGCATGTGGGCGAAGGGAACGCAAGCTCACCCCGCCACACGCGTAATCCCAGGTGCTTGCTCCAAAGGTGGATCGGACAGATACCCCTTCTTCACTGCATATTTCTATTGCGGGCTCTATCCACCCTTTTCCGATTTCTTCAACGACATCATGTACATGTACGGCTTCCGCCTTCTTGATTTCACACCGAATGCCGTACTTTGCATGTCTATCTTTGCCCATCTCTGTGAGAATTTCGCTGGCGTGATCCCCAATTCTGCTCTTTTCTGCCATTATTTCTACCCTCGTATCCAAAAAGGAGAGGCTCTCTCTGGATCTATTGCCTGGATTCCAAGGGCTTGGAACAAAGAGATATACCCAGAGGGAGTTTACCGCGAAAAGTGGGACGAGTGGCGGGCCGAATGGTGCTGGATCCAGGAAGCAGATCCTCATCCTTTTTGTCATCCCCGGCAACAGAAGGTGGTCCGCGGCAAGGATTGGGGCGATCTCGCCGCAGAAGACGAGAGGCTCACAATCGCCACTACCAGGATCCTTCGCTTGAAGGCTGCCGGGCTGACAATGGAGATGATCGGCTTCGACATTCTCCGCCGCCGCATCGCCCCTCTGCAGAACAGGGGAAGGCCAGTCTGGGAGTACAAGAACGCGGCAGATGTCATGAGACTGCACCCTGGGCTGAACAACAATCTGACAGCTATGCAGCTTGGCGCTCTTCGCCAAAAGTTATTCCAGCAGGAAGACAAGCACCGGCTGCCGGCAAGGATCGTCCCCTTGTGCAACAACTCTGCCTTGGGGTCAATCATTGCCTTCTTGCCGATGTTCAACGCCCACGGCCTTGACCCGACCTGGGTCGAGCCAAGCGAGGAAGAAGCACAGAAGTTCTTTGACAATTTGACGGAGAAGCCTGTCCGGCAAGAGTCAGGTCTTATGCGCGCCACCACTGATCAGGAGGTAGCCTACATCGCTACCAGAGTGGAGGAGGCGAATCTTGCCGCGGAGGCCGGCAACGTTGGCTTCACAGAGTGGGAAGCCAGCGACGCAGAGGTGGTAGTGGAGGCAAAGCCTGCCAAGGAGAACAAGGTTGCCGGGGAATAAGGTGGCACAACCGCAGAGAGCTCGTCCGGTGAAGACACGGCCGAAGAGGAGACCCGAGAAAAGCCCTCGCCCCCGAAGAAGACAAATTGTGTCCTTCGGAAGGCTGCATCAGGCATCCCGGCAAGCCAGCCTACTTCGAGCGGCGAATCTCCCGGCAAGAAAGTGGCCGGCAAGACTGGACCGCGGCAGGGGGCTCGTCAACAGCCCGCGCGGCGCGTGAGACCCACACCAGCGACCACTGCTGGGGCGGCAGGAAGGTCTCGTACTACCGCGCCGGAGGCTGCCCCGGCGCCTGCCACAGCCAAGCGGCCTAGGACTCCTCCTCTGCCTCCCCACTCAGACACTGCAACGGAGGTCGACTTCGACATCTCCGGCTTTAGTCCAGAGCGAGAGGAAGAAGAGTGAGTATTTGCCACAGCTTCTACCTTCCAATTTGCATCAATCTTACTGACTTGCTTGTATTGTTTCTGCAGTGACACAGAAACCTTGCTGGAGAGGATGGCGAAGAGGTCAAGGACTTTTACGGGCAACGAGCCCCCGGCGGGCTCCACGAGCGTGCCGGAAACTGTCGTTGTCAGCCCGGAGTCCAGTCCTCAACACAGCCCCCAGCATAGCCCCCAGCGTAAGTTCATCGTCCCTTTTCTGCTGGCTGGCGCCGAGGCTTTCATTCTTGCCGCTGATATCTTTGGGTTCGCAGGAGAAGAACGACAACAAGGAGAAGATATCCCCATTGTGCCTCCTTCATCGACCGCTCCGCCCACAAGCTCATCCCCGGCAAGAGATTCTGCCGACGAGCCCGTTCTGATTGAGGAGGAGTCGACAAGCACGGACTCCGGCAACCCACCCCCGGCAACCAGAGTTGCCGGGAGAGGCGAAGCCACCTCTCGACAGCCCGACGCAGGTACTCGATCGCCTCAGAGTGCTTGTTATTCTTTTCCTCTTATCTCTTTATCTTTAGTCACTTCAAAATCCAAACCTCGATCTTATTTTGTCTTCCTCCTTCGCCCTTCAAAGTTCCCTATGATGGAACATATGGACGTCGACGTCGTCATCGAGGAGACCGCCAGGGATGCCGCCGCTGAAGCGGACATGATCGCTGCCAGCGAGGCCACCAAGGATGACATTGCCGGGGATGGTGATGCTCTTGACGGGGAGGCCGCCAAGACAGCACAAGAGGAAATCGCCGAAGAACCTGCTGAAGAGGGCGACAGGGAGGCTGAGGACCGCACTGACAGCATTCCTGCCGTAGGAGCGCCAGGCGCTGCACCGGCCACAGAGCCCCCTGTCACTGGTGAGGCGGCCACTGAAGACCAGCCATCAACATCTGAAGGCCCCTCATCCAGCAAGTATCTCAAGGTTGGCGAGAATCTATTCATCAACTTGCCGGGGACGGCAAGCACTGAGGCACCAGCCGAAGGAGAAATTTTCGAGGAAATTATTGCCGCTGCCGGGCTCGAAGTCGTTGACGATCCCAGCGCTAGCAGCGGCAAGTCTGAAGAGGATCAGCTCCTTCAGACCATGGGCGAGAACTTCCGCAAACTCCAGGCTCTCCATCGCGCCCGAAAAGAGAAGGCGGACTCCAGAATGGCAGTTGTCGAGGCAGCCGAAGCGGATTTTCAAAGGCGCGTCGCACAAATGCAAATCTGGCACGCCGAGGCCCTCCAAGAGCTGGTTGCGGCCGAGAACAAGTGAGCCAGCAATGGAATGAGATTCTCCTGAAGCAATCAAATATGGAGAAGGCACATGATGAAGCTGTTCAAAGGATTGCTGCCGAAGATGCTCTCCTGATGGGGCGCCGCGTTGCTCTTGATGCTCACGAAGAAGATCTCACCGCACGTGAGCAGGCGCTCGCCGCCAAGCTTCGTAGCAAGGATGAAGACATCGAAAATCTTGTCACGCGGCGGACCCAGGAGCTGGAGCAGAAACACAAGGTGGCGCTCGAAGCTCTGACTGCAAGTCATGCCGGCAAGCTCAAGGAGGCCGTCGATGCTGCCGAAGCTGCAGAGGCCGCCAAAAACGAGCTGAGCGACAAAGTGAAGAGGCTGGAAACAGATCTCGAAGAGCACGGCAAGGAGCTCTCGACGCTCAAGGGGGACAGGGAAAAAACCCTCCACTCCTTGGCGGAGATGCAAGTTGCCCTGTCTGACAAGACCAAGCAGCTCTCCTCTGCGGCTGATAGTATTGTGGTTCTGGAGCTGAAGCTGACCACGCTGCAGAAGTCTCTCGAGGCTGGCAAGGCCCGTGAGAAGGCTCTACTCAAGGATCTCCAAGGAGAGAGGAACCTGCTCAAGAGCGCCGCCGCTGCCCAAAGCGAGTACGAGAAGGGAGTGGAGATCTGGACTGGCCGTCTCATCGCCACCGCAGAGAAGCTTACCGCAGAACTGTCAACCATGGGCTTGCCGAACTTCAAGTATTCTTCCGAGGAAAGAATATCTCCAAGTGCCAGGTTGACAATGTTCTTTGAAAGCATCATCAACGCGTTGAGGGCGCTCCAGTCCAGCCGGGCGACCCAACTGGCGAACGAGACTCGCCGGCTTTGCCGGGCCGTTCTTCGCAAGGTGCTCATCAAGGTGGTGCACAGCAATCCCGGCATCGACCTCTCCAGCGCGCTCGGCCATCTGCCAAAGGATGCAAATGTCGAGGCGCTTGAAGAGTGCATCGCGCCAATCCTTGAGAAGGTGGACTCCATCAAAAGGATCGAAGGCCAGCGCAGGGATTGAGTGCTTTCCTTTTATTCTTGCTGCCATCATCTCATGTAAAAGACAATTAGGTCTCAAGTTAGAACTGTGGCAACTCATGGATGCAATATAATTTGACTATGTTTAGGCTCATGCTTGCTACTTTCCTTATCTGATTCCTTTATGTATGGAGTTCATCTTACGCTTACTGAAAAACTTGCCAGCGGGCAACCTGCCGCGAGCGCTGGGTGCGGGACTTCAGCAGCCTGCTGGAGGCGCAGCGGCCGGCAAGACTCCTTGGCGTTCTCAGTGCAGCCACTTAAATCGTTGAGCGGACTCGAAACAAAATAAGGGCGCAACTGATTACAACAAGGATTCCTTCGCGTGCAAATTTTCCATACAAGAATCGGAATCGTCCAAGGAAATAACTTGGTAATAAAAGAAAAACTTGCTCTAAGTTTTTAGGACTTAGCTTTCTGGCTTTGTTCTTCCTCCGGCAAGCATCGATTCCGAACGTCACCAACTGGTATTCATATCTCCCTTCCCCCCCGGCAAATGTGCATGCGAGGAATCCTTCTGTCTTTGAGAAAAAGAAAGAAGAGAAAATAAAGGGATGAAACCTTGGCGGTTAGTTAGAACTTACCGGGATCAGGTGTCATACAACATCTTAGACAAACATGCATATATAAATATGAACATGGGAATCAATAAGGGAATGTACAACACTTAAACTTATTCATCTGTGCTCAGGGTCTGCGCCTGGCTTTGTACAAAGGATCACATGCCTTGCCGGCAAGACTTGTACAAAAGGGTGGTTGCCAGGAGCCCCCGGCAACCGCGCCTTATGGATAGAACTTGCGAAGATGTTCGATATTCCAGGAATTGCTCACTGGAACGCCATCTTCGGTCTCCAGGCGGACAGCGCCGGGCCTGGTGACTCGTACTACCCGATAAGGGCCTTCCCACTTTGGCGTCAACTTGTTTGAATTCTTGGCGGACTGAATCCGTCGAAGAACAAGGTCGCCTTCCTCAAGGCTTCGGGCATGAACTTTGCGGCTATGACAGCGGCACAAAGCTTGCTGGTAGCGTGCAGCTCGCACAGCAGCCCGAAGATGATTCTCCTCAAGGAGCACAGCGTCATCATGCCGCAGTTGCTCTTGCTCGAGCTCATCATAAGCGAGCACTTGAGGAGATCCGTATATGAGTTCCATGGGGAGAACTGCTTCCGCTCCGTATACCAGAGCGAAGGGCGTCTGGCTGGTGGCTCGATTTGGTGTCGTTCTGATTGACCAAAGAACCGCCGGCAACTCATCAATCCAGCGTCTTCCGCACTTTTTCAGCCTGTCAAAAGTTCTGGTCCTGAGACCGCGCAGCACTTCAGCATTGGCCCTCTCCGCTTGGCTGTTGCTTCTCGGGTGAGCCATAGAGGCAAAACAAATCTTGCCGCCAAGGTCTTGGACATACTGCATGAAGGTGCGACTTGTGAACTGCGTGCCGTTGTCGGTGATGATCCTGTTAGGCACACCGAAACGACAAACAATTCCTTTGAAGAACTTGACAGCCGACTGCGTTGTCACCTTCCTCACTGCTTCCACCTCCGGCCACTTTGTGAACTTGTCGATAGCAACGTACAAGTACTCAAAGCCCCCGGTAGCACGGGGGAAGGGGCCCAGTATGTCGAGCCCCCAGACCGAAAATGGCCAGGAGAGAGGGATTGTTTGAAGAGCTTGAGCTGGCTAATGTAATTTCTTCGAATGAAACTGGCATGCTTCACACTTGGTTACTAGTGCAGTCGCATCCTGGAGGGCGGTAGGCCAAAAGAAACCTTGCCGGAATGCTTTCCCGGCAAGCGCTCTTGACCCTATGTGAGAACCACATATGCCCCCATGAATCTCTGCCAACAGTTGTAGTCCATCCTCCCGAGAAATGCACTTCAATTTCACACCGTTTGGTCTCTTTCTGTACAGGACGTCATCGACGAACTTGTACATAACAGACCGACGGGCTACTCTCTCGGCTTCTTCTTGTTCCTTAGGGAGTTCACCTGTCTGAAGGAAATGGACAATGTGCTGCGGCCATGCTGGAGCCTGAGGCTTGACAACTAGGACTAAAGGCATCTCCTCTGCCGGGGGAACGTTTGTCTCGACAACGAGGGCCTGAGGCCCTGTCAGAGCCTGTTGTTCCCCGGCAGGCGTGTCGATCCTGGCAACTTCCTTGCCGGCGGCTCCGGGGAGCTCTGCCGGGAAGTACTGGCCAGAGTTCAACTTCCTTCTTTTTTCTTGCCGCATCGATGGCGCCACGGATGGTTGAGTCAATTGGAGCACAAAAGTTCCTGGTTCCACAGGCAACTCGAGGGCAGCACGCTTTGACAGGTCGTCAGCAATATTTTTTCTCGGCACGAGGAACGTGCTCCATTTGGAGACCGTCAAAGCGCTCTTCCAATTTCCTCACTTCATCTATGTAGGCTTGCATCAATGGACTTTGATAGCTCTTGTTAACTTGCCTGACGACAAGCTGTGAATCGCCTTTGATGACGAGCTTTTTGATACCAAGGTCTGCCACGATCCTGAGACCGGCAAGCAAACCCTCGTATTCTGCTCTCCCGGGGAAAGTGCATTTGGACTACATACTTGAGGTGCTCTCCGGTGGGTGCGACAAGCAGCACGCCAGCACCGGCGCCTTGCAGCGAGAAAGCCCCGTCAAAGTACATAATCCATTGCTGATCAATTTCCTTGCCGGGGAGAGTTGTTTCTTGAACTTCTTCGTCTGGCGTTGGGGTCCATTCTGCAATGAATTCCGCCAAGGTCCTACTCTGAATTGTCGAAGTGCTTTCAAACTTAAGGCCAAAGCTGGACAGCTCCAACGCCCATTCCACGATCCTGCCGGTTGCCTCCGGATTTTGCAAAATCCGTTGCAACGGAAAGCGAGTGACGACGGTAATCTCATGTGCTTGAAAATAGTGGCGCAGCTTCCTTGAGGCCATAAGGAGGCCAAAAAGCAGCTTCTGCACCCAAGAATATCTTGACCTAGCCCCTTGTAAAAGAGAGCTAACAAAATAAACTGGGTGCTGCACCACCTTCTTCTTCTGCACAAGTTCTTCTGTTTGCGCAGATCCTGTCTTGCCGGGATCAACCCTTGCCGGGGAAGATCTTGCCGCGTCATCCGGCGGTCCTGCCGCTGGTGTTGCTTCCTCATCAGCTTCTCTCTGCGCCACTAGCGTAGCACTAACCACTTGATTTGTTGCCGCCAGATACAACAGCAACGGCTCTTGTGGTTTAGGCGCGACTAGCGTCGGCGGAGAGGAAAGGTATTTCTTCAAATCTTGCAGCGCAGCCTCCGCTTCTGGAGTCCATTTCATTGGACCTGCCTTCTTCAAAATTTTGAAGAAGGGCAGGGCGCGCTCAACAGATTTCGAAATAAACCTGCTTAGAGCAGCAACACAGCCGGCAAGACGACGCACATCCTTGACGCGTCTCGGCGCTTCAATTTGCTCAATGGCTTTGATCTTGTCGGGGTTCTCTTCGATTCCTCGGCAAGATACAAAGAATCCGAGGAGCTTGCCGGAAGGAACTCCGAACACGCACTTCTCAGGATTGAGCTTCAAGTTGATCTTGCATAAGTTTGCAAATGTTTCTTCTAAGTCTTGAATAAGCGTTGCTTTATCCTTAGTTTTGACCACTATATCATCCATATATGCCTCCATATTTCTATGGAGTTGTGGCTCAAAACTAATCTGGATTGCTCTGGCGAATGTTGAACCAGCACTTTTCAACCTGAAAGGCATTCGTATAAAACAATACGTACCACATGGGGTGATAAAGGCGGTTTTCTCTTCATCTTCCTTTGCCATAAAAATCTGATAATACCCTGAATAGGCGTCAAGGAAGGACAGGAGATCACAACCAGCGGTGGCATCCACAATCTGGTCAATGCGCGGCAAGGGAAAGGGATCTTTTGGACAAGCTTTATTGATATCTGTATAATCGATACAAAGCCTCCATTTCTCATTCGCTTTTCGCACTACCACCGGGTTGGCCAACCAGGTTGGATGGAGCACTCCTTTGACCAGTCCCGCCGCCTCGAGCTTCTTAATCTCTTCGGCAATGAATTCTTGCCGCTCCAAGGCCTGTTTCCTCACCCTTTGCTTGACGGGCCGCGCATGAGGACAGACAGCAAGGTGGTGCTCGATCACTTTCCTGGGAACACCGGGGATGTCAGACGGTTGCCATGCAAACACGTCGACATTCGCCCGCAGGAAAGCAATGAGCGCGCTTTCCTATTTGTCATCTAGGGCGGAACTTATGGTGAAAGTTCCCCCCGTTCCGTCATCCCTGGCAGGCACCTTCTTTGTTTCCGGCGGGGCAGCCTTGGACTTCTTGTTCTTGCCAGTGGAACTCTCTGGTACGTCCTCGACGAAAGCGCAGCACTTCGAGGAGGCGTGCTTGCCGGAGTTCGCGCCAAGGTTCCTGCCGGTCTTCTTCTTCCCCCCGGGAGTTCCAGCGGCAGGAGCAGATGCCTTGATGGCAGGTGCTGCAACTGCTTCCCGGTAAAGTTGGTCGGCACAGATGAGCGCATCCTTCTTATCAGAATGGATAGTGATGACGCTCAACGGCCCGGGCATCTTCAAAACATTGTATGCGTAGTGTGATGCTGCCATGAACTTAGCCAGCGCTGGCCGACCAAGGATCCTATTGTATGACATGGGGATCTTGGCGACATCAAACACCACCTTTTCGGTCCTGAAGTTAAACTCGCTGCCAAATGTTACCGGCAGCGTGATCTTGCCCTTAGGCTGGGTTCTTCCCGGATTGACCCCTTGAAACGTACCCGTTTCCTCGAGGTCTTCGTCGGGAATCTAAAGCTTTGTGAGCACATCCGGTGAGATTAAGTTTAGGCCGGCCCCGCCGTCAACTAGCATCTTCGTCACCTAGAGGTTGCGAATTGTTGGGGAAACCAACAATGGCAAACACCCGACCACAGTTGTGCGATCAGGGTGATCCTCGGCGTCAAAGATGATAGGCGTGCTGGACCACTTCAGAGGCCTACACGCATCGGGGGATGGCTCTGCCGCATTAACCTCCCGCATCCACTATTTAAGTTGGCGGTGGGAAGAATGCAGCGAGGCACCCCCATCAATGCACATAGCCTCCGTAGCCTTCTGGAATTCCTGCTCACTGGATTCATCATCTTCCTCATCATCATCTCCTTCTTTATCTCGGCCCCGAGCGGGCCGATCCTTCTGCTGCTTAGCCTTGCCGCGGCGACCCCCTCGGCCACCGCGTTTCTTGCCGGACCCCTCAGCACCATCTTGGGCCTTCTCCTTGTCTCGCCTCTCGTATTCGGCCCTCTGCTTCTCGGCAAGCTGCTCAACTTGCCGGCAATTCTGGAGATCGTGGCCCTTGGTGCGATGGATCTTGCAATACTGCTTGCCGGAGTTCTCCGACTTGTCGGCAGCCGCCAAGGCCTGACAGGAAGGGCACCCGGCAAGATCCTTGCCGGGGTCACCAACCTTGGCCTTCTTGGCGGCGCTGGGGTTGTCGGATTCCTCGACAGCAAGCACGGCCTTGCCTCCGCGCGTCTTGTTCCGCCGCCGGCCTTTCCTTGACGGGGCCGCGGAGTCTTCATCTTCGGAGTCGCCTGCCGCGCCAACAGCCTCACCAGGGAGTTTCCTCCCCTCTTCAGCTCGAGCGCACTTGTCGGCCAGAGCATAAAGCTCGGCAATAATCCTAACTTTGTTCATCGCCAGCTCTTCCCGCATTCTGCGGTTATGCACGTTCTGGTGGAACGCGCTAATGACAGCGGCAGGATGAACGTCGGGAATGTTGTACTGCACTCGGCTGAACCTCTGCATAAACTTGCGCAGGGACTCGCCCTCCTTCTGAGCGATGATGTGCAAATCGCTCTCTTGGCCAGGAGCTTGGTGGCCTCCAACGAAGGCGCCAACAAACTGATGGCACAGATCTGACCAGGAAGAAATGGAATTCTCCGGCATATGCATCAACCACGACCTGACGTTGGGCTTGAGCACCAACGGGAAGTAGTTGGCAAGTATCTTGTCATCTTGGCCCCCGGCAGCCTGCACTGCAATGGTGTAGATGCTCAGGAACTCCGAGGGATGGGTCTTTCCGTCATACTTCTCCGGAACCTCTAGCTTAAAGGTTCAGGAATTGGGCCACCGGACTTGCCGCAGCTCACGGGTAAACGCTGGAGTCCCTACCTCATAAGGCAAGTCTCCTACGTCTCCTGGCGCAGGCTCGTCGACAGCCGGCCCCGCGCGCTTATCAGAGTGATATCGCGCTTCCCGTCGCCGCTCGATGGTTGTTCGAGCGTCCTCTTTGCCTCGTTCCTGGAGAACTAGACGCTGATCATGGCGCATCCGTGGATCGGACGACGCCGTGGAAACTTCTTCATGGCGGTCGACTTGCTGAGTTGTCGGCCGCCGCTGGTGCCGCGGAGGGGAGTGCACTGTAGTTGCACCACCTTCGGTTTTCTCTGCATCGGCTCGCGCCGGATCGATGGGCCTCCGCTGCGAGGGCCCTGCCTCTTGCGGTCCATCCTTGTTGGCGAAGCCGATAAGGCTCTGGATAGTAGCTCGCCACTCCTCCATCTTCTCTGGGGCGGGAGGAAAATCGAGGAGCAGCTATGCACATGCCAAGGCTTCCGCTGGCGTAGGTGGCAGCGACAAGTGCGAGGTACGTGAGGTGCTCTGACTCCTAATCAAGTTAGAAGGAGCACCACCACGGTCACGCGACCGCGCACCACCTCCGCCGACAGCTCGGTGTGCATGCTGGTCCCGCGCATCTTGGGATCTATGCGCAGAAACCTTTTCATGGGGACGCCCCGAACCACCAGCGCCATGATGTCACTCATCTTGCACGACCTGAGTAGGTCGCGAGGCTTGCGCCGGCGCGGGGGCTCCAGCAGGCGCCCTTCGATCCCTAGAGTTAGTTGTGCCACCCGTAGGCAACACAGTACCATCTCTAGATCCAGCGGCGTGCAAGTTACCACTGCCACTGCGAACGATACCGCTCGCTTGGCTTGGGTCACCAGAACGCCGCGGGGGTTCTAGTCCTCTTCCTTCTGCACCCACACCGTCGCCTGTACGCGAAGGCGCAGGCAGAACGGACCCGGACGGTTGCGCTGTCGCAGCGCTCTTCTTCTTGGGCGGCATGATGATGAAGATGATGAAGAAACTAGTGCGCCGACCGCCAGATCAGGTTCACGCAACCTTCAATCCCCCTTCCTGGCGCACCAAAGATGTCGGGGCATGACACCTATGGGACCCCGAGAGACCCCTTTACGATTCGGCGCGGGGGGAGAGGTATACGCAAAGAGCAGAACCAGTGATCGACGCGTGAGGTTTTTACCCAGGTTCGGGCCGCTGATCAGCGTAAAACCCTACTCCTGCTTTGTGTTCTTATTGATGTTCTTGACCCCAGCCTTCAGGAGCGCTCGCAATGAACAGTACGTTCAAAGAGCAGCTACGCATGCAGAATGGGCCAGAAGTTCTCCTCCCTGTAGCAGTTGCCTTGGGCCTCCTTTTATATGCTCAAAGGGGTCTCCATAGTGGCAAAATATACATATATTGAGGTGTAAAGTAGCTACAGGGTATCATACCTAACCCCTGACGGATTAGGACAAGCGCATTTAATGCACCGTGAGGTGTCCGTTTAGGTGTCCTCACTTTCTTGGGGATGGAAAAAGGGGCCATCCCATCAGCACCGCTTAAGCTCTCCTCCACTGGCGCGTCGCCACGCATCCAGAGAAGGACCCAGAATGTCAGACACGTTACTGTGCCGAAGCGGTGGCACAGCGGCAGAATCTCGCCAGGCGCCGAATCTTGCCGGGCGCCAAGCCTTGCCGGACGCCAAGCCTTGCCGGGCCCCAAAGGCCATCCCGGCAAGGATCTTGCCGGGGAGGCTGGCCTTCGGATTCCAGCTCTGCTTATCTGCTGATCCTTAGATCTCTGACTTGATGATTTCCTTGATGGGTTGAATTGACCTCGAGCTGATCCCGGCAAGCCTTGCCGCGAGGATGGCTACAACTGTCCGTGCACAAGTACGGGGTACTAGTGGCCCAATACTTAGTACACCGACAAGCAGGTGGTGCCATTGATCTACAAAAAAAAAGAAGCAATCAAGCCTTAAATAGAAATACTCCCACTGAAGTCGGCATCCCTCTGCAAACTCTCAGTGATTGATCCGACTAGCGCATGCGACTAGTGAGCTTTAGTATCACTGCTAGCCAACATGCCTATCCGGTAAGCAACTCCTTGCTAATCGTATCTCTATATGACTCTTGTTGGTCGGGAAAGTATCTTAGACCCCGGCTCCCAACCTTCTTTGCCACAAGGCCCAAAACCATTGTGATAGCCTTGCCAAGATAATCTGATGCAGTGCATGTCCGTGTCCGACAGGAACCCTTCAGTTCAAGGATACCTAGTAGAACCTCAATTTTATGAGCCCACCACTAGACGTACTTGACGTGCGAAGGTGCAACATCGGGGAGATGGCAATTCACTTGATATTAATGAGGGATCATTCTATCATTTTAACATGCATAGAAACAAGAAGCATAACAATCACAAATAAACATATATTGTGAAATAGTATGGCTCCTTCATGGATGTTCTTCCAGGTCGGCTCATACTCCGATGACCATCTAGGAACTCCATCTTGTTCGTCACGCCGGGACGCCAAAGCCCGCGAACTTGATATTTGTCCTCCAAGTACTACAACTAGTAATGAATTTTACAAAGAATCACAATCGACACGCAAGTCATTATACATTATAATGACAACACTTTGGCTCCTGTCGGCTGACAAATCATGACACGCGGGCCATGTATAATTTACACACATGCATCACATACACATGAGCCATACTATTCACATCAAACCTGCAAAACAAAGTTATGCATAGAGTCGCATTCTACTGGTTTGAGTGATCGTGTACGAAATACAAGGTGCTACGCATATGGCGGTCCCATTTGTACTCCGATCACGCCAAATTTCTCGATTTGATCGATCTCATCGATCATCGTGAAACCGTTTCGGATTTACGTTTCACTGTTAACGCCGATGACGGATACCGACCAGTAGGGGTAGGTTGTGTCAAGACCTCATCGATTCCAATTGACAAAAAACATAGCCACATCGATCCTCATGTGCAGTTGATCGCATCAACTATGCACATAGCCGATCTCATAAACGACAACAGATCTCATCTGCCGCCTCCACATATCTAATATGCATACGATGTGAATCAAATCCTAGAGTAGAGGCTCTGATACCACTGTTGGGTTCTACTGTAGGGTGCGTCGACTGCAAATTAAAATTTTCCTCTGCACAGAACAACCAAGAACATGCTATGAGAGATGGATCACAGATCGTTACCACTAAACACGCAGTGCCGTGCAGCGGAAGTAGAGTTGGGGTAGCGCGTCTCCAGAGTCATCTCCTCCTCGTCCAATCTCTCTCGAACAGTCGGTCATTGAATCCCACGTACAGGTTCGTTGGAGCGGCACAAGTGCACCGCTTCTAATGGTATCCGTGCGTGCAGGAGGAACACCATGCGGCAGACTGCTAGATCCGAACACACAGTCGGCGGTGAGTGGAGGTCGCTACTTGCAACACATGCAAAGCCCTAGTGACGGCGCCGAAGCGATCAACAAATGAGTGTGCCGCACCCACACTTTATATAGGCATCCGTCGCGGGCTCAACACTTGGGTCTGGCACGGATCCTAAAGCCCAAAGTCTGTTCGGCCTGGATCCTAGTCCAAGTATGATCACTTCTGACTGGTGGAGTCGGACCTGGCCTCACAGGTTCCTTCCCTTAAGCGAGCGACCCCTTAGGTTCAAGTCAGCTTGGTCGCAGGTCGGATCACCTCCGACCTGCTCTTCATGTAGTGTCCTCTAGCAAGGCGTGCCGACCACCAAGTAGACAATGAAGTTGGTTGGCGAACCTGTACAACATCTCACACTTCTGTTCCCTTTGCCACACGATATATGTTGTCGGGCTCAAGGTGAGTCTGTCATCCTTGTGCTAACCCAACCTCTTTCTTGTTCTAGTGATGCCGACCACAAACCGGATTATCTCATAATCCTTGCCGCATAGCCATGCTTATCTTGGTCGGATCAAATGAGAGGCCCAGAGTATATCTCTCCTTATCGGAGGGGCAAATCCCATCTTGGTCGACCATCTCTCGCAGCATGGGTCTGGACAAGCCCGAAACCTACCTTTGTAACTACCCAGTTATGGAGTAGTGTTTGGTCGGCCCAAAGCAGGTCTGTCACCATCTCGAGTACATGCGCCAGCTGAGGTCTTAGGACATAGAACATATGTTGTACTTGAGACGCACAGATGACATATCGCTGCGTCTCATAGTTGGGTTTGTCCGACTTGGACCTTATCTCGACTTGGATTCGACTACGTCGAATCCGACCAGATCCTTCCGAGTCCATATTATCCGGCTAGCATCCAAAGCTGCATGGCTAGTGAGACCGAGCCATCCACCGTGTCATATGCCAGTTTAGTCGGCTGTGCGTCCACACAGCGTGTCGGTGTACTAAGTATTGGGCCACTAGTACCCCGTACTTGTGCACGGGCAGTTGTAGCCATCCTCGCGGCAAGGCTTCCCGGGAACAGTTCGAGGTTGATTCAAGCCATCAAGGAAATCATCAAGTCAGAGATCTGAGGATCAGCAGATAAGCAAAGCCGGAGTTCGAAGGCCAGTTTTCCTGGCAAGATCTTTGCCGGGAAGGCCTGTAGAGCCCGGCAAGGCTCGGCGCCCGGCAAGGCTTGATTCCCAGCAAGCCTTGGCGCCCGGCAAGCCCTGGCGCCCGGCAAGGCCTGGTGCCCGGCAAGGATCGGCGCCTGGCGAGATTCCGCCACTGTGCCACCGCTTCGGCACAGTAACAAGTCTGACATTCTGGCTCCTTCCCTGGATGCGTGGCGACGCGCCAGTGGAGGAGAGCTTAAGCGGTGCTGATGGGATGGCCCCTTTTTCCATCCCCAAGAAAGTGAGGACACCTAAACGGACACCTCACGGTGCATTAAATGCGCTTGTCCTAATCCGTCAGGGGTTAGGTATGATACCCTGTAGCTACTTTACACCTCAATGTATGTACATTTTGCCACTGTGGAGACCCCTTCGAGCATATAAAAGGAGGCCCAAGGCAACTGCTACAGGGGAGGAGGACTTCTGGCCCATTCTGCATGCGTAGCTGCTCTTTGAATGTACTATTCACTGCAAGCGCTCCTGAAGGCTGGGCTCAAGAACATCAATAAGAACACAAAACAGGAGTAGGGTTTTACGCTGATCAGCGGCCCGAACCTGGGTAAAAACTTCCCGCGTCGATCACTGGTTCTGCTCTTTGCGTATACCTCTCCCCTCGCCGAATCGTAAAGGGGTCTCTTGGGATCCCATAGGTGTCGTACGCCGACACAGCCCTTTTGACTAGGGACCTTTTAGGACAGTCATCATACAATGCATAGTCCCACAAACAAGTCACGTACTTGCTGATACATGCTACTTCTTGAGCTTGCGTTGATTTTTCCCTTGAAGAGGAAAGGGTGATGTAGCAAAGTTGAGATAAGTATTTCCCTCAGTTAAGAAACAAGGTATCAATCCAGTAGGAGGCATAAGCAAGTCTCCAATCTATGCACCTGCACAAACTAACAAACACTTGCACACAACGCGATAAATGGGTTGTCAATCCCTTCACGGTCACGAACAAGAGTGAGATCTAAAAGATATAGGTATAAAAGATAAATAAAAAGGCAAACTAAAGTAAATATAAATAAATTGCAGCAAGGTATTTTTGGGTTTTTTGGTTTATAGATCTGAAAATATATGATGGAAAATAGACCCGGGGGCCATAGGTTTCACTAGAGGCTTCTCTCTTGAAAGAAAACATACGGTGGGTAAACAAATTACTGTTGAGCAATTGATAGAAAAGTGCATAGTTATGATGATATCTAAGGCAATGATCATGAATATAGGCATCATGTCCGTCACAAGTAGACCGACTCCTGCCTGCATCTACTACTATTACTCCACACATCGCCCGCTATCCAGCATGCATCTAGAGTATTAAGTTCATAAGAACGGAGTAACGCCTTATGCAAGATGACATGATGTAGAGGGATAAACTCAAGCAATATGATATAAACCCCATCTTTTTATCCTTGATGGCAACAATACAATACGTGCCTCACTACCCCATCTGTCAATGGGTGAGGACACCGCAAGACTGAACCCCAAAACAAAGCACCTCTCCCATTGCAAGAAAAACCAATCTAGTTGGCCTAACCAAATCGATAGTTCGAAGAGAAATACAAAGATATCTTAATCATGCATAAAAGAGTTCAGAAAAGACTCAAATAATATTCATAGATAATCTGATCATAAATCCACAACTCATAGGATCTCAACAAACGTACCGCAAAAGAGTATTACATCGAATAGAACTCTAAGAACATCGAGGAGAACATTGTATTGAAGATCAAAGAGAGAGAAGAACCATCTAGCTACTAGCTATGGACCCGTAGGTCTGTGGTAAACTACTCATGCATCATCAGAAGGGCAGGAAGGTTGATGTAGAGGCCCTCTGTGATCGAATCCCCCTCCGGCAGATCGCCCGAAAAGGCCCCAAGATGGGATCTCATGGGAACAGAGGCTTGCGGTGGCGGAAAAGTATTTTGGTGGATGCTTCTGATGTTTGGGGAATATATTGGAATTTATAGAGGTGGAATTAGGGTTGGAGGACACATGAGGGGCACACAAGCCCTCAGGGTGCCCCCCAAGTCACGTACGTGTCTTTTGGTCCAAGAAAAATCATCGTAAAGTTTTATTCCGTTTGGACTCCGTTTGATATTCCTTTTATGTAAAACTCAAAAACAAGGAAAAAATAGAAACTGGCACTGGGCTCTAGGTTAATAGGTTAGTCCCAAAAATAATATAAAATAGCATATTAATGCATATAAACCATCCAAAACAGATAATACAATAGCATGGAACAATAAAAAATTATGGATACGTTGGAGACGTATCAATACACTTCATTGATAATGTCCAAGGACTATCTTTATTTATAAACACATAGGAAATATCATCATACATGATGGCCTCTAGGGCATATCTCCAGCACCCATCGTCTACTTATTACTCCACAATGCCTTCCCTTAGGCCCAAATATGGTGAAGTTTCATGAAGTCGATCATCACATGACACCACTAAAGGAAGGAAGAACATATATATCATCAAAATATCGAACGAATACCAGCTTCACATGATTATTTATAACAAGACTTCTCCCATGTCCTCAAGCACAAAAGTAAATACTCACAAATCATATTCATGTTCATGATCAGAGGGGTACTGAATATGCTTGAGGATCTGAACATTTAATCTTTCACCAAATAAACCAACTAGCATCAACTACAAGATGTAATTAACACTACTAGCAACCCACATGTACCAATCTTAGGTTTTGAGACAAAGATTGAATACAAGAGATGAACTAGGGTTTGAGATGAGATGGTGCTGGTGAACATGTTGATGAAGATTGGTCCTCCCACGATGAGAGGATTGTTGGTGATGTCGATGGCTTCGATTGCCCCCTCTCGAAGGGAAGTATCCCTGGCGGAATCGCTCCGCTGGAGATCAAAAGTGCTCTTGCCCAGGTTCTGCCTCGAGATGATGGCGCTTTGTCCCACAAGTCTTCTTCTTATTTTTTCTAGGTCAAAACCCCTCATGTAGCAGAAGATGGGCACCTGAGGCCAGCTGTGGGACTCACAAGGCATCAGGGCGTGCTTGGGGGTGGCCGTGCCCTGTTGCCTTGTGAGCAGCTGGTGGGCCCCCTCTGGTATTTCTTTGCGCTAGTATTTTTTATATATTCAATAAAAAATCTCCGTGAAGTTTCAAGTCATTTGGAGTTCTGTAGAATAGGTATCTCTGTTGTAGCTTTTTCAAGTCCAGAATTCTAGCTGCCGGTAATCTCCCTCTCCATGTAAATCTTGCAAATTAAGAGAGAAAAGGCATTAGAATTGCATCATAAGGTGGAATAATGACCAAAAACAATATAAATAACAGTAGGAAATCATGATGCAAAATGGACCTATCAAGGCTCACTAGGGACAAGGTGTTGTTTATGTATCCACACATGTATTTAAGTTTCCGGTCAATACAATTCTAGCATGAATAATAAACATTTATCATGAACAAGGAAATATGATAATAACCAATTTATTATTGCCTCTAGGCCATATTTCAGACAAAAATCCACGAGAGAAAAACCCCAGAGCCAAAAAATTAGTTAGTGGTTTAGCATCACTCAAATCTAAGTCCAGTACGTGCCGCCTATTCCTCTTCAGAGCCATGAACTCTCTAGACGGTTAGGTGTCCAGTTTTGTAGTGACCAAGAGTGATTGCGGTTCATGAAGACAAAGTCTACAAAGGTTCGAATATCACCTCAAGCATCTATCATGAGTGATCAACACTAGTTGACGAATCAGTTGTCGAGGAGAATAGGGCAAAGAGAGTTTATCTTCCGTGTTCAATCACAAGTCCCTCCAACCAGATGTAGTCCTTTTGTAGAAAGGCAAAATGGTCTACCAAATCCTCTATCGCCATCAAGCATCACCGGTTACCTCTGTACTCAAATTACCTTCGGTCACTTGTAGTATGTTTAGTTTCAGTCAAGTGATTATTCTCAATGCATGCTTTAGTTTTCATTCGCTAGTTGTTATTCAAACTCTATTCACTGTTTACTTTCATTTTGCTGCTTGGTTCCAAGAGATTTGAAGCTTTCGAATGAAATTTTAAATATCCCATTCACCCCCTCTGGTAGAATTACATTAGTCCTACAATTGGTATCAGAGCAAGGTACTCCTGGTCTCTGCTTTTTAAGGTCTAACCACCTTGGAGTTTAAGTATGTCTTCAGTGAACTACTAGTCGAACAAGAAGATTCCCATCGGGAAGGAGAAGATGAAGATGAAGATCCATCTCTGAGCAATTGACGATGACATGTGGCATGTTGTTCGACATGGCTACATGATCAACACCCCAGGCTACCTTACACCATGGGAGAAAGTACACTATAGATGGATGATCAAGCAAAAGAAGAGATATGTGGACATCTCTCCAAGGAACAGTTCCTTTGATATCGTTAGCTTGACAATACGAAAGAAATCTTTGACATCCTTGGGAAAATCAATGAGGGTCAGTCCACATAGAAGGAAGCCTGCATTGATACTCTTCGTGCCAAATTCAACCATTTCAAGATCAAAAATGAAAGTTGTCAGCAAACTTTCGATCGACTGAGTGACATTGCAAATGAGCTGTAGGGCCTAGGGGCCACAGACATCACTGATCATGAAGCTTTGAAGAAGTTGCTTAGATCTCTGGACAGTTCATTTGACACTCTGATACCCACAAGTATAGGGGATCATGACAATCTTCAAGGGCGGTATTTCACCCATATTTATTGATTCGACATAGGAGGAGCCAAAGAATATTTATGAGCCTTAGCAGTTGACTTGTCAATTCAACCACACCTGGGAAATTATATTTCTACAGCATAGTGTTTAGTAGCACAGTAACAATAGTAACAGAAACATAAACAGTAGCAGTTTGTAGTGATTGTAACAGCAGGAACAACAAAAGTAACTTAGCAAAGACCAAGATGAGAAAAGAGTAGGCATCATATAATAGTCGCACCTTAGAGCGAAGCTCCAATTCATCAATGTAATGTAGGCATTTATTCCGTATATAGTCATACATGCTTATAATAAAAACTTGCATGACATCTTTTGTCCTACCCTCCCATGGCAGCTAGGTCCATAAGGAAATCTAAGGGATATTAAGGCCTCCTTTAAATAGAGAACCAGAACAAAGCATTAGCACTCCTCATACTACGGTAATCACCTAAAAGAATCCCAATTATTGTCACCTTGGGGTATGCGGATCATAACACGTAATAGGTGCATACAACTTGCAAGATAGTACAAAGAACTCAAATATATTCATGAAAACATAGAGGGTTCAGATCTGAAATCATGGCACTTAGGCCCTAGTGACAAGCATTAAGCATAGCAAAGTCATAGCAACATCACTCTCAGAACATAGTGGATACTAGGGATCAAGCCCTAACAAATTGACTCGATTAGATGACAAATCTCATCCAACTCCATCACCGTCTAGCAAGCCTACAAAGGAATTACTCACTCCCAATGGTGAGCATCATGGACTTGTGATGGAGAAGGGCTGATGATGACGATGGCAACGATTTCCACCCTCCAGAGCATCGAACGGACTCCAGATCATCCCTCCAGATGAAGAATAGGAGGTGGCGGTGGCTCTGTACCATAAAACGCGATGATTCCTTCTATCTAGTTTTTTCTCCATGAGACGGTGCTTATAGAGTTGGACTTAGGGAAAACGGAGGCTCCAGGGGCCCACAAGCTCACTAGGCGCACCCTGGGGGGTGGGCGTGCCCCCTGAGCTTGTGGCCCCAGGGTGGCCCCCTCCAGTAGTTCTCTTTGCCAATATTTATATATATATTCTAGAAATGTTCTCTATAATTTTTTAGCCCAATCCGAGAACTTTTATGTCTGCACAAAAATAACACCATATCAATTCTACTGAAAACATAATTAGTCCGGGTTAGTTCCATTCAAATCATGCAAATTACAGTCCAAAACAAGAGCAAAAGTGTTTGGAGAAGTAGATACATTTGGGACATATCACACTCTGGTTTTGGTGATCAGGGAGAGAGCTGATTTCAAGTTGCTCGACTCAGCTGATATCATGGAAAGGTTGAATATTCACGAAGAGCAGGAAGAAGAGGGATATCTACGGTGCAGGTTACCGAAAGACTCACGCTCTGAAAGCTGCAGCTGAGTCTTCCTCAGAAGACAATGCCGAAGAAGATTCCGATGATCCTGACAGCATCGCAAGGACCTCACGCTGATAACAAAATGCTTTCAATGCTTTCTAAAGAAAAGTCAATGTCAGAAAAAGGATCAAGCAAGTCTTGCAGTTCAAAGTCTTCATCAAAACCTACGGGAGACTACACCTGCCTCAAATGCAAAACATAAGGACATTTCATTTTAGACTGTCCTCTCTGGGAAGCTGAGATTCAAGCTATTGGAAGGTTTGACTCAGGCAACAACAAGCATGGGAAAGGCAAGAGCAAGAACTACAACTCAGATGATGAGAAGAAAGCTATGAAGTTCTTCAAGAAGAAGGACACCTCCTCCTCCAAGTCATCATCAATATCTTCTTTACGAAACACCTCCAAGTGTTCATCCAACCTCAAGATACCTCTTGCAAGGCCAAGGCTTACATCGGGAAAGAAATGGACTCTGAAGAAGAAGAATCCACTAACTCCAAAGAAGTTGAGCAGTCCGAAGATGAATCAGATTCTGGCATGGCCAGCATCGCACGTGTGTCTACATTAGCAGCAAACTTCTTCAAGAACCACTTGAGCGATGATGAGGCTCTGGCTATCTGCTTCATGGACAAGGCATCAAAGGAAAAGGTACTTCCCGGCATAAAAATTTCTCAACAATGATGAATCCTTCTCTCATGATGATGATCATGCTAAAATCATTATAATTGCTAAGAAGCAACAGAACTCTCTTGAGAAAATTGAGAACCACATCAGGAAGTTGATACGTCTTCGTCGTATCTATAATTTTTGATTGTTTCATGCCATTATTTTACAACATTGAAATACTTTTGACCATAATTTATATTATTTTTGGGACTAACATATTGATCTAGTGCCTAGTGCCAGTTCCTGTTTTTTTGCATGTTTTTGTATTTCACAAAAAATCCATATCAAACAAATTCTAAACACGATAAAATTTTATGGAGATTTTTTATGGAATATGTGAGATTTTTGGGCGCAAGAATCAAATGAAAGGGTGGCCCACAGGCCCCACAAGCTCGGGTGGTCCACCCCCTACCCTAGGGTGCACCCCTACACTTGTGGCCACCTCGAAGGTCGGTTGGAGGTGTCCTTCGGTCGCAAGGAAAATAATATTCGGATAAAAATCCCCTCAAAATTTTAGCCAAATTGGAGTTACGGATCTCATGATATTTAGGAAACGGTGTTCAACCAGAAAATAAGAATGCGAAAGAGAAGAGAAACAGAGAGAGAGATCCAAGTTTGGAGGGGTTCTTGCCCTCTGGTGGCCATGGAGGACAAGGACCAGAGGGGAAACCCTCCTCCCATCTAGGGGGAGGCCAAGGAAGTATAAGGAGGGGCCTCTCTCCCCCCTATATCCCGGTGGCGCTAGAGTGCCGCCGGGGGAACCATCGTGACAACGATCTACATCAACAACTTCGCCGCCGTCAACAACAACATTCTCTCCCTCTATGCAATGGTGTAACCTCTCTTTTCCACCATAATCTCTACTTAAACATGGTTCTTTACGCCACATATTATTATCCAATGATGTGTTGCCATCCTATGATGTTTGAGTAGATCCCTTTTGTCCTACAAGTCAATTATGGTATGGTGCGATTGATATGAGTTATATATTATTATGGTGTTGTCCTATGGTGCCCTCCATGTCGCGCAAGTGTGTGGGATTACCGCTGTAGGGTGTTGTAATATGTTCATAATTCACTTATGGTGGGTTGCGGGGGTGACAACAGCCTAAACCCGAGTAAGGGGTTGTTGTGTATGGGAGTAAGGGGGACTTTACACTTAATGCTATGGTTGGGTTTACCTCGATGATCTTTAGTAGTTGCGGATGCTTGCTAGAGTTCCAATTATAAGTGCCTATGATCCAAGTACAGAAAGTGTGTTAGCTTAAGCCTCTCCCTCATTGCGTATAATAAGTATCACACATGTCATATTCAATTGCCTATGGATAATTTTTCTCATTGTTCTACAAAATCTCTCTACTAAACCAATTAAATTATCTTGGAAAGTACTTCTAGTTTTATTCTTGCAAAGTAGTTTATTACTTGTTTCTAGGTAAAGCAAATGTTGGTGTACTTAGAGTTGTATCGGTGGTCGATAGAACTTGAATAGAATATAAATCTTACCTTTAGCTCCTAATTGGGTTTGACACTCTTACTTATAGAAAAAGGCTACAAATGATCCCCTATACTTGTAGGTTATCAGAAGTCCAAAGGGTTGTTGGCTGAGGATATGGAGAGAAACCAAACACTAACAAAAGAACATTCTACTATCAAGTCACAAATGGAAGAACTAACCAAGCGTCATGATTTTCTCTCGGCAGACCACAAGAGGCTGACTTATGATTACCTCAGAAGGAAATAGGAACTTGAGTTGCTGAGGAAGGCTCATGATGACTTGATTATGGAGAATTCTATTCTCTCCCAAAAACTCAAGGAACAACCTGAAGTGTTTATACCACCTTGCTTAAAATGTCTTGAACAAAGTAATGGAAAATCTAATGTCACTACAAAAAAAAGACACATCCATGACATTATGGCCCGAACCAAAATTTTTTCTCTCATGGTTATGACACTTCTATGACAATAATTTTGACAAAACACGTATCATCGTAGATGTGGGGGGCTCCTACTTCTATGACAAAAAATTATGACAGAAATTGGGCTTTTCATCCTAGGCGGGCCGGAGATGCACCTGCGTGACATTCTTTGGGCCGTCCATGACATAAAAAATCATGGTAGAAGTGAGGGCGTGGAAAATTCCGGGGAGTTCCCAGTTACGGTGGGTGGTCGGGGCCGAGCGATGTAGTGTCCTTTGCACATTTCTCTCGTACGAGCGTGTGTGCGAGGCACTCGCTAACTGAACCTGAGCGAGGCGTTCGCTTACTAAACCCGAGTGATGGATCGATCCCGCTACGTACGGAAACCGATTGATCCCTTCGCTGCTAACTAAACCTGATCAATTCCTTCGCTGCTAGTTCAACCCGAGCGATTCCTTCGCTGCTAGCTGAACCCGATCGATCCTTTTGCTGCTTACTGAAGCCGATCGAGCCCTCGTGTGAGACATAGCTAGCCGGTTCGGTTGCCTCTGGATGAAGAGCGCCTGTTGCTGGTGCGCGCACGATAGGTAGAACAAGCCGAGACGTGGTGAGTCGACCTAGCTGGTTGGTTGGCTGTGCATGAACAGTCCCAGTGGGGGTTGGATGAATAGGACCTCGGCCGTGTAGGCGGTTGCGGTTTGATGAACTGGACCTCGAGGACGCCGCCACACACCCCAGCCGGTTGGGGGTTTGATGAACAGGACCCCGTGGAGGCTGGATGAACAGTAGCTGGTGGAGGCTGGATGAACAGTAGCCCATGGATGAAGAGTAGCTGGTGGAGGCTGGAGGAAGTCGCGGTGGATGAACAATAGCTAGTGGAGGTTGGAGGAAATGGATGGTGGATGAATTGTAGCCACTAGAGTCCCATTTTGTGGTACGCCACACCCGTCCCAATGAACAGGAACCCGTTTCGACTCTAGGTGCTCGAAGAGAAGTCTGTTTCCTCTACTTTGCGGTATGCCAGACCCCTCTCAATCAATAGGACCCCATTTTGACCATAGGCATTTGGATAGAAGTCTGTTTCCTCCGTTTTGCGGTACGCCAGACCCCTCTAGATGAACACGACCCCGTTTCGACCGTAGGCAGTCGAAGAGAACTCTGTTTGTTCTGTTTTCCAGTATGGGAGACCCTGAGTCGATGAAGAGGACCCCATTTCGGCTGTTCCGTCCAAGCCGGTTGGCTCCCGACGAACAGGACATGTTCCAACCCAGTTGGTTGCCTCCCGATGAACTCGACGCTGTTTCCTCCATTCGGAACCAGCTGGTTGGCCGCTAATGAACAGGACGCCATAACTGTATACGTTCGAGACCCCGTTGTATGTACGTACATATGTAGCCGTATATACTTTCTTGTAGCGTGGCTTTACGTACGAGTACACGATATAGACAGGACTATGTGACATGTTATGTCAGTGTCTCTACTACGACACGTGCCGCTCCTTACTCGGCCACTGTTCATGGCTATACAAAGACCGATCAACCGCTATCTACGTACACGTTCGTGACCAGACAAATAATGCTATGTACGCTTTGACCTAGTGGGTCGCAGCTGTCAGCGGGCATCCGTTTTTTTGCACGTAATAAGGAGGAACTTTCTTCCATGTGAAGATGTAGCTAGTGGGTCCCAATTGTTAGGGAAAGGAAGCATTTCTTTTCTGTGTAATAAGGAGGCACTTCCTTGTGCGCAAAGATGTAGCTAGTGGGTCCCAGCTATCAGGGGGAGGAATCTTTTTTGCGCATAATAAGGAGGCACTTCTTGCGTGCGAAGATGTAGCTGGTGGGTCCCAGCTGTCAGGGGGAGGAACCATTATTTTTGTGCGTAAAAAGGAGGTAGTTGCATGCGTGCATCCATGGACGTGGTACGTCCCCACAGTCAGCCTCTCCACATACAGTCGTGTTCCGATGACTCTTGTTTGTTAACCACGTCGTGTCGAGCACACCAAGGCGATGGACAACGGCGAGGCCACAGACGGGAATGACCCAGAGATGGGGAAGACGCGACAGTGGAGTCACAGATGGAGGAGTGGCAAGACTTGACTAGTTCGGGTGCGGGGTGGGGCTACACTTGGCGGAGAATAACAGGAGGTGCAGAGGAGTGGAGGGATGCATGGCCTGGCCATCGATGGGGTAGCGCTTCGCAGCGAGGCGTGCGAAGTAGCGCCGATGGACACCGCCGGCTGGAGCAGGTGGTCCCGCCAGCGCCGAAGGAAGAAGGCGAGAGCTTGAAGAAGAATGTCGGCGGTTGGATGTAAATCCAACGGATAAGGCTATGAGTCTTTTTTTGTCTAAGTTGACAACGCCTTGCTAAGGCTTCGACCTATTGGCCCACATGTCAGCCAGTCCATTTGGTGGGTCAGGACGCTAGGTGAAACAATAATTAGCGTCTATGCAACCCATTTATATATTTTGTTACAATTTACAGCCTATTTGTATTTTTTTTGAGATACACGGATTTGTTGTGTTGGGTGAAAATATCATGTTGGCCTGAAAACATAAACACTTGATTGCACGTTTATTGTTGCGTTCGTCAGTAAACTCTTAGCAAGCTTATGTACGCAATCACCCGGAGTTAACTTGCCAACTTATTGTTAAACAGTTATTATTATTATTTTGTAAGAACTTATCGATTTACCAAATAAAATATTTTTTAATTTGATGAGTAAATAAGACGTGGGGTATTATTCCTTTTTAAGCTAGATTTTGGACAGTTGAGTTGGTTCTAGCGAAAACTAGTGGGAGAAAAATCAGATTACCTCTAAAAAAAGTGGGAGAAAAAATATCAGGGATAGAATTAATAAAAAACAAAAATAAAGGAAGTGGAAAGGTATACACAAAGGTTGGACGAAGGACAGGTGAAAAGGGAACCTTATGTTGTTTCTAATATATATATGTAATAATATATATATACTATTATAGAAGAAAAAACATAAGTTCAGTTTGGCATTCTTGTAGAAAAATAGAACTGAGCTGTGCGTTATCATTAAAAAGCAAAGATAAGTTGGGCTCCTGATGTTATAAAACAAGCTAGGGTGGGGGGCCCAGAGGCCACTTGATACCTGCTGGACCTAAAAAAATTGAAACCTGCTGGACAAACTGGGTCTGCATGTCGTGGGCTATGCATGTTAAACAACTGGGCAGGGCAGGCCACAACCCAGTTGTTACTTGTTTGAAATCTGAAAAAAATGATTTCCTACTAGGTCCCCGATGATAGCCACCTAAAGAAAAGGTCTACGATGACGGTCTTCCTTGTAAACTTCCCTCGTTTATTGACTACGTTCACAATCTCGTGTGCCCCACACGTCTACATACCATAAGGAGGAAGCATTTTTTGGCAATATATAACGAGGCACTTGCTTGCGTACGGCCATGGACCTGGTGGGCCCGGACTATCAGCCTCTACACGTATAGTCATCTCCCGATTCCTCTTGTTTGTTGACCATGTTGAGAACGACAGAGGGCGGTGCCGCGGCGAGAGAACCAAGGCAAAGGAGGACATCGAGACCTTAGACCGGAACGAACCGGAGCCGGGGAAGACGTACGCGGAGGGGAGTACAAGAGTTGACTCGTTCGGGTACAGGGTGGGCCGATGGAGCTGCCACCGCCAAAGAATAAAAAATGTGGGGAAGTTGAGGGATGGCCTACCCAGTGCCATAGGCTAGGATGGATCACTGAGGCATGCGCGGGTGTACTCCATCGAGGTCGAACCCGACCACTATGTACTTCTCCATAGAAAGCAATAGCTCCATAGTGTGGATGTAGTTCTCCATAGTGTGGATGGAGCACCATTGGAGCTGGCGACGATGCATGGATGGAGGCGCAGCCAGCCATGGGAGGCAGGAATGACGTCGTGGTTTGGTTGGTGTGGCTGGAGGAAGAAGTTATAGAAGAAACACGAGAGATGTTGGATGTCGATCCAACGGCTATATGGTAGGTAGAAGTGTTTGTTGACATTTTTAGTAACAATAGTTTGTTGACTAAGTCGACACCACCTTGGATAAGCTTTTTCCTAGTGAGTCCCAATTGACAGAATCAAAATTTGTCACTACCATGCAGCCTTTCTTATTAAGAATTACAGCCCATTTGGTGTGCTAGCTCAAAATAAGTTTGTGGGTGCTGGCGAGTGTAAGCACTTGGGTTCTGTAATGCACAATGAGCTCAACGAGCCCGCGAGAGTGATGTTCTTTCCCTTTGTTGTGATTGGTTATAATATTTATCTCA
The DNA here is from genome assembly GCA_011799875.1 of Thinopyrum elongatum. Lineage (NCBI taxonomy): Eukaryota > Viridiplantae > Streptophyta > Magnoliopsida > Poales > Poaceae > Thinopyrum > Thinopyrum elongatum. The sequence goes on along the minus strand of CM022301.1, from coordinate 197,115,955 downwards.
TAATTTAAGAAATGATGAGCCATTGGCCCTGTTTCAAAGAAAATGAGTCACAACCGAGTTGAAAAGGGCAACGACATCTAACTCCAGCCTACAAATGGTACAAAAGGACAATGATTAATTGTTCATCAGGTTTAGACAAACCCTAGATTGAACATGGCAATAACATCTAACTCAACCATAGTTTTTGACAGTCAAAACCAAATGGATCGGTCTGATCCATAAAATCAACATCCTGTGCCAAAAAAAAATACTGGAATATGAAGACAAGTTGTCGTGAATAGAAGCCGAGCATGTTCAGAAGCCGTTTTGTCCACCTGAAACTTCTTCTTTTGCTATTCAACATATCCATCTATGAGAAATTTCTTGTTGAAAAACTTAAGCCTCATGGACAATAGTACCCTCACATTCAACTGGAAGAATGTGACAAAGCTAGTGTTTGCCTGGTTGGATGCATATCCTTCCATCGTAATTGTCCTCAAATGAATGTCATGAGAACTAAGAAAATCCTGGTGCTTATTACGCCACCGATTGATTATACGTTTTCTCCATGTGTTAGTGCCTAAATAGACATGAAGATTGAAAACAGTTAAGGTCTAAAAAAGAGTATGTCGAAAGAGCGACAGCTGAACGGTTAATTCTAGTACAATATATATGGGCTTTCAATGTGTGTGAAATCATCACCTTTATTTACAAATTCTCCAGACATGGAAAGCATCGTAGCAAGCCAATAATTGTGTTCAGATCAAAACTATACATTCTGATATATAAGATCTTGACAGAATCCAGCACCATTGATAGGCTATACATGGAGAAACTCTTCATTGAGCATATAACATAATATTAGTACCAAAACTGTACTCCAAGATGATATAAAGCTTATGCGCACAAATGAAAAATGCAACTTATGATTACAAAAGTGTAGATGATAATATACAGTACCTGAATAAGTGTGGAGCCAAACACCATCTGGTGATCATTAAACGGATCACGAACTACACCCAACGTCTTCAATTTAGGCTTAGAGATGACAGTTATTTGTGAAGGTACATACCAACAATCAAGGAGCAACCTTTGAAGTGAAGTGGCATCTTCGATGATGAGCTCTTGTCCTTCAAAACAAATTCCAATGCTTTTAAGGTGAGGCGACTTTATTTGGAGATAACAGATACATATTTCTATTCCGAAAACAAACAGCAAGCGCTCCAGGGCAGGGCAACTGGAGTGGATGATGTTGTGCAGTGAGGCCTCCGACAGATCAACCACCACAAGCAGAAGTTTTTTTAGCAGTGGGAGTCAAAGCATTTGTACCAGATTGTCTGCTAGATGGCTCCAGGCAAAGGTGGCGCTATGGAGAAAGAAGGAAAACCATGTGGTGGACATCGGTGGTGAGGGCACAAATACATGGTGTTCGGTTCGTGGTATGTATTTTTCATAGTAATGGTAGAACGCAAGCTGCTGGAGTTTTTCGAATTCAAGGGATGTTAGCCAGCCGTCCACCGTGCTGGGTATGTACAGCAGGTAGCATGTCGGGATGCAGAGGCATTGAACGGAGCTCTGGTGGTAGGAGATGATGGCTCCCGGGAGTTCAAAATCATGAACGATAGGTAGCTCGACAGTTGAGATTAAGAGGCACGGTGCGCCAGAGAGGGCGCCACCGATATGCCAGGACTTATGTGTGGCAGACATCCTTGGTGGGGAGAAGGGTGATGATCTCCCCAAGGATGGCGTCCAGGAGATCGCTGATGCGGTCGACCAGAGATTCTATGGGTTCCTCAGATCTGGGGGGGCCTCGCCGCTTCTCCCCACGCTGCCAGGTGCGGGATCTACAACCGGCGTCGCCGCTGGCGGGAGCCTCATCTTCTTGGCACTGGGACCAGCCGAGTCCATTTCCTTGCGGGCGTCATGTCAAGCTCACGGGTTTGAGCAGAGTAGCGAGAGATGAGCCTAGTGGCAGTGCGAGTGGGGAAGAAGGAGGGATGGGGTTTTCTGTAGGAGTGAGGAAGAAGGGGAGCATGCATTTTTTGTATGAGTGATGAAGAAGGGCAGCGGGGGTTTTCTGTACGAGTGAGTAAGAAGGGGAGCGTGGGTAATTGGGGGCAGACGGAAGGGGGAGAGTCCAGCGAGCGGCAGAAAGTTTTTTGGAAGCGAGGAGGAAGGAGGTTTTTCTGGGAGCGCCCCTCTTCAAGAAATATGGGCTTTTCCTCGCAAAAAAAATCAAGTGGGCTTTAAGATGGATTGGCTTTTGTATTGGCCTAGTCGGCTGTCGTGTTTCGTACTGGATGGTCTTAATACTAGAGGCAGCCCATTAGAGACACTCTCCAGCTTATTGCCCATTCGAAAGAAAAAAAAAGACACGCCCTCCAGCTTATGGCTCCTCCTCGGTAACCTTTTTCAACTTAAAAAAACACTTATGGCTCCTTCTCTGGCCTGCTAGGCATCCACCAAATTAGAGGATGCAGTACTACATGCAGACACTCACACCGGTCATAGGGCGGAAAGATGTGGGATCAAATAATAGGCCCACAATATAGATTGTAAAGGTTCACACACTAGTCAACATTCACATTAAACTAAGCTTCACAAGATACGATATGCATACTAGCTAACATTCACAAGCACATAAGTTCAGCATGTTTATGCATCTCAATGATTCACCAGACTATAACCAAGACAAAGTTGTGAGAAGGTGTAGAAATAAAGAAAAAATGATCGATGCTTCTCTGATCAAAGGGCCTCCCTACGCACACATTAATTTCCTGGGCATGCTTCTTTCTGCTCAATGCTACATGCACTTTGAGCATGTTGGCAACTCCACAACTAGCTTGCTGGATCATCTTGCAATTAACACTGACACATTGGGGCAAACAGAGGAGGCAATAGAGATCACTCAACATCAGACCATTTTGTGCAGTTACACTGAAATCATCTTCATTGTCCTGAATGTGAAAAGATAGGAAAGCAATAGTTGTAATTAACGGTATTGCAAAACAGTAGCACATATCAATAGTTTGGATGACAAAACATGATCATCTGAACGAAGGGGATACTGACCCGCGTGAGGAAGATTATGCCTAATTTTATAAGTGGTTAGTTGATTTCTACCTTGGGATCTCCTATGATGCCATGGAGGAAATTCTATCCAATCGATGAGTGCAATTCCTTCCGTGTGGCTGTAGAAAATTTGTCCGACTCGTCCCAATATCTTTTTTGTGTAGTTCCACTAAAATAATGCATCATTGTTTGCACGACCCCTACTTGCCGGCCAAGCCATCGATGACACGATTTCTTTTATCTTGTGTTGACGGCACGACTGCAGTGCTTGTTTGCTCCTCCACACATGACAAGCTCATTCCACACTGCAATCAGCAAGTCAACGTACGAATAAGCTTATTTCATCTTGCATTGGTCATTCTACCTAGTTACGAATGTAGGAACACCTAGAGCACCGTGAGGTCAGGTGACAGCAGGTTCCACTAAAATTAAGGTTTGTGCTTCTGATTGCACAAATAGACACAATATGGAGATAGACAACCCTGTTTGCACAAATATGTAATAGGGTTATTTAAGGAGTGTCATTTTTTTGCAGTGGCATATGATTAACAGCAGCATCTCATATATTATCAATGGCATTACATTGAAAGTATGAAAAAGAGCTATTAACTTGGAAGTGCCATCACATCAGATCAACACTGGCACTAGATTAATGGTGGCATACATTATGTCGGGGTACACAAACAGGGGTGTATGTTTCCCCCTGACTTGTGCCCGGACAGACTAGTTTCCGCCACGACAACAACAACAAAGCTAACTGCACCCAGCACCCAAGACAAGGCCAAGCAGAATGTGACGCCCCCGGCTCAATCGTGCACTAATCATACACGCAAATGCACATGATCAAGCCTAAGGACTCACGGTAAGATATCACAACACAACTCTAAAACATAAATAAAGTCATACAAGCTTTATATTACAAGTCAGGGGCCTCGAGGGCTCGAATACATAAGCTCGCATACAAGCGTCAACGGAAGCATCAGATATCTGAGTACAGATATGAAACAGAAACAGAAAAACCTCTAGAAAGGTAGGGCAAAACAAAACACTACGATCGAAAGGCGTAGGCCTCCTGCCTGGGACCCTCCGAACCTACTCCTGGTCGTCAGCCAATTCCTAGTAGTATCCACCCTCGGGGTAGTAGCAGCGATCGTCGGCGGGGGCAGCTGTATCTGGGGCTCCGTCATCTGGTTGCATCAAAAGGATATGGGGGAAAAAGAAAGCAAAGCAACCGTGAGTACTCATCCGAAGTACTCAGCAAGCAAGGATCTACACTACATATGCAACATTATCAAGGAAGGCTGTATATGTGGACTAGGCTGCAGAAATGCCAGAATAGAGAGAGAGCCTAGTCCTATCAAAGACTAGCATCTTTAGCGGTCTTGCAGCATTAGAAGAGTGTAGATTAGTACCGTATATAGTAGTAGTATCACTAAGTCTCAACCTCACCCAGAGATCCTTTCTCGACTCCCTACGAGAAAGCAATCCCAGAGCCATATAGTCATCAACCTCGTCCTGAGATCCCTTCTCGACTCCCTGCGAGAAGCAATCCCAGAGCCATAGTATCCAATTCTAGTTGTATCTATCGGGATACAACTCCGAGTGTCCATTACCGAGGATCCGGCTATGCATAGATTAGTTCTTCCCTGCAGGGGTGCACCAACTTACCCACCACGCTCGCTTAACTCCAGCCGGACACACTTTTCCGGGTCATGCCCGGCCTCGGCCAAACGAAACACCGCAACCCTACCTAGAGCTCAGCAGAGAGGTCCCCGTAGGTCTACATCCTAAGCGCTGAGAGGTCTTGGGCCATCGCCCTGTGCACTCCGAGTCGTTGCGTGCAGGGGGAAGCCAGTCACCAGGGGGTGCCGGTCCGTCCCGGCCGCAATGCTGAACTGGACGTCTGACAGAGCTTTCGGCTGATGCATATGATGCAGAGTGCCCATAACTTTTCCCACGTGATGGTTAGTGCTATCGGGCCAGAGGCCCACTGAGATCAAATATCCAAATCGTAGTGTGTTGGTAGTGCGGTAACGAGCAGAGACTCACGATTGATGTGACCCCGTCGACCTGTCTTGAGGACTTGCGGCAAGGACCAAGAATGCCCGGCCACGCCTCGTATTCTCACTCGGGCACCATCCAGGCAACCCGTCTTCACATCACACGCGGGTACCCCTCAGGGTCGACCCGCCTTTCCAAGTAACAGTGTAAAGTCCAAGTATCCATGTGTCCATAACATCAAGGGAATCCGAGGTATCACCCTCGATGGATACCCACTCGATGTAACTGTCAAGGTGAACGTAGGAGGAATCACCCTTGATGGGTTCACACTTGATGTGTTGCACGACAGGGTCGTATCAGAAGTGGAGAAGGAGGAATCACCCTCGATGACTACGACCAAATAGCTACTCTACAGAGTTAACATTTGAAGTGCTACACGAGGTATCACCCTCGGCACTCGATAGTTATGCTGCAGTGTCGTTGCAACTAAGGGGGTGAAGTGCAGTGCCGGGGCCTGTCTTCGATCTTGTCGATCGGGTCTTTTGTTAATCCAGCGGGGCAATCGGAACAAGTGGGCTCACTGATAGGTCTCTACTCAGCCTATACTAGACAGTTTAGGATAAGCAGGTAAGGTTTCAATAGCAGGATACAATAAATAGGATATGCATCAGAATAGGTAAAGCAGTAGCAGCAGCAATTCTAATGCAAGCATGAGAGAGAAAGAATAGGGAATATCGGTATGCTCAAGGGGGGGGTGCTTGCCTGGTTGCTCGGCGGCAAGGGCAAGGTCATCAATGGTGGCGTCGGGCTCCTGAGCTGCGTCGGTCTTGGGGACTGCGTCTCTACCGGGGTCTACAGAGAGGGAAGAGGGGGAGGAAACAAATAAATACACGGCAAACATATGCGACACAGAGCAAGCTATGCTAAGGTGCAATGCAGGGTTGCCTAAGAGCAGGTCTAAGTCATTATAGTTATTTTAGGATTTAAGTTGGAATTAATAACCGGTGTATCAGCACTATTCATCTATCAAAAATAGACTAAAAGTTGCGGGTTCACCTCCATAGAGGGTCCCAACACGAAAACAGATGGCATGGTTGGATTCGTCTTGTCGTTCTGATCAACTTTCATATATAAAGTTTTTCGATCCGAGCTACGGTTTATTTTACATTAATTTTAGAAGTTTTAATGATTTACTGCAATTATTAATACTTAATTAATTTAGAAAAAGGAATATGACATCAGCATGACGTCATCAACGCGTCAGCTGTCAACTGACCAGCTGACCAGTTAGCAGGGCCCACGCGGGGCCCAATAGCAATGACTAGGTGATCCGCTGACTGGGTCAACAGGGCCGTGGGGCCCAGTGGCAGCGACACCGGCGTGGGGCCCAGAGGCGCCCACGTCAGCACGGCGATCGGAATCGCGCCGGCGACCAAAATGCACGGCAGTGCTCGCGGGACCTCGTCGGAAAGTGCCCTACAGGGGGCCAAATCGGGTGCGGTCGGTCTCCTTCGGACGCGGGCGATGCGGCGCATCGTCCGGTGGCGGTAGCCGGAGCTGAGGAGGCTGTAATCAGCGACCACGTTGAGTTGGGCAACGGCCGTGGTTCGGGCACAATGGAAATGGGGTCGCGCGACGAGTTCGAACAAGGCATAGCCCCAGGTGGCATCTACGCAACGCCACGAGCACGCACGCATCAGCAGAAGAACCTACGGGGCACGGCAGTGACAAGCTCACCGGCCATGGTTGACGGCGGAGCCCAGCTTCGCGGGACGGCGCCCGAGCGCGCTAGAGCGTGAAAGAGAGGGAAGGGAGCAACGCGGAGGCTCACCGAGCGGCTCATGGAGGCCGGTGAGTGGATTAGGAGCAGCAGAGTTGGCCGGAGTGGAGGTATACAGCGGTGACCGAAGGGGGAAGGCGGCGTCGATCCGGTCGGTGAGGTTGCACCGAGCTGGAGTTCGTGCTCGGAGAGGGAGTAGCGATCGACGGCGGAGCTTCTGGACACCAAGATGAGACACGGGAACGCCGGTGGCCGCGTGACTGGAGCGGCGCGGAGACGGCTGCGTTCGGTGAGGTGGAGAATAGAGGGGAGAGCGAGCGACGAGGGAGAGACTAGAGAGGTCAGGGGGAGGGGCTGCGGACGACGACATGTAGGCGCCCGCGGCGTCTGTAGCGCGCGTTGTCAAGCGGCGAGAGAGGGGGGCCACGCTCGGGCGAGTGCGCATGCGCGGTGGAGGCGACAGCGAGTGCGGGATGTACAGAGGAGGGAGACGAGGTGGGGAGTTCGGCTGGACCGCGCTGTAGACTAGAGCCCAGCCATAGTGGGCCTTTTCCTTTTCTTATTTTTGTTTTTCTGTTTTCTGTTTTCTTTTCTGATTTGTCCTTTGTTTTTATTTCAAATGACTTTTGCAAAATATGATACTTGCCAAAATAAATGCTATGCAATATTTACCACTATTTTAAAATGGTTTGGAGGCAAATGGATTTCATATTAATTGTAGATTAAATAAAATGGAATAAATACTTCTGTTTTGTTGCTGTTTCTCGCTGTTAGAGTTACTTAATTAATTTAATTAATGTTGCTGCTATTTTTATAAATGCCCCTGGATTATTTGCAACATGATGAACATTTTAATTCCTGGATTTGAACAACTTTTATTTTTACTTTAAGTTTGAATTTCAATTTGAATTTGAATTTGAAATGAGATATGGGGCTAATGATGATTAAGCACTGTTAATCATGATGACATGGCATAATAAAAAAGGTGATCACTATAGCTTAATACATGGGGTGTTACAAATCTCCTCCACTACAAGAAATCTCGTCCCGAGATTTAAGAGGTGGAGCAAGGGGAAAAGACTAGGTTACGAAATTCTAACGATTCTTCTCGGACTCGGTTGCTTGTCTCGAAGAGGTCGACTCACTACGTTGATGTCTTCATTCCTTTGTTTCAGGTCCTCATGATGAAGTCGGCATCCTTTCTTCGGGAACTCCATCATACTTACGAATAGGAAAGGGGCAACTCGGCAACGACAGAAGGCTATAAGGGGTAATCATCGGGGGTTATCCCATGAATGAACACATGGGTATCTCTTGAGTCGGTCAAATGAAACACATCGAGAGCCAAGCAAGAAGGTACAGTAAGAAGTTTTAAGTAAATAGACAATTGCCCGATGTCTGAAACAAAGTGTGAAAGTGGTCTAGAGCAACGAGAATAAGTACTGCGTCTGATACCAAAATAGAGTACTAGGAAGATGGCTCATGAATTAAATATGAAGCCAATCATGAGGAATAACTTTTAGAAACAGGGGTGTACAGGAGAGTCAGGTTTCGATCCTGTGGATCTGTGGGTTATGGGCCCACCATGTGGGTTAAAAGTAGGAAGGGCGCTGACATCTCACACGGTCATGATAGCAAGACATGTTAGAGAACAGCCTATCAGTTATGTCAGCAACAACATCGGTACCAAGGGCGAGGGACAAAGAGAACCATCTTCCTGCTCATTAAACGAGGAGGACCAATAGGCAAGTTCTCGTCCATTGGTGGTTACCGGAATGTCATCAACAATAGTAATAGGGTCTTACGGACAGAGTCGTACAACAAGGTGCTTACCTAAGCAGGGAATTATTGCTGCTCAGTTAAGTCAGATTACAAGAAAGGTTTAACAAAACAATGGAAAGGAAAATATGATTAGTATATTAATCAGAACAACAGAAAGGAAAATGTGTTTATACCCGAATATCAAGAGTATATCTTTCGCAAGGAAAGGCATAGCATGATATACATGATAAGGCTCCAAGTATGAAACCATTTAGACAAAGGGGCAAGGAAATTATGAGGTTTACCCATACAACGGTGTTTGGGTAATTGATCAAGAAAATTTAGCATTGCGCTTCTAATGTTTTGGTTGATAATCAGAGTACCACAGACATGCTTCGGGATAGCATTGAGATGGTGATCGGTTAAAGGTCAGACGTTGGGAACACAAAGCATCCATCGGGAATTTTTTGAACATCTCATACAATTTTACCAGGAAAAAGATGAGGATGTGGCCGATGGGTTAAACAGCAATCCATCGACATGTCACAAAGGATGTATTTCCAGAATTTATATGAACAAGTTTGTGTTGGGGGGAAGACAAGAATGATGTCGGTGATAACACAAATCAACGAGGGGCAAGGATGGTATTTCTCACCATGAATTCGATTGATATCCTGGAAGAGATCAAAATGTTGATGATGATCATGACACATTTGTCGAGAGATTTCATGAAGATGTAATAGATCGACGATGACATCAAGTCAAAGGAATAATGAAGCGAAAGGTTATTGGAACCACGGGTACGACACAAACTCGAAATCAATCGTGTTGTTCAAGGCGAAATGATATGATGAGGAATATCGATGTAAGCTTAGCTCATCGTCGAAAATTGTGCTCCGGGAAGGACTAGGTAGCACAGTTAAAATGTTGCACGATATCGATATAGCCGATCAGGCTAGGAATGAGGTGATGGGGTATTAAGCTTCCCAGTAACAAGTACTAGGGGTAATACCGGAAGGTAAATCGGAGTAGAGATTGGACGGATGAAATGATCTGCAGAAGACAAGTATTTAAAGTTGTCCAAAAAATGGAATTCAAAGAAGAACAATCATGGTCAGTTCCATGGTTGCAAGGGACACAAAACAGGTACGAGAGGGTATTATATCAAGGGGATAACTATTATTACAAGGAGCTTCCATGATAGGATCTACATCGTTTCCATGAGCATGAACACAAAGGTTCAAGGTCGACTCCCACTTCTTCAATGCATAACCTTTCATTCACTCCTTGTTTTCGAAGAAATTGTAGTGAAAAAGAATTATCTGGTGAAGTACCAGAAGAGTATGACTCGCATAACTTTTGAGTTCACACGGATTAGGGAAAGCATAGGTTCAACCCATCGGGACAACTTAGGAACCTATACCACAAACTCCAGAAGTAAATAATCACAAGCTCGAAAGTAAGCAGAGGATACCATTTGCCAAAGGCATCAGATTGTAAAACAACTGAATAATTTGATGTTTAAATATAGAGAAATCATGACTTTCAGAATGAACGATCAGAGGCAGAACTCTGATCGAAAGACGAGTAAGTTAATTAGAACTAGATGGACAATCTATCAAGGTGTAATTTGCCGAGAATCAGCTCATGTCCGGAATGACGTCTGGGCTGAAGGAATGAATTCTAGGAATCGACAAATGATAGGGATTATCCTCATTCATATTGAATCAATAGACTAGGAATGACAATGACAAAGAATGTTAATGAATATTGCGAGACATATGGATTTAACCATAATGCAGGCAGACAAGACTTTCGGGAGCACTAGGCTGCAGAGGATATTCGGGAGATCAAATAGCAATTCAATGTGTTCTGGAAAGCACTTGAATAACTGGGGATGAACGGACCCCCGTATAAGTATTAGGATTTATACGTAGGTGTGTTCAGGCGGAAAGGAACTGCAAGGCAGTAGGTTCAGAGAATTCCCGAAATGTTGAATAGTATTTTGATATGTCGGATGGAATCCGGGAGTAACTAAAATGAATATAAGAACGACGAGTGTCAGTAGTTATCCATCGGAGCTTATCGGTGGTCAGGAACTTCAAAGCAGTGGGCACAGGGTCTCGGGAAACAACGAGGAGTATCTGCAGAATCTTCTGGCGAAGCAAGCGATCATCTGGAATGACGGGGCTCTCCGGGAGGAAGTGGTTACGAGATCCTAGAGTCAGAGTTAGTAAAATTTTAACCCGAATAGAAGAGAGATCAGAGTCCCAAAGTATAGATGAGAAATAAAAGATCCTAATACCACCCAATTGGCGACATGGGCCCGTAAGCCACACAGTCAAGTTAGGAAAACAATTTTTTGATATCTAGACTCAACTTCGACCAAGGAATTGGAAAGGGAGTTCCTACAGGCAGTCGGCTCTGATACCAACTTGTGACACCCCCGGCTCAATCGTGCACTAATCATACAGGCAAATGCACACGATCAAGCCTATGGACTCATGGGAAGATATCACAACACAACTCTAAAACATAAATAAAGTCAGACAAGCTTTATATTACAAGCTAGGGGCCTCGACGGCTCAAATACATAAGCTCACGTACAAGCGTCAGCGGAAGCATCAGATATCTGAGTACAGATATGAAACAGAAACAGAAACAGAAAAACCTCTAGAAAGGCGGGGCAAAACAAAACACTACGATCGAAAGGCGCAGGCCTCCTGCCTGGGACCCTCTGAACCTACTCCTGGTCGTCAGCCAATTCGTAGTAGTATCCACCCTCGGGGTAGTAGCAGCGATCGTCGGCGGGGGCAGCTGTATCCGGGGCTCTGTCATCTGGTTGCATCAAAAGGATATGGGGGAAAAAGAAAGCAAAGCAACCGTGAGTACTCATCCGAAGTACTCAGCAAGCAAGGATCTACACTACATATGCAACATTATCAAGGAAGGCTGTATATGTGGACTGGGCTACAGAAATGCCAGAATAGAGAGAGAGCCTAGTCCTATCGAAGACTAGCATCTTCAGCGGTCTTGCAGCATTAGAAGAGTGTAGATTAGTACCGTATATAGTAGTAGTATCACTAAGTCTCAACCTCACCCAGAGATCCTTTCTCGACTCTCTGCGAGAAAGCAATCCCAGAGCCATACAGTCATCAACCTTGTCCCGAGATCCCTTCTCGACTCCCTGCGAGAAGCAATCCCAGAGCCATAGTATCCAATTCTAGTTGTATCGATCGGGATACAACTCCGAGTGTTAGTTACCGAGGATCCAGCTATGCATAGATTAGTTCTTCCCTGCAAGGGTGCACCAACTTACCCACCACGCTCGCTTAACTCCAGCCAGACACACTTTTCTGGGTCATGCCTGGCCTCGGCCAAACGAAACACCGCAACCCTACCTAGAGCTCAGCAGAGAGGTCCCCGTCGGTCTACATCCTGAGCGCTCAGAGGTCTTGGGCCATCGCCCTGTGCACTCCGAGTCGTTGCATGCAGGGGGAAGCCAGGCACCAGGGGGCGCCGGTCCGTCCCGGCCACAATGCTGAACTGGACGTCTGACAGAGCTTTCGGCTGATGCATATGATGCAGAGTGCCCATAACATTTCCCACGTGATGGTTAGTGCTATAGGGCCAGAGGCCCACTCAGATCAAATATCCAAATCGTAGTGTGTTGGTAGTGCGATAACGAGCAGAGACTCACGATCGATGTGACCCCGTCGACCCGTCTCGAGGACTTGCGGCAAGGGCCAAGAATGCTCGGCCACGCCTCGTATTCTCACTCGGGCACCATCCAGGCAACCCGTCTTCACATCACACGCGGGTACCCCTCAGGGTCGACTCGCCTTTCCAAGTAATAGTGTAAAGTCCAAGTATCCGTGTGTCCATAACATCAAGGGAATCCGACGTATCACCCTCGATGGATACCCACTCGATGTAACTGTCAAGGTGAACGTAGGAGGAATCACCCTCGATGGGTTCACACTTGATGTGTTGCATGACAGGATCATATCAGAAGTGGAGAAGGAGGAATCACCCTCCATGACTACGACCAAATAGCTACTCTACAGAGTTAACATCTGAAGTGCTACACGAGGTATCACCCTCAGCACTTGATAGTTACGCTGCAGTGTCATTGTAACTAAGGGGGTGAAGTGCGGTGCCGGGGCCTGTCTTCGATCCTGTCGATCGGGTCTTCTGTTAATCCAGCGGGGCAATCGGAACAACTGGGGTCACTGATAGGTCTCTACCCAGCCTATGCTTGAAAGTTTAGGATAAGCAGGTAAGGTTTCAATAGTAGGATACAATAAACAGGCTATGCATCAGAATAGGTAAAGCAGTAGCAGCAGCAATTCTAATGCAAGCATGAGAGAGAAAGAATAGGCGATATCGGTATGCTCAAGGGGGGGGGGGTGCTTGCCTGGTTGCTCGGCGGCAAGGGCAAGGTCGTCAACTGTCGGGGACGAATTCGCGATCACCTATGGGACCCAGGGAAGGACCCCTTTACGTTCGGCAGGGAGAGACGGTCGCACGAAGAGCAAATCTAGCGAAGAACACGACAGTGCACGAGAGAGATTTACCCAGGTTCGGGCCGCACGGATGCGTAAAACCCTACTCCTGCTTTTTGGTTTATTATCTGTATGATTGTTCTCACTCCAGGAGCGCTACAGTACCGAGTAGCTGCGTACAATACTGGAGTTCTCCATCTCCCGGTTCTTCCCCCTCTCCACGTTGCCTATGGGCCTCCTTTTATACGCACAAAGGGGTCACCAACAGGTGGCAAACAGTAAAGGTAGAGGTGGAAAGTTGCTACAGTAAGGCCATTATTACCAGGATGACATGTCCTACCTACCACTGACGGCAGGGGACAAGGGCATTAAATGCCCATGCCTTTGCTGTCCACATACATGTACCCGGACGTCTTGGACGTGGGAAAAGCCTATCCCACCTGCTCCTGCACCGCTAGCTACAGTGTTCCGCCGTCTACACAGTGCCCTGCCACACACGCTTGGAAGGACCCAGAGCGCCACGATGGCAGAGGCACCGGAGCAGCACAGTAGCACAGTGGTACAGTAACGCTTGCCGCGGCAAGACCTTGCCGCACCTGACAGCTTGCCGCAACCCATAGCTTGCCGCGCAAGGTAGCTTGCCGGGGCAAGTACCTTGCCGCAGCCAATACCTTGCCGCAGCCAATGACTTGCCGGGGCAAGTACCTTGCCGCGGCAAGTACTCTGCTACAGCAAACCTCAGGCTGGGCCTCAGCTGTCCCTCTCGGCAGGCTCCTCTTGCCGGGGCCTTAACTCTTGCTTTGTATACTTTGTTCTTGAATGGCTTAATAATCTTGAGCTTCTCTCTGGCTGTCCTCCCGCAAGCCTGGCCACGGGATGCTACTACTGCCCGTGCACAAGTACGGGGTACTAGGGTACCCCTATTCTAGTACACCGACAGGAGCCCCCGGGCCTGGGCCACACACGGTGCCAGGCGTTGTTGGGCCAGGGCCAAACAGTGCACGGGCACGCGTGGCTGGGATAAGCCAAAACGTCTCTATGCTGTTTAATTGCACGCTCTCCCACGCGTCGCGCGTTGAATGCGGAGCGTGGGAAGCGTGCGCAGTTATCTTGAATAACGAAGGGGCGGATGGTTCCGCATCTTTCCCCATAAAAGGAGGGACCTGCAGAAGCACTCACACACCCCTCTCACCATTCTCGATCTCCAAATCTCCGCCTTCTTCTTCCTCCGCTCCAAAACAAAATGGTTTCCCAATCCTCTGCCACTGCGCGCGTCCGCATCTCCCTCGGTCCTCAGCTCCGCCTTCGCCATGGCTCCCAAAGGAGAAAAGGGGAAGACGGGGAAGTCCTCAAGGACGGAGACCCAGGCGCAGATGAAGAGGCAGAAGTACGCGCTCTTCGCTCCGACGCTCACGGGGGCGGATCTGAAGGCCAAGTTCCAAGGCATGTGGGCCGCGAGGACCAAGGCGCATCCGGCTACCCACGTTCGCCCAGCCACCGACGAGAGCGAAGTGAGCAAGTACCCCTTCTTCGCTTGCTACTTTTGGTGCGGGCTCTGCCCACCGTACTCGGATTTCTTCAGCGACGTCATGTACACCTTCAATCTCCGTCTGCTGGATCTCACACCGAATGCCGTATCCACCATGGCAATATTTGCGCATCTGTGCGAGAACTTCGTCGGCGTCGCACCCAACACCACGCTGTTCAGGCATTACTTCACTCCCCGTGCTGAAAAGGGGGAGCCTCTCACTGTTGGCGTCTCGTTCGTTTCAAGATTGGGCGCCAAGGAGCATTATCTGAAGGGGGATCTCCGCCCAAGATGGGGAGAAATCCGGTCTGAATGGTGTTGGATCATTGATGACGAGCCGCCACCATACTGTGAGCTTCGCAAGACCCCAGCAGCGCGTGGCACAGACTGGAGCGATCTGGATCCCCAGGACAAAAAGCTGGAGATTGCCGCTACCAGGATCATACGGCTCAGGGAGGCCGGGCTCACCATAGGGATGGTTGGCGCAGACTTCCTCCGCCGCCGCATTGCTCCTCTGTAGCAGAGAGGAAGGCCGGCCTCTGATTGGAAGAACCCAGCCGATATCATGCGGCTGCGCCCTGGACTGGTCAACAACTTCACAGTTCTGCAGCACGACTTTTTCATGCGAGAACTGTTCAAGCAAGAGACAGATCCAGAGAAGCGCGACAAGGCATTCACGCTGCCGAAGCACATCGTGCCCCTTTGCAACAACTCCGCATTGAGTGCAATCATCGCTATGATGCCGCTCTGCAATGCGCACAGCGTTGAACCAACTTGGGACGTGCCGCTCGAAGAAGACGTGCGGCGATTCTTTGACTCCACGGTCGAAAAGCAGGTCCGGGTGGAGGAGTGGCTCGTCCGCAACACCACTGAGCAAGAAATAGAATTCATTGCTCGAAGAGTGGAGGAGGATAGGCTCGCCAGGGAAGCTGGCGATTTTGGTTATACTTTGGCGGAGCTCGACGAGGCACAAAAGGAGAGCCTCGCCGAGCAGGGGATGCTTGCCGGGAAGGGCGAGCTCGCCGCACCCGGCAAGGATGTCGGGCCAAGCCAGCCTGCCGACGAGTCAAGCAGCTCGGAGGATGAGGGCTCCTCTTCCGAGGAGGGCACCGAAAGCCCACTGTAGTCAGAGTCCCCAGCCCCTCTGAGGAGGAAACGCCTTCGCAGGCTTGGCAAAGTGGCTGAGCGGCAAGAAGTTCAACAACCCTCGGAGCGCCGTTCGACGTGCTCGACCGTGGCAAGGGCTGGTGCTGCGGGAGCGTCTCACGCGGCCCCGGCAACTGGAGCAGGGTCATCAAAGACCGCTGCTACTACCCCCGCCAAGCGGCCAAGGAGCCCAGCTCCCCCTCCTCCCCCTCCTCACACGAAGGCGGACTTTGGTTTTTCCGCTCTCAGCGAAGAGGACGACGAGGAAGAGTAAGTTCCCTTGCCGCGACCCTCAATTTTTGTAAGGTTTTGTTTCTGTCCTCACTTGTCGCACTCCGGCCTTGCTTCCGCAGGGAGGAAACCTTGGCGGAGAGGACAAGGAAGAGAGCTAAGGTCTCGACGAGCAAGACCGTGGTGGTCGTCGAAGATGAGCCCACGGCAACCACCGGGAGAGCGTCTGAGACTATCCCGACCAGCTCGGAGCCCAGCCCTCGTCGTAGCCCCCAGCGCAGCCCCCAGCGTATGTATTTCAACTACCTTTCGCTGGCGGTCACTGAGGAACAAGCATTTTGTCACTGACATCTTTGGGCGTGTAGGAGAGGATCAGCAAGTGGAGCCATCTGAAGGTGCTCCAGATGTACCACCCCCCTCGACCACACCGCCAAGGAGAAGATCTCCGGTAAGGGCTCCCACTAGCGAGCCGAGCCACGAAGAGGAGCCGGCTAGCGCCGAAGTGCCAAGCACCAGTGCTGGCGACCCCACCCCAATGACAAACGTTGACGGGGGAGGGGAGCCCACCGCTCCTGAGCTCAACACGGGTAAACCCACTTGCCGCAAAACTCTTTCTGCTTTCTTTCTTTTGTCTTCTTGAATTACTTCCTGAAGCTCTTTTTGCTTTACTTCTCGGGTTGGCAGAGCCCTCCTCGGTGGAGCCAATGAACATTGACTCTTCTGCCGCGGAGAACACCACAGGGGCCGTCGACGACGAGGCCGCCAAGGCCGCCGCTGCCAAGGCCGACAAGCTGGCAGCCAACAAGCTTGCCGACGAAGAAACTGCCAGGGCTGCCGAAGAGGCCGGCAAGGCCACCGAGGATAATACCGCCAAGGCGCCCACCGATGAAGCCGCCAAGGCTGCTGAAGCTGAGGCCGCCCAGAAGGCTGCTGAGGAGGCCGGCGAGGGAGCCGGTGGTCGTACTGACGGCCCTGAGGCCACAGGAGCGCCAGGCGCTACTCCGACCACGGGTCCCTCAACCACTGACGAGGCGGCAGCGCCCAACTCGCCTCCGCCAAGCAAATACATCCGGGTCGGCGAGAACGTCTACGTCAGCCTCCCCTGGACGGTGGGCTCCAGAGCGCCAACTGAGGAGGATGTTGTGGATGAAGAGATCCTTGCCGCTGCCGGGCTCCAGCTTGTGGATGCGCCAGGCGCCAGCAGCAGCAGCACGTCTGAAGAGGAGCAACTGCTTCAAAAGCTGCTGAATCTTCATCGTGCCCGACGGGAGAAGCTAGCTTCCAGGGAGGCGCTCATCGAGAAGGCTAAAGCTGACATGTTGAGGCGCGCGGAGATCTTGGCGGACGTCCGCGCGCGATCTCTTAATGCGTTAGAGGTCAAGTGGGCATAGCTGGCCGAAGAACGGCAGGCCCTCCTCCTAATGAAGCAAGACATTGAACAAAAATAGGAGGAGACCGCCAAGGAGTTGTCTGCTCAGGCCGGTGATCTGAACCAGCGGAAAGTGGACCTTGATGCCCACGAAGAAGAATTTGCCGAGCGCAAGAGGAAACTTGCCGAAACCCTCCAGCAGAAAGACGAGGAGGTGGCAAGACTTGTCGCAGAGCGGACCCAGGGGCAGGCACAAAAACACCAGAAGGAAATCGAAGCCTTGGCCCAGGAGTACGCCAGCAAGTTGGTGGAAGCCACCAACGCTATCGCTGCTGCAGAAGTGAACAGGAAGGAAACGGAGGAGAAAGTGGCAAGACTAGAGGCCGCCCTCAAGGCAAACGGTGACAAGCTCTCAACGCTTGAAAGTGAGAGGGCAATGGTGACCCACACTTTGGCGGAGATGCAAGTTACCATAGCCAAGAAGAACAATCTGCTTGCCGCCGCCAACAACTATAGAGCAGACCTGAAGCTGAAGCTGACCACGCTGAAGGAGACGCTCGACACCACCAGAAAGCGCGAAGGGCTTCTAATGACAGAGCTCCAGAAGGAAAAGGGCCTGCTTCAAGACGCTATTGCAACCCACAAGAAGTTCAGGGATAATGTGGGGATCTTCACAGACAGGCTTGCCAGCGCCGCCGAGGACATCGACAAGGAGCTGACTGCCCTGAAGGTGCCGGACTTCGGGAACTCCACCGACAAGAACACGCAAACTAGCGTCAAGCTAGCCGAGTTCTTCGACGGAGTAGTAGAAGCACTCCAACAGCTCCAAGTCAATCACAAGGCTCAACTGGCCGACGAGTCACGTAGGCTTTGCCGGGGAGTTCTCCGGAGGTTGTTGGTGAAGATAGCATACAGAAACCCGGGCGTCGACTTCAGCAACATCTTCAAAAGCTTGCCGAAGGGATATGACCCCGCGCCACTAGAGGCCCTTGTCGCGCCCATCGTGGAGAGGGTGGACCAAATCCAGAGAGTCGAAGGCGAGCACCGCAATTAGAGAGCCCATTCTTCTCCATCCTTGCCGCCGCTAGACATGTTAAAGAACAATCTGTTTAAGCCGCGGCAACTTATCTCGTAATATAACTTGCAATATTTTGAAGTTAATGCATGTCATCTCCCTTGAGCAATTTCTTTCTTTGTGTGTACTTGCCCTACGCTTATAGGGAACTTGCCGGTGCGCGCACCATTGCCGTGAGCGCTGGGTGCGGGACTTCAGCAGCCTGCTGGTGGTGCCGCTGCCGGCAAGCAACCTTGTCGCGCTCAGTGCAGCCACTTAGGTTGTTGAGCGGACTCGAAACAAGGTAAGGGCGCGACCGATTACGCTTAGGTTCCGTCGCGCACAGGTTTTCCATACAAAGAGTAGTATCGTTCAAGGGAAATAACCGTGAAAATAAAAAAGAATTTGATTGTTCAAAATTTGGCACTTAGCTTTGTCGCTGATCTCTCCGCAGCAAGGTCTTGTCACTGCTTGCCGCTGCCTTCTTCCCGGCAAGGCATAGTTTCTTTGAACGACGCCTGGTCCACGCCTAGTCCATATCATTATCCCATCCCCCCCGGTAAACTTGTGTGCGAGGGAAGCTTCTGTCTCTTTGAGAAAAAGAAAGAAGAGAAAATAAAGATATAGGAGCTTGGCGGCTCGTTAATGCTTACCGGGGAGGCTGTACTGCACAGTATGTCAGATAATCATGCAAAATAAAAGTAAACATGAAATCGTCAAAAACTGCGAAATACAAAAGCTTTATTTATGCACAGGGTCTGCGCCTGGCTTTGTACAAAGGATTACATGCAACAGCGGCAATACTTGTACAAAAGGTGGTTGCCGGGGAAGGGCCCAGCAACCGCGCCTTATGGAAAAAACTTACGAAGATGCTCAATGTTCCAGGAATTGATCACTGGAATGCCATCTTCGGTCTCCAGGCGGACAGCGCCGGGCCTGGTGACTCGTTTCACCCGATAAGGGCCTTCCCACTTTGGCGTCAACTTGTTTGAATTCTTGGCCGACTGAACGCGCCAAAGAACAAGGTCGCCTTCCTCGAGACTTCTGGCATTAACTTTGCGGCTATGGTAGCGACGCAAAGCTTGCTGGTAGCGAGCAGCTCTCACAGCAGCCTGAAGACGATCCTCCTCGAGGAGCACAGCGTCATCTTGCCGCAGTTGCTCTTGCTCAAGCTCATCGTAAGCGAGCACTCGAGGTAACCCGTATACGAGTTCCGTGGGGAGAACTGCCTCTGCTCCATAAACTAGAGCAAAAGGCGTCTGGCCAGTAGCTCGATTTGGTGTCGTCCTGATCGACCAAAGAACCACAGGCAGCTCCTCGATCCAGTTCTTGCCGCACTTGCGCAGCCTGTCGAAAGTTCTCGTCTTGAGCCCACGCAGCACTTCAGCATTTGCCCTTTCAGCTTGACCGTTGCTTCAGGGGTGAGCAACAGAAGCGAAACAGACCTTGGCGCCAAGGTCTTCGACATACTGCATGAAGGCGTGGCTTGTGAACTGGGTACCGTTGTCGGTGATGATCCTGTTAGGAACACCAAAGCGACAAACAATTCCCTTAAAGAACTTGATGGCTGATTGTGCTGTCACCTTCCTCACTGCTTCCACTTCCGGCCACTTCGTAAACTTGTCGATGGCCACATACAAGTACTCGAAGCCCCCGGTGGCACGGGGAAAGGGGCCGAGGATGTCGAGCCCCCAGACCGAAAATGGCCAGGAGAGAGGGATTGTCTGGAGAGCTTGAGCTGGCTGATGAATCTTCTTGGAATGAAACTGGCACGCTTCACACTTAGTTACTAGTGCAGTTGCATCCTGGAGGGCGGTGGGCCAAAAGAAACCTTGCCGGAAAGCCTTTCCCGCAAGGGCTCTTGACCCTATGTGGTGACCACATATGCCTCCATGAATCTCTGCCAACAGCTCCTGTCCTTCTTCCCGGGGAATACACTTCAATTTCACACCGTTTGGTCTTTTTCTGCACAGCATGTCATCGACAAATTGATACATATTGGACCGTCGGGCTACTTTCTCCGCTTCTTCCTGCTCTTCGGGAAGTTCTCCTGTCTGAAGGAAACGGACGATCTGCTGCGCCCACGCTGGAGCCTGTGGCTCGACAACGAGGACTAAAGGCATTTCTTCTGCTGCGGGAACATCAGGCCCTACGGCAAGAGCTTGTCGCTCTACCAGAGCCGGCCGTTCCCCGACGAGCTTGGCGGGAATAGCCGCTTCAACGACAAGAGCCTGGGGCCCTGCTGGAGCGTGCTGTCCTTCAACAAGCTCGTCGGGAGCAGTTGCTTCAATGACGGAAGCCCAAGGCCTCGTTGGAGCATCTTGCTCCTCAGCGCTTCGATCAGGAGCGCTTGCTTCAACGACAAGGACCCGAAGTCTTGTCGGAGCAGGTTGCCCCTTTGCCTCTTGCCTAGGAGCACCCGCTTCAACGACAAGAGCGTGAGGCCTTGTCGGAGCAAGTTGCCCCTCTGCATCTTTGGCGCTGGCTTTGGCAGCCTTCTTGCCGGCGGCTTCGGGGAGCTCTGCCGGGAAGTAGTCGCCAGAAGCCAACTTCCTCTTCCTGCCTTGCCCTACTGATGGCGTCACGGATGGCTGAGTTAGTTGGAGCACAAAAGTGCCTGGTTCCACAGGCAATTTGAGTGCGGCGCGTTTTGACAAACCATTGGCAATGTCATTCTCAGCACGTGGGACGTGCTCCATTTGTAGGCCGTCAACGCGTTCCACCAACTTGCTCACCTCATCTACATAAGCTTCCATCAATGGGCATTGGTAGTTCTTGTTCACTTGCCTGACGACAAGCTGCGAATCTCCCCTGACAATAAGCTTCTTGATCCCGAGGTCTGCCGCGATCCTGAGACCGGCAAGCAACCCCTCGTATTCTGCAGTATTGTTCGTCGCCTGTTCCTTGGGAAAGTGCATTTGGACCACGTACTTGAGGTGCTCTCTGGTGGGTGCGACAAGCAGTACGCCAGCACCGGCGCCTTGCAGCGAAAAGGCACCATCAAAGTACATAAGCCACTCTTTGCTTGTCTCCTTGCCGGGGAGAGTCGTCTCTGGGATTTCTTCGTCTGGCGTTGGTGTCCATTCTGCGACAAACTCTGCCAAAACTCGGCTCTGTATGGTTGATGTACTCTCAAACTTGAGACCAAAGCTCGACAACTCCAACGCCCACTCGACAATCCTGCCTGTCGCTTCTGGATTTTGCAAAATCCTTTTCAGCGGGAAGCGAGTGACGACGGTAACTTCATGTGCTTGAAAGTAATGGCGCAGCTTTCTCGAGGCCATGAGAAGGCCGAAAAGCAGCTTCTGCACACCAGAATACCTTGACCTAGCTCCCTGCAGAAGAGAGCTCACAAAGTAGACCGGGCGCTGCACCATTTTCTTCTTTTGTATCACTTCGCCTGACTGCGTAGACGAATCCTTGTCGGCAGCAAAACTTGTCGGGGGAGCCCCCAGCTTGTCGCTGGACGTGCTTGCCGCAGTTACTGCCTCCTCATCCACCTCTCTCTCCGCTACCAGCGCAGCACTAACCACTTGATTGGTTGCCGCTAGATACAGCAACAACTTCTCTTGTGGTTTAGGTGCGACAAGTATTGGAGGAGAGGAGAGGTATCTCTTCAAGTCTTGCAGCGCTGCCTCCGCCTCCGGAGTCCATTTCAATGGACCTGCCTTTTTTAAGATTTTGAAAAATGGCAGGGCGCGCTCAGCTGACTTGGAGATAAACCTACTGAGAGCAGCAACACAGCCGGCAAGTCGTCGTACATCCTTGACGCGCTTCGGTGCTTCAATTTGCTCAATGGCTTTGATCTTGTCAGGATTGGCTTCAATTCCACGTTGAGACACAAAGAACCCGAGAAGCTTGCCGGAGGGAACTCCAAACATGCACTTCTCGGGGTTGAGCTTCAGGTTGATCTTGCGCAGATTTACAAAAGTTTCTTCTAGATCTTGAACCAAAGTAGCCCTGTCCTTGCTTTTGACCACTATATCGTCCATATAGGCTTCCACATTTCTGTGCAGCTGAGGCTCAAAAGCAATCTGGACGGCTCTTGCAAATGTCGAACCAGCATTTTTCAAACCAAATGGCATACGTACGAAACAGTATGTGCCACAGGGTGTGATAAATGCGGTCTTTTTCTCATCTTCCTCAGCCATGAAGATTTGATGACACCCTGAATATGCGTCAAGAAATGAAAGCAAATCACATCCTGCCGTGGAGTTAACAATCTGGTCTATGCGGGGCAAAGGAAATGGGTCTTTGGGACAAGCTTTATTGGCATCAGTGAAATCAATACAAAGCCTCCATTTTCCATTCGCTTTGCGCACGACAACAGGATTGGCCAACCACGTAGGATGGAGCACTCCTCTAACGAGGCTTGCTGCTTCCAACTTCTTGATTTCTTCCGCAATAAACTCTTGCCGCTCCACAGCTTGCTTTCTGGCTTTCTGTTTGACGGGCCTCGCGTGGGGAGAAACGGCAAGGTGGTGCTCAATTACTTTCCTGGGAACACCGGGGATGTCGGACGGTTGCCATGCAAATACGTCGACATTCGCCCGCAGGAAAGCAACGAGCGCGCTTTCCTATTTGTTGTCAAGTGTGGCTCTGATGGTGAAGGAACCACCAGTGCTGTCCTCCTTGGCGGGCACCTTCTTTGTCGCCGGCGGAGCGGCTTTGTTCTTCTTGCACTTGCCGGTGGAGCTCTCTGGTGCATCCTCGACGGCAGGGCAGCACTCCGAAGAGGTGCGCTTGCCGGAGTGGGCACAGGAGCTCTTGCCGGACTTCCTCTTGTTCTCCCCCCCGAGAGCTTCAGCGGCAAGTGCCTTGGCGGCAGTTGCGGCAGCTGCCTCCCGGTAGATCTTGTCGGCGCAAATAAGCGCATCCTTCTTGTCGCAGGGAACTGCGATAACACCTACTGGGCCTGGCATCTTCAACACGTTGTAGGCATAATGAGAGGCTGCCATGAACTTGGCGAGCGCTGGACGGCCAAGTATCCCATTATAAGGCAATGGAATATCGGCAACATCAAAGGTGACCTTCTCGGTCCAGTAGTTCAGCTCGCCGCCAGATGTCACTGGCAGCGTGATCTTCCCTTTCGGCTTGCTCCTTCCTGGATTGACTCCTTGGAAAGTACCAGTTTCCTCAAGCTCGCTGTCAGAGATTTGAAGTTTCCGGAGCACAGCGGGCGAAATCAGATTCAAGCCGGCCCCACCATCAACTAACATCTTCGTGACCTTGAGGTTGTGGATCGTTGGTGAAACCAACATCGGCAAGCACCCGACCGCCGTTGTGCGGTCAGGGTGGTCCTCAATGTCAAAGACGATAGGCGTGTCGGACCACTTCAGAAGCTTTCGGGAGTCAACAGATGGTTCCGCCGCATTGATCTCTCGCGCCCACTGTTTAAGTTGGCGGTGAGAAGAATGCAACGAAGCACCATCGTCAACACACAAGACTTCTGCGGCTTTCTGAAATTCGTGCTCACTGGATTCTTCATCATCTAGATCATCATCATCATCATCTTTGTCGCGGCCATGAGGAGGCCTGTCTCTCTGCTGCTGCTTGGCCTTGCCGCGACGCCCTCCTCGGGCAGTGCGCTTCTTGCCGGACCCGCCAGCACCTTCTGGGGCCTTCTCCTTGTCGCGCCTCTCATACTCAGCTTTCTGCTGTTCGACAAGCTGCTCGACTCGTCGACAATTCTGGAGATCGTGTCCCTTGGTGCGGTGGATCTTGCAATATTGCTTGTCGGAGCCGTCCTGCTTGTCGGCAGCCGCCAAGGCCTGACAGTTGGCGCACGCGGCAATCTCCTTGCCGGAGCCCTCGACTTTGGCCTTGTCGGCGCTGCTGTTGCCGCTGGACTGCTCGACGGCAAGCACAGCTTTGCCCTTTTTCTTCCTGTTGTTCCGCCGCCCGCCCTTCTTTGCCGGGGCGGTACCTTCGCTGTCAGAGCTCCCCCCTGCGCCAACACCTTCACCGGGAAGTTTCCTTCCCTCTTCAGCGCGCGCACACTTGTCGGCGAGAGCATATAGCTGGCCAATGTCTCTGACCTTGGTCATCGCCATTTCCTCCCGCATCTTGCGGTTACGCACGTTCTGATGGAACGCGCTAATAACCGCAGCGGGGTGAACATCTGGGATGTTGTACTGTACGCGGCTGAACCTTTGAATGTATTTGCGCAGGGGCTCTCCTTCCTTCTGGGGGATGAGATGAAGATCACTCTCCTGGCCATGAGGTTGATGACCGCCAGTAAAGGCACCAACAAACTGATGGCACAGGTCCGCCCATGAAGAAATGGAGTTCTCCGGCAAGTGCATGAGCCATGAGACGACGTTGCGCTTTAACACGAGCGGGAAGTAGTTAGCAAGAATCTTGTCGTCTCGTCCCCCGGCAGCTTGCACCGCAATGGTGTAAATGCTGAGGAACTCCGACGGGTGTGTCTTGCCATCATACTTCTCCGGCACGTCAAGCTTGAAAGCCTTGCGATTGGGCCACTGGACCTACCGCAGCTCACGGGTGAACGCTGGATAACTTACCGCGTACGGCAAGTCGCCAGGATCCCCTGGCGCATGCATGTCAACAGCGGGCCCTGCGCGTCTGTCGGACTGACGATGCGCTTCTCTCCTTCGCTCGATAGTGGTACGAGCGTCTTCTCCTCTGCGTTCCTGAAGAACGAGGCGCTGGTCACGACGAGCTCGCGGGTCAGACGACACCATGGAATCATCGCCACGGGCGTCATTTCGACGTGTCGGCGAACGAGGCCGTCTGGGTGGGGAGTGTACGGTTGTTGCCCCCTCGCCGTTCTTGTTGGTGACAGCATTGTCACCAGTTCTCTTGTCGGCCGCGTGCACCGGGTCGGCATCAGCGAAGCTGAGAAGGCTCTGAATGGTTGCCCTCCACTCGTCAAGCTTATCTGCTGGTGGAGGGAAGTTCAGGAGCAGCTGCGCACGCGCCAACGCTTCTGCTGGTGAGGGAGGTATCGAGTGGCGTGAGGACTGTGGGATGCTGTTACTCCTAACAGTGTTAGAAGGAGCATCTCCACGCCCAGGCGACCGCACCTCAACCCCGCCAACGTGTTGTTGCATATGGTGACCCCGCGCATCTCGAGATCGATGCGCAAGTTCATTATCCAGGGAGCGCCTGGCACCTGGGGCGTCAGGACGCTGCCTATCGCGGGCTTCTTGCGAAGGCCGCGGCGTCTGAACCGGCGCAGGCGTTCCAGAACGCGCAGCACCGTTTCTGGAGCATGCAGGGCCAGCAGCAGCGAGCAGCGCTGCGTTCCCAGACCCAGCAGCGCCAAGATTGGCGTTGCTGGCCCGGTTTTGGACAGGTGGAGGTAATAGGAGCTCTCGCTCTCCAGTCCCCCCAGCAGCCGCAATCACATCGGCACCCTCCTGCATGGGAGCAGGCGGGTTGGACGTAGACGCACCGATGGCTGAAGTCTTCTTTTTTGGAGCCATAAGGCGGAGGATGGCCCAAAAACTAACGCGCAAATCGCTAGATTAGGTTCACACAACCTCCAAGCCCCTACCTGGCGCGCCAAAGATGTCGGGGACGAATCCGCGATCACCTATGGGACCCAGGGAAGGACCCCTTTACGTTCGGCAGGGAGAGACGGTCGCACGAAGAGCAAATCTAGCGAAGAACACGACAGTGCACGAGAGAGATTTACCCAGGTTCGGGCCGCACGGATGCGTAAAACCCTACTCCTGCTTTTTGGTTTATTATCTGTATGATTGTTCTAGCTCCAGGAGTGCTACAGTACCGAGTAGCTACGTACAATACTGGAGTTCTCCATCTCCCGGTTCTTCCCCCTCTCCACGTTGCCTATGGGCCTCCTTTTATACGCACAAAGGGGTCACCAACAGGTGGCAAACAGTAAAGGTAGAGGTGGAAAGTTGCTACAGTAAGGCCATTATTACCAGGATGACATGTCCTACCTACCACTGACGGCAGGGGACAAGGGCATTAAATGCCCATGCCTTTGCTGTCCACATACATGTACCCGGACGTCTTGGACGTGGGAAAAGCCTATCCCACCTGCTCCTGCACCGCTAGCTACAGTGTTCCGCCGTCTACACAGTGCCCTGCCACACACGCTTGGAAGGACCCAGAGCGCCACGCTGGCAGAGGCACCGGAGCAGCACAGTAGCACAGTGGTACAGTAACGCTTGCCGCGGCAAGACCTTGCCGCACCTGACAGCTTGCCGCAACCCATAGCTTGCCGCGCAAGGTAACTTGCCGGGGCAAGTACCTTGCCGCAGCTGCTATCTTGCCGCAGCCAATACCTTGCCGCAGCCAATGACTTGCCGGGGCAAGTACCTTGCCGCGGCAAGTACTCTGCTAAAGCAAACCTCAGGCTGGACCTCAGCTGTCCCTCCCGGCAGGCTCCTCTTGCCGGGGCCTTAACTCTTGCTTTGTATACTTTGTTCTTGAATGGCTTAATAATCTTGAGCTTCTCTCTGGCTGTCCTCCCGCAAGCCTGGCCACGGGATGCTACTACTGCCCGTGCACAAGTACGGGGTACTAGGGTACCCCTATTCTAGTACACCGACATCAACGGTGGCATCGGGCTCCTGAGCTGCGTCGGTCTTGGGGACTGCGTCTGTACTGGGGTCTACCGAGAGGGAAGAGGGGGAGGAAACAAATAAATACACGGCAAACATATGCGACACAGAGCAAGCTATGCTAACGTGCAGTGCAGGGTTGCCTAAGAGCAGGTCTTAAGTCATTATAGTTATTTTAGGATTTAAGTTGGAATTATTAACTGGTGTATAAGCACTATTCATCTATCAAAAATAGCCTAAAAGTTGCGGGTTCACCTCCGTAGAGGGTCCCGACACGAAAACAGATGGCACGGTTGGATTCGTCTTGTCGTTCTGATCAACTTTCATATATAAAGTTTTTCGATCCAAGCTACGGTTTATTTTACATTAATTTTAGAAGATTTAATGATTTTCTGCAATTATTAATACTTAAATTAATTCAGAAAAAGGAATATGATGTCAGCATGATGTCATCAACGCGTCAGTGGTCAACTGACCAGCTGACCAGTCAGCAGGGCCCACGTGGGCCCAATAGCAGTGACTGGGCGATGCCCAGTCAGCTGCTGACTGGGTCAACAGGGCCATGGGGCCCAGTGGCAGCGACACCGGGGTGGGACCCAGAGGCGCCCACGTCAGCACGGCGATCGGAATCGCGCCGGCGACCAAAACGCATGGCGGTGCTCGCGGGACCTCGTCGGAAAGTGCACTACAGGGGGCCAAATCGGGCGCGGTCGGTCTCCTTCGGACGCGGGCGATGCGCCGCATCATCCGGTGGCGGTACCCGGAGGTGAAGAGGCTTTAATCAGCGGCCACGTTGAGCTGGGTAGCGGCCGTGGTTCGGGCACGATGGAAATGGGGTCGCGCGACCAGTTCGAACAAGGCATAGCCCCAGGTGGCATCTACGCAACGCCACGAGCACGCACGCATCAGCAGAAGAACCTACGGGGCACGACAGTGACGAGCTCGCCGGCCATGGCGGACGGCGGAGCCCAGCTTCGTGGGACGGCGACCGAGCGCGCTAGAGCATGAAAGAGAGGGAAGGGAGCAACGCGGAGGCTCATCAAGCGGCTCATGGAGGCCGGCTAGTGGATTAGGAGCAGCAGAGTTGGCCGGAGTGGAGGTATACAGCGGCGACCAAAGGGGGAAGGTGGCGTCGATCCGGTCGGTGTGGTGGCGCCGAGCTGGAGTTCGTGCTCGGAGAGGGAGTAGCGGTCGACGGCGGAGCTTCTAGACACCAAGAGGAGGCGCGGGAACGCTGGTGGCCGCGTGACCGGAGCGGCGCGGAGACGGCTGCGTTCGGTGAGGTGGACAACAGATGGGAGAGCGAGCGACGAGGGATAGGCCAGAGAGGTCAGGGGTAGGGGCTGTGGACGACGACTTGTAGGTGCCCGCGGCGTCTGTAGCGCGCGTTGTCGAGCGGCGAGAGAGGGGGGCCAGGCTCGGGCGAGTGCGCGTGTGTGGTGGAGGCGACAGCGAGTGCGGGATGAACAGAGGAGGGAGATGAGGTGGGGAGTTGGGCTGGACCGCCCTGTAGACTAGGGCCCAGCCACAGTGGGCCTTTTCCTTTACTTATTTTTGTTTTTGTGTTTTCTGTTTTCTTTTCTGATTTGTCCTTTGTTTTTATTTCAAATGACTTTTGCAAAATATGATACTTGCCAAAATAAATGCTATGCAATATTTACCACTGTTTTAAAATGGTTTGGAGGCAAATGGATTTCATATTAATTATAGATTAAATAAAATGGAATAAATACTTCTGTCTTGTTGCTGTTTCTCGCTGTTAGAGTTACTTAATTTATTTAATTAATGTTGGTGCTATTTTTATAAATCCCCCTGGATTATTTGCAACATGATGAACATTTTAGTTCCTGGATTTGAACAACTTTTATTTTTACTTTAAGTTTGAATTTCAATTTGAATTTGAATTTGAAATGAGATATGGGGCTAATGATGATTAAGCACTGTTAATCATGATGACATGGCATAATAAAAAAGGTGATCACTGTAGCTTAATACATGAGGTGTTACACAGAAGATATAGCCCTTTGAGAAATCAAAGGGCGGATCAAGAAGACCAAGATAAGCCAAATGAGCAGATATCACTAAGGAAAAACCTCCCTTGCCGGGCAGGTGAGCCTGACGAGGTCGAGGTCACCCCGAAGACAAGCCTCAAGACTCCCCCGGCAAGCTTGCCAGGGGTGCCAAGGGCGGATCACCCCACCAAGACAGCACCGCTCCACCTCACGATGACGCAAGTCACCTCCTAGTGTGGTGTCGAGCCCCCAAGTGATTAAGTGGCTATTCTATGGCACGTTGCAGCCATTTTTTAGGAAGATCACCCCCAAATGACACCCATCCTGAGGCGTGTCACGCAGGCAGGCGAGAAGGTGGACGAATGGCACGGCAAGGCTTGCCGAGCTCCCCCACGATTTGATACTAAGCGGTGCATTTAATGCACCCTGTCATGGCTGCAGAGTTATGTATGATAGCACTGTTTGCTATCCGATCAGTGCGTAATGACTATTTTACCACACTGTTTTGCCATTGTGGTAACCCCTTAACCTATAAACGGAGGGTCATGGCAACCTTAGAAAGGATTCAGACCCTTGTACACTCATACGCGCATAGCTGCTCTCGTCCCGAGGCCACCTTGCCGGGCTAGAGCGCTGCGTCTCCCCCATGGTCCTTTCATCAATCCACCAAACAAGAGTAGGGTTTTATGCCTCGCGGTGGCCTGAACCTGGGTAAAAACTGCCCGAGTCATTGCTACCGTGCTGCTCTATGCTCTCCGCTCTTTGTGCAATGTGCTCTTCCCCCTTGCCGAACCACAAGGGGCCGATGGTCCCATAGGTGGCCGTGTTATACTACGACATCTTTGGCGCGCTAGGTAGGGGGAAGCGCTTGAGCGAACCCGAGGGTGTAAGCAGCGCATCATCATCATCTTCATCGCGTTCTTCATCGACGGCTTCATCATCCATGACGCCCAAGAAAAAACGCGGCATAGCGGATCGGGAAGGAAGCGACATCGCTTCTTCGCCCGCCCTGCCCAGTTCCCATCACCTGTCTTTGCTGCGGCTGCCGCGGTGGCTGGAGCGAGGGATGATGGCAGTGCGACAACCCCGAACGGTTCAGGCAGCATGGTCACCATGTGGAGCCCGTTCAGAAAAAGGGGCAAGGTGATAAGGTGCATGGTTCCTCTCTCCGCCACTTTCACTGGTCGACGATCGAGCTACCCTGGGTTTAGCATCATCAATGTCGATGAGCCCGTGCGAAACTCGGTTCAGCATTTGCCCTGCTATGGGAAAATCCTGAGTAGAGCATTGGTGCGAATCCGTTAGTTGATGCTCCGGCAAGGCCTTCCACGTCAGCGTGGCATTTGTGCCGATCGCCGTAAGATCGTCAAAAGTGTGAGAGAAAGGAGAGAGAAAAACCGGCCCTATCTTACACCATTTCTTGTCACCCGCGAGAGATCTAGGATCCACGCCAGCCCTTGCCGGGGATCCGAAAATGACAAGCTAAAAGCCAATCTCCCAAGGCACACAAACATGAAG
Source organism: Thinopyrum elongatum (assembly GCA_011799875.1). Taxonomy (NCBI): domain Eukaryota; kingdom Viridiplantae; phylum Streptophyta; class Magnoliopsida; order Poales; family Poaceae; genus Thinopyrum; species Thinopyrum elongatum. The sequence goes on along the minus strand of CM022301.1, from coordinate 197,085,444 downwards.
AATGGCTGCTATCAGAGAAAAGAAGAAACATGGGCAAAAGCTAAGTCAACTTGTCCATTGATTTTATTTCTAGAGTTTGCATTTGCTTACCCCTCGGTCATCCAATGTTTTTTGTATGGTTTAAACGTTTTCCGTGCAATGGCACCTTGTTGTATTTGTCTGCGCCCTCACCTTGTTTCGAGCCAGCTCAACAAAGTGGGTGGCTGCGTCAAAGACTCCTTAGAAAAAACCTGTCAGGACTTGTCCTCGCCAGCTGAACGCTAAGGACCCGCTCCTCACAGCAATCGCGGCAGCATGCTACCGGCAGGCAACCAAAAACGCACGAAAAATAAGCTAACCATACGGACTTCAATGGATGTAACGCAAGAGGGACAACATGCATTTCAAATTAATTAAGCATCAGTTCAGTATGAGCAAAAGAAGTGTGATATCTAAACACAAGAGATGCATAATGTTTTGTTACAGGGTAACACAACGACATGAATGATTCGAGGCCCGGCTTGGTGGCCTCATGGAGCCGTGGGAATGGAGAGGACCCTGTCGGTGAAGGGGCCAGCTTTCTTCTCAGCAGCAGAACCATCGGCGCCTTCCGGGAGCTTCCTGAAGCCATCAGCAAGGTTGAGTTCGGGGTGGCGGTAGGCGATGTTGCTCAAGACCATGAAAAGGGCGTTGCGGGCAAGCCTCCGGGACTCGCTTGCAAAGTGAGCGGCTCTTCCCTCCTCATGGACCTTCAGCCCTCCGATCAGCCCATCGAAGAAGAGTGTTAGTTTGACGCTTGGGGCCTCATGCTCGCCAACTGAGAAGACTAGGCCCTCCATGCCCATTGTGGCGAGCTGGGCAGTGAGGCGCTCGGCAATGTCGACCAAGTTCTTGATCCAAAGATCGCGCTACTGGACCTGGTTCGCCAATTTGTCCTATGCGTCCTTCTGGAGGATGGTATTTTCCAAGTCCCTTGTCAGTTGCTTCTCACGAACCCCGGCAGACTCAAGCTTGCTCTCCAAGGTGCCGATCCTCGCCTTCATATCGGTGATGGTGTTATTGGCAGTCTGAAGGCCCTGGCTCTTTGAGGAGAGTTGCGATTGCACCTCTTTCAGGAGGGTCTCTACTTTCTGTGCTTCCTCCTTAAGAGCCACAGTTTCCTTGGTGCTCCCGGCAAGCTCTTCTGTCAGTTTGGCCACCTATTGGTCAAGATTAGCTTTGGCAGTGGATGCAGCGGCAAGATCATCAGCAACCCTCTTCAGCTGAGCGGCAGAATTGGTAGAAAGCGCATCGAGGGTCGCCTTGTGCTTGTCCTCCAGCTCCTTGGTGCGTTGCTGGACGATGGCCTCTAGTTCCTCGTCTTTGCCGCGAAGGGTGGCCTCGAGTTTCTCTTCCCGAGAAGAGATATCCTTCTCCCTGGCATTCAAGAGCACTGCGCGCTCCGCCAAACGGGCCTCCCGGGCAGCGACGTCTTCCTTCAGCATGGAGATCACCTCTTGTTGCCGCATAAGAACTTGGAACTGCTTGCCATGCCACTCGCGCAGCTCGCGGCCCTTGTCCCGCAGCTTCTAATCAACGCTGTTGGCCGAATTGCGCTGCTCCTTGAGTGCCTGCCACTTCTGGCCGTACCAGTTCTGCATCTCCTTGATGCCCACCGCCATGGATTCCAGGAAAGACAAGTCCATGACTGCATCAACAGAGCCATCCGTTTCTTCAATATGCTAAGACAATGATGTCATGATGCGCTGAATCTCCTCATCTAGCTCTGCGCACGCTGTCGCCAAAGAACCAGGGGCTCCAAGACCAGGTTGGGCCAGCACCAACGCTAGTTGGCTTGAAGTTGGCTGTGGGGTCCCCGCCGAGGTGCCAAACGCAGGAGGGGGGCTCATGGTTTGAAGGGGGATTTTCTCCTCGACCAACACCCCTGATCCTAATGCACTGCCGGGGGTTTCCTCTGCTTCCTTGGGGGACTCTTGAGCGTCCCCGGCAGTGTGTTCTGGCCCTTCCGCGGCAGCAATCTTGGCGGCCTCTTCGGCAGCATCTTTCCTGATGCTGGCCACCTCCTCCAATAACTCGGGCTCCACGGCTAATGTCACTACAAGCAAAGGCAACAGCCAGTTATGAGGAGGTAGAAGCATTGGAGGACCAAGAACTTGGAGCAAGATGATAAAGGGAAATAAATAAGTTACCGGGAGTTGTTTGCCGTGGACGGTCTTTAGTTTCCCCGGCAACATCAGTTGCCGGAGCATGAATGCCGCCCCCTTCCCCAGTAACTATGGCGTTAACATGGGCGGAGCCATCCGTGGGAGTCCTCATCAGGGTCCCCTCAGCTCGCCCAGCAAGCGGAGTGGACCCCTCCTGGAAGGCCCCATCCTAGGTGGATTCTCCTTCCTCTCTGATTGGAGGTGGGGGTGATCTTCTGCACCATCTTTGGCGAGGGGGATTGGTCCCGTGCCTTTGCGCCAGGGGCTAAGCTGGGGGCTTGTCACTGGATCATTTGTGCTCCTCCCCGCCAAGCCCGTGCCTCCCGGGGACATCGGCGGTTCTGCGTGCCTGAGCCGCTTGGCTCGTTGGACGAGGGTCTCCTCCTCCTCCTCTTCCCTTTCAAATGCAGTGAACAAGATTGAATCAGCAAGCCAACGAGCATACGAAACTTCAACGACAAAAGAAATTGTTATCCTTACTCTGAATCGATGAGCATGGAGGCCAATGCAAACCCCATGGTTAGCGGAGGTGCTCTGCTCCTCTTCAGGGTCGGAGCGGCAGTGCTTCCTGGCAATTGCAGACCATGCTGAGGCGTAGGGGGCTCCGACGAGGATGAGCTGTGGGAGGAGCTTGAATCTGATTGGGAGCTGGAGTCGACTCCCGTGACCGCCCGTCGCTTGGCGGGAGGGGTCTTATCCTTAGATAGGCGAGAAGAATGACGGCACAGCGCGTCCGCCCCGACGCTCTTGGAGGCAATCTTCTTCACCCTTTTGGTGGCAGGCGCAGGAGCAGGAGCCGTTGTTCCTCGACTAGCGGGCCGACGGCGATGACGCTGCTCCAGGTCTGGTTTGGGGGCTTGCGGGCCCGTTGTGAGCCAATCCTCCTCGGGTTGCTCCAAATCCCCGGCCTCGTCCTTTTCCTGGGCCTCTGCCGCTGCGGCATATAAGGCCTCGATCCCGGTAGGCTCGGCCCCGGCAAGGTCGTCCCCGGCAGCCGCCTCCATGGTATGCGCCTCACCCCTGTCGTGGGAGGAGCCTTCGCCTTCAGCTTCCCCTTCCCCTTCTTCCTCCACCCTTCTAGGCCTCGCCTTTTCGGCGGCTCGGAGCGCACTGTCCTCCTCAACCCGGCTCTTGATAAACTCTGCCACTACCTTGGAGGTGCACTTGAACATGTTGTTCTCCACTCTAGTCACCCTTTCCACCAAGCTAGAGGTCCATTCCAGTTCTTCAGCCAACTCGGGTAGTTTCCAATCGCCCGCAACCCCGTAAGCGTTGTAGTCAGGCATCCACTTCAAGATCTGGTCCAGGGTGGAGTTGACATTCAGCAGGACAACCCTTGCGGGCAATTTGAATGGCCCAAGGCTTCCGAGCAATTGTTCACATAGCCAAGCATGGCCATAGACTGGCAAGTTGTTGGTTAGGCCCGGGTACAGGCACATCCTATCCCCCGCATCTCCATACCGCCAAGCAAACCTGTTCCTCTTCTGCAGCGGCGCAATGCGGTGGCGGAGGAAATCGGCTCCTACTTGTTTGATGGTTAACCCGGCAGCCTTCCGACGGGTGTCGGGGACGAATCCGCGATCACCTATGGGACCCAGGGAAGGACCCCTTTACGTTCGGCAGGGAGAGACGGTCGCACGAAGAGCAAATCTAGCGAAGAACACGACAGTGCACAAGAGAGATTTACCCAGGTTCGGACCGCACGGATGCGTAAAACCCTACTCCTGCTTTTTTTGGTTTATTATCTGTATGATTGTTCTAGCTCCAGGAGCGCTACAGTACCGAGTAGCTGCGTACAATACTGGAGTTCTCCCTTTTCCAGTTCCTCTCCTCTTTCACGTTGCCTATGGGCCTCCTTTTATACGCACAAAGGGGTCACCAACAGGTGGCAAACAGTTAAGGTAGAGGTGGAAAGTTGCTACAGTAAGGCCACTATTACCAGGATGACATGTCCTACCTACCACTGACGGCAGGGGACAAGGGCATTAAATGCCCATGCCTTTGCTGTCCACATACATGTACCCGGACGTCGTGGACGTGGGAAAAGCCTATCCCACCTGCTGCTGCACCGCTATCTACAGTGCACCGCCGTCCACACAGTGCCCTGCCACGCACGCTTGGAAGGACCCAGAGCGCCACGCTGGCAGAGGCACCGGAGCAGCACAGTAGCACAGTGGTACAGTAACGCTTGCCGCGGCAAGACCTTGCTGCACCTGACAGCTTGGCGCAACCCATAGTTTGCCGTGCAAGGTAACTTGCTGGGGCAAGTACCTTGCTGCAGCCGCTATCTTGCCGCAGCCAATACCTTGCTGCAGCCAATGACTTGCCGGGGCAAGTACCTTGCCGCGGCAAGTACTCTGCTTCAGCAATGCCCAGGCTGGGCCTCAGCTGTCCCTCCCGGCAAGCTCCTCTTGCCGGGGCCTTAACTCTTGCTTTGTATACTTTGTCCTTGAATGGCTTAATAATCTTGAGCTTCTCTCTGGCTGTCCTCCCGCAAGCCTGGCCGCGGGATGCTACTACTGCCCGTGCACAAGTACGGGGTACTAGGGTACCCCTATTCTAGTACACCTACAGGAGCCCCCGGGCCTGGGCCACAAAATGTGCCGGGCGTTGTTGGGCCAGGCCCAAACAGTGCACGGGCACGCGTGGCTAGGATAAGCCGAAACGTCCCTATGCTGTTTAATTGCACGCTCTCCCATGCGTCGCGCGTTGAACGCGGAGCGTGGGAAGCGTGCGCAGCCATCTCGAATGACGAAGGGGCGGATGGTTCCGCATCTTTCCCCATAAAAGGAGGGACCTGCAGAAGCACTCGCACACCCCTCTCACCATTCTCGATCTCCAAATCTCCGCCTTCTTCTTCCTCCGCTCTAAAACAAAAGCGGTTTCCCAATCCTCCGCCACCGCGCGCGTCCGCATCTCCCTCGTTCCTCAGCTCCGCCTTCGCCATGCCTCCCAAAGGAGAAAAGGGGAAGACGGGGAAGTCCTCAAGGACGGAGACCCAGGCGCAGATGAAGAGGCAGAAGTACGCGCTCTTCGCTCCGACGCTCACGGGGGCGGATCTGAAGGCCAAGTTCCAAGGCATGTGGGCCGCGAGGACCAAGGCGCATCCGGCCACCCGCGTTCGCCCAGCCACCGACGAGAGCGAAGTGAGCAAGTACCCCTTCTTCGCTTGCTACTTTTGGTGCGGGCTCTGCCCACTGTACTCGGATTTCTTCAGCGACGTCATGTACACCTTCAACCTCCGTCTGCTGGATCTCACACCGAATGCCGTATCCACCATGGCAATATTTGCGCATCTGTGCGAGAACTTCGTCGGCGTCGCACCCAACACCGCGCTGTTCAGGCATTACTTCACTCCCCGTGCTGAAAAGGGGGAGCCTCTCACTGTTGGCGTCTCGTTCGTTTCAAGATTGGGCGCCAAGGAGCATTATCTGAAGGGGGATCTCCGCCCAAGATGGGGAGAAATCCGGTCTGAATGGTGTTGGATCATTGACGACGAGCCGCCACCATACTGTGAGCTTCGCAAGACCCCAGCAGCGCGTGGCACAGACTGGAGCGATCTGGATCCCCCAGACAAAAAGCTGGAGATTGCCGCTGCCAGGATCATACGGCTCAGGGAGGCCGGGCTCACCATAGGGATGGTTGGCGCAGACTTCCTCCGCCGCCGCATTGCTCCTCTGCAGCAGAGAGGAAGGCCGGCCTCTGATTGGAAGAACCCAGCTGATATCATGCGGCTGCGCCCTGGACTGATCAACAACTTCACAGTTTTGCAGCACGACTTTTTCATGCGAGAACTGTTCAAGCAAGAGACAGATCCAGAAAAGCGCGACAAGGCGTTCACGCTGCCGAAGCACATCGTGCCCCTTTGCAACAACTCCGCATTGAGTGCAATCATCGCTATGATGCCGCTCTGCAATGCGCACAGCGTTGAAGCAACTTGGGACGTGCCGCTCGAAGAAGACGTGCGGCGATTCTTTGACTCCACGGTCGAAAAGCAGGTCCGGGTGGAAGAGTGGCTCGTCCGCAACACCACTGAGCAAGAAATAGAATTCATTGCTTGAAGAGTGGAGGAGGACAGGCTCGCCAGGGAAGCTGGCGATTTTGGTTATACTTTGGCGGAGCTCGACGAGGCACAAAAGAAGAGCCTTGCCGAGCAGGGGATGCTTGCCGGGAAGGGCGAGCTCGCCGCACCCGGCAAGGATGTCGGGCCAAGCCAGCCTGCCGACGAGTCAGGCAGCTCGGAGGATGAGGTCTCCTCTTCCGAGGAGGGCACCGAAAGCCCACCGCAGTCAGAGTCCCCAGCCCCTCTGAGGAGGAAACGCCTTCGCAGGCTTGGCAAAGTGGCTGAGCGGCAAGAAGTTCAACAACCGCCGGAGCGCCGTTCGACGCGCTCGACCGCGGCAAGGGCTGGTGCTGCGGGAGTGTCTCACGCGGCCCCGGCAACTGGAGCAGGGTCATCAAAGACCGCTGCTACTACCCCCGCCAAGCGGCCAAGGAGCCCAGCTCCCCCTCCTCCCCCTCCTCACACGGAGGCGGACTTTGATTTTTCCGCTCTCAGCGAAGAGGACGACGAGGAAGAGTAAGTTCCCTTGCCGCGACCCTCAATCTTTGTAAGGTTTTGTTTCTGTCCTCACTTGTCGCACTCCGGCCTTGCTTCCGCAGGGAGGAAACTTTGGCGGAGAGGACAAGGAAGAGAGCTAAGGTCTCGACGAGCAAGACCGTGGTGGTCGTCGAAGATGAGCCCACGGCAACCACCGGGAGAGCGTCTGAGACCGTCCCGACCAGCTCGGAGCCCAGCCCTCGTTGCAGCCCCCAGCGTAAGTATTTCAACTACCTTTCGCTGGCAGTCGCTGAGGAACAAGCATTTTGTTACTGACATCTTTGGGCGTGTAGGAGAGCAGCAGCAAGTGGAGCCATCTGAAGGTGCTCCAGAAGTACCACCCCCCTCGACCACACCGCCAAGGAGAAGATCTCCGGTAAGGGCTCCCACTAGCGAGCTGAGCTACGAAGAGGAGCCGGCAAGCGCCGAAGTGCCAAGCACCAGCGCTGGCGACCCCACCCCAATGACAAACGTTGACGGGGGAGGGGAGCCCACCGCTCTTGAGCTCAACATGGGTAAACCCACTTGCTGCAAAACTCTTTCTGCTTTCTTTCTTTTGTCTTCTTGAATTTCTTCCTGAAGCTCTTTTTGCCTTACTTCTCGGGTTGGCAGAGCCCTCCTCGGTGGAGCCAATGAACATTGACTCTTCTGCCGAGGAGAACACCACAGGGGCCGTCGACGACGAGGCCGCCAAGGCCGCCGCTGCCAAGGCCGACAAGCTGGCAGCCGACAAGCTTGCCGACGAAGAAACTGCCAATGCTGCCGAAGAGGCCGGCAAGGCCTCCGAGGATAATAGCGCCAAGGCGCCCACCGATGAAGCCGCCAAGGCTGCTGAAGCTGAGGCCGCCCAGAAGGCTGCTGAGGAGGCCGGCGAGGGAGCCGATGGTCGTACTGACGACCCTGAGGCCACAGGAGCGCCAGGCGCTACTCCGACCACGGGTCCTTCAACCACTGACGAGGCGGCAGCGCCCAACTCGCCTCCGCCACGCAAATACGTCCGGGTCGGCGAGAACGTCTACGTCAGCCTCCCCTGGACGGTGGGCTCCAGAGCGCCAACCGAGGAGGATGTTGTGGACGAGGAGATCCTTGCCGCTGCCGGGCTCCAGCTTGTGGATGCGCCAGGCGCCAGCAGTAGCAGCACGTCTGAAGAGGAGCAACTGCTTCAAAAGCTGTTGAATCTTCATCGCGGCCGACGGGAGAAGCTAGCTTCCAGGGAGGCGCTCATCGAGAAGGCCGAAGCTGACATGTTGAGGCGCGCGGAGATCTTGGCGGATGTCCGCGCGCGATCTCTTAATGCGTTAGAGGCCAAGCGGACACAGCTGGCCGAAGAATGGCAGGCCCTCCTCCTGATGAAGCAAGACATTGAACAAAAACAGGAGGAGACCGCCAAGGAGTTGTCTGCTCGGGCCGGTGATCTGAACCAGCGAAAAGTGGACCTTGATGCCCACGAAGAAGAACTTGCCGAGCGCAAGAGGAAACTTGCCGAAACCCTCCGACAGAAAGACGAGGAGGTGGCAAGACTTATCGCAGAGCGGACCCAGGGGCAGGCACAAAAACACCAGAAGGAAATCGAAGCCTTGGCCCAAGAGTACGCCAGCAAGTTGGTGGAGGCCACCAACGCTGTTGCTGCTGCAGAAGTGTACAGGAAGGAAACGGAGGAGAAAGTGGCAAGACTAGAGGCCGCCCTCAAGGCAAACGGTGACAAGCTCTCAACGCTTGAAAGTGAGAGGGCAAAGGTGACCCACACTTTGGCGGAGATGCAAGTTACCATAGCCAAGAAGAACAATCTGCTTGCCGCCGCCAATGACTCCAGAGCAGACCTGAAGCTGAAACTGACCACGCTGAAGGAGACGCTCGACACCACCAGAAAGCGCGAAGGGCTTCTAATGGCAGAGCTCTAGAAGGAAAAGGGTCTGCTTCAAGACGCTATTGCAACCCACAAGAAGTTCAGGGATAACGTGGGGATCTTCACAGACAGGCTTGCCAGCGCAGCCGAGGACATCGACAAGGAGCTGACTGCCCTGAAGGTGCCGGACTTCGGGTACTCCACCGACAAGAACACGCAAACTAGCGTCAAGCTAGCCGAGTTCTTCGACGGAGTAGTAGAAGCACTCCAACAGCTCCAAGTCAATCACAAGGCTCAACTGGCCGACGAGTCACGCAGGCTTTGCCGGGGAGTTCTCCGGAGGTTGTTGGTGAAGATAGCATACAGAAACCCGGGCGTCGACTTCAGCAACATCTTCAAAAGCTTGCCGAAGGGATACGACCCCGCGCCACTAGAGGCCCTGGTCGCGCCCATCGTGGAGAGGGTGGACCAAATCCAGAGAGTCGAAGGCGAGCACCGCAATTAGAGAGCCCATTCTTCTCCCTCCTTGCCGCCGCTATACATGTTAAAGAACAATCTGTTTAAGCCGCGGCAACTTATCTTGTAATATAACATGCAATATTTTGAAGTTAATGCATGTCATCTCCCTTGAGCAATTTCTTTCTTTGTGTGTACTTGCCCTACGCTTATAGGAAACTTGCCGGTGCGCGCACCATCGCCGCGAGCGCTGGGTGCGGGACTCCAGCAGTCTGCTGGCGGTGCCGCTGCCGGCAAGCAACCTTGTCGCGCTCAGTGCGGCCACTTAGGTTGTTGAGCGGACTCGAAACAAGGTAAGGGCGCGACCGATTACGCTTAGGTTCCGTCACACAAAGGTTTTCCATACAAAGAGTAGTATCGTTCAAGGAAAATAACCTTGAAAATAAAAAAGAATTTGGTTATTCAAACTTTGGCACTTAGCTTTGTCGCTGATCTCTCCGCGGCAAGGTCTTGTCACTGCTTGCCGCTGCCTTCTACCCGGCAAGGCAAAGTTTCTTTGAACGACGCCTGGTCCATATCATTATCCCATCCCCCCGGCAAACTTGTGCGCGAGGGAAGCTTCTGTCTTTTTGAGAAAAAGAAAGAAGAGAAAATAAAGATATAGGAGCTTGGCGGCTCGTTAATGCTTACCGGGGAGGCTGTACTGCACAGTATGTCAGATAATCATGCAAAATAAAAGTAAACATGAAATCGTCAAAAACTGCGAAATACAAAAGCTTTATTTATGCACAGGGTCTGCGCCTGGCTTTGTACAAAGGATTACATGCAACAGCGGCAAGACTTGTACAAAAGGTGGTTGCCGGGGAAGGGCCCGGCAACCGCGCCTTCTAGAAAAAACTTACGGAGATGCTCAATGTTCCAGGAATTGATCACTGGAATGCCATCCTCGGTCTCCAGGCGGACAGCGCCGGGCCTGGTGACTCGTTTCACCCGATAAGGGCCTTCCCACTTCGGCGTCAACTTGTTTGAATTCTTGGCCGACTGAACGCGCCGAAGAACAAGGTCGCCTTCCTCGAGACTTCTGGCATTAACTTTGCGGCTATGGTAGCGACGCAAAGCTTGCTGGTAGCGAGCAGCTCTCACAGCAGCCTGAAGACGATCCTCCTCGAGGAGCACAGCGTCATCTTGCCGCAGTTGCTCTTGCTCAAGCTCATCGTAAGCGAGCACTCGAGGTGACCCGTATACGAGTTCCGTGGGGAGAACTGCCTCTGCTCCATAAACTAGAGCAAAAGGCGTCTGGCCAGTAGCTCGATTTGGCGTCGTCCTGATCGACCAAAGAACCACTGGCAGCTCCTCGATCCAGTTTTTGCCGCACTTGCGCAGCCTATTGAAAGTTCTCGTCTTGAGCCCACGCAGCACTTCAGCATTTGCCCTTTCAGCTTGACCGTTGCTTCGGGGGTGAGCAACAGAAGCGAAATAGACCTTGGCGCCAAGGTCTTCGACATACTGCATGAAGGCGTGGCTCGTGAACTGGGTACCGTTATCGGTGATGATCCTGTTAGGAACACCAAAGCGACAAACAATTCCCTTGAAGAACTTGATGGCTGATTGTGCTGTCACCTTCCTCACTGCTTCCACTTCTGGCCACTTCGTAAACTTGTCGACGGCCACATACAAGTACTCGAAGCCCCCGGTGGCACGGGGAAAGGGGCCGAGGATGTCGAGCCCCCAGGCCGAAAATGGCCAGGAGAGAGGGATTGTCTGGAGAGCTTGAGCTGGCTGATGAATCTGCTTGGAATGAAACTGGCACGCTTCACACTTGGTTACTAGTGCAGTTGCATCCTGGAGGGCGGTGGGCCAAAAGAAACCTTGCCGGAAAGCCTTTCCAACAAGGGCTCTTGACCCTATGTGGTGACCACATATGCCTCCATGAATCTCCGCCAACAGCTCCTGTCCTTCTTCCCGGGGAATACACTTCAATTTCACACCGTTTGGTCTTCTTCTGCACAGCATGTCATCGACAAATTGATACATATTGGACCGTCGGGCTACTTTCTCCGCTTCTTCCTGCTCTTCGGGAAGTTCTCCTGTCTGAAGGAAACGGACGATCTGCTGCGCCCACGCTGGAGCCTGTGGCTCGACAACGAGGACTAAAGGCATTTCTTCTGCTGCGGGAACATCAGGCCCTATGGCAAGAGCTCGTCGCTCTACCAGAGCCGGCCGTTCCCCGACGAGCTTGGCGGGAACAGCCGCCTCAACGACAAGAGCCTGGGGCCCTGCTGGAGCATGCTGTCCTTCAACAAGCTTGTCGGGAGCAGTTGCTTCAACGACGGAAGCTCAAGGCCTCGTCGGAGCATCTTGCTCCTCAGCGCTTCGATCAGGAGCGCCTACTTCAACGACAAGGACCCGAAGTCTTGTCGGAGCAAGTTGCCCCTTTGCCTCTAGCCTAGGAGCACCCGCTTCAACGACAAGAGCGTGAGGCCTTGTCGGAGCAAGTTGCCCCGCTGAATCTTTGGCGCTGGCTTTGGCAGCCTTCTTGCCGGCGGCTTCGGGGAGCTCTGCCGGGAAGTAGTCGCCAGAAGCCAACTTCCTCTTCCTGCCTTGCCCTACTGATGGCGTCACGGATGGCTGAGTTAGTTGGAGCACAAAAGTGCCTGGCTCCACAGGCAATTTGAGTGCGGCGCGCTTTGACAAACCATCGGCAATGTCATTCTCAGCACGTGGGACGTGCTCCATTTGTAGGCCGTCAAAGCGTTCTTCCAACTTCCTCACCTCATCTACATAAGCTTCCATCAATGGGCATTGGTAGTTCTTGTTCACTTGCCTGACGACAAGCTGCGAATCTCCCCTGACAATAAGCTTCTTGATCCCAAGGTCTGCCGCGATCCTGAGACCGGCAAGCAACCCCTCATATTCTGCAGTATTGTTCGTCGCCTGTTCCTTGGGAAAGTGCATTTGGACCACGTACTTGAGGTGCTCTCCGGTGGGTGCGACAAGCAGTACGCCAGCACCGGCGCCTTGCAGCGAAAAGGCACCATCAAAGTACATAAGCCACTCTTTGCTTGTCTCCTTGCCGGGGAGAGTCATCTCTGGGATTTCTTCGTCTGGCGTTGGTGTCCATTCTGCGACAAACTCTGCCAAAACTCGGCTCTATGTGGTTGATGTACTCTCAAACTTGAGACCAAAGCTCGACAACTCCAAAGCTCACTCGACAATCCTGCCCGTCGCTTCTGGATTTTGCAAAATCCTTTTCAGCGGGAAGCGAGTGACGACGGTAACTTCATGTGCTTGAAAGTAATGGCGCAGCTTTCTCGAGGCCATGAGAAGGCCGAAAAGCAGCTTCTGCACACCAGAATACCTTGACCTAGCTCCCTGTAGAAGAGAGCTCACAAAGTAGACCGGGCGCTGCACCATTTTCTTCTTTTGTATCACTTCGCCTGACTGCGCAGACGAATCCTTGTCGGCAGCAAAACTTGTTGCCCCCAGCTTGTCGCTGGTCGTGCTTGCCGCAGTTACTGCCTCCTCATCCACCTCTCTCTCCGCTACCAGCGCAGCACTAACCACTTGATTGGTTGCCGCTAGATACAGCAACAACTTCTCTTGTGGTTTAGGCGCGACAAGTATTGGAGGAGAGGAGAGGTATCTCTTCAAGTCTTGCAGCGCTGCCTCCGCCTCCGGAGTCCATTTCAATGGACCTGCCTTTTTTAAGATTTTGAAAAATGGTAGGGCGCGCTCAGCTGACTTGGAGATAAACCTACTGAGGGCAGCAACACAGCCGGCAAGTCGTCGTACATCCTTGACGCGCTTCGGTGCTTCAATTTGCTCAATGGCTTTGATCTTGTCAGGATTGGCTTCAATTCCATGTTGAGACACAAAGAACCCGAGAAGCTTGCCGGAGGGAACTCCAAACACGCACTTCTCGGGGTTGAGCTTCAGGTTGATCTTGCGCAGATTTACAAAAGTTTCTTCTAGATCTTGAACCAAAGTAGCCCTGTCTTTGCTTTTGACCACTATATCATCCATATAGGCTTCCACATTTTTGTGCAGCTGAGGCTCAAAAGCAATCTGGACGGCTCTTGCAAATGTCGAACCAGCATTTTTCAAACCAAATGGCATACGTACGAAACAGTATGTGCCATAGGGTGTGATAAATGCGGTCTTTTCCTCATCTTCCTCAGCCATGAAGATTTGATGATACCCTGAATATGCGTCAAGAAATGAAAGCAAATCACATCCTGCCGTGGAGTCAATAATCTGGTCTATGCGGGGCAAAGGAAATGGGTCTTTGGGACAAGCTTTATTGACATCAGTGAAATCAATACAAAGCCTCCATTTTCCATTCGCTTTGCGCACGACAACAGGATTGGCCAACCACGTAGGATGGAGCACTCCTCTAACGAGGCCTGCTGCTTCCAACTTCTTGATTTCTTCCGCAATAAACTCTTGCCGCTCCACAGCATGCTTTCTGGCTTTCTGTTTGACGGGCCTCGCGTGGGGACAAACGGCAAGGTGGTGCTCAATTACTTTCCAGGGAACACCGGGGATGTCGGACGGTTGCCATGCAAATACGTCGACATTCGCCCGCAGGAAAGCAACGAGCGCGTTTTCCTATTTGTTGTCAAGTGTGGCACTGATGGTGAAGGAACCACCAGTGCCATCCTCCTTGGCGGGCACCTTCTTTGTCGCCGGCGGAGCGGCTTTGTTCTTCTTACACTTGCCGGTGGAGCTCTCTGGTGCGTCCTCGACGGCAGCGCAGCACTCCGAAGAGGTGCGCTTGCCGGAGTGGGCACAGGAGCTCTTACCGGACTTCCTCTTGTTCTCCCGCCCGAGAGCTTCAGCGGAAAGTGCCTTGGCGGCAGTTGTGGCAGCTGCTTCCCGATAGATCTTGTCGGCGCAAATAAGCGCATCCTTCTTGTCGCAGGGAACTGTGATAACACCTACTAGACCTGGCATCTTCAACACGTTGTAGGCATAATGAAAGGCTGCCATGAACTTGGTGAGCGCTGGTCGGCCAAGTATCCCATTATAAGGCAATGGAATATCGGCAACATCAAAGGTGACCTTCTCGGTCCGGTAGTTCAGCTCGCCGCCAAATGTCACTGGCAGCGTGATCTTCCCTTTCGGCTTGCTCCTTCCTGGATTGACTCCTTGGAAAGTACCAGTTTCCTCAAGCTCGCCGTCAGAGATTTGAAGTTTCCAGAGCCCAGCGGGCGAAATCAGATTCAAGCCGGCCCCACCGTCAACTAACATCTTCGTCACCTTGAGGTTGCGGATCGTTGGTGAAACCAACATCGGCAAGCACCCGACCGCCGTTGTGCGGTCAGGGTGGTCCTCAATGTCAAATACGATAGGCGTGTCGGACCACTTCAGAAGCTTTCTGGCGTCAACAGATGGTTCTGCCGCATTGATCTCTCGCGCCCACTGTTTAAGTTGGCGGTGAGAAGAATGCAACGAAGCACCACCGTCAACACACAAGACTTCTGCGGCTTTCTGAAATTCGTGCTCACTGGATTCTTCATCATCTAGATCATCATCATCATCATCTTTGTCGCGGCCACGAGGAGGCCTGTCTCTCTGCTGCTGCTTGGCCTTGCCGCGACGCCCTCCTCGGGCAGTGCGCTTCTTGCCGGACCTGCCAGCACCTTCTGGGGCCTTCTCCTTGTCGCGCCTCTCATACTCAGCTTTCTGCTGTTCGACAAGCTGCTCGACTCGTCGACAGTTCTGGAGATCGTGTCCCTTGGTGCGGTGGATCTTGCAATATTGCTTGTCGGAGCCGTCCTGCTTGTCGGCAGCCGCCAAGGCCTGACAGTTGGCGCACGCGGCAATCTCCTTGCCGGAGCGCTCGACTTTGGCCTTGTCGGCGCTGCCGTTGTCGCTGGACTGCTCGACGGCAAGCACAGCTTTGCCCTTTTTCTTCCTGTTGTTCCGCCGCCGGCCCTTCTTTGCCGGGGCGGTACCTTCGCTGTCAGAGCTCCCCCCTGCGCCAACACCTTCACCGGGAAGTTTCCTTCCCTCTTTAGCGCGCGCACACTTGTCGGCGAGAGCATATAGCTGGCCAATGTCTCTGACCTTGGTCATCGCCATTTCCTCCCGCATCTTGCGGTTACGCACGTTCTGATGGAACGCGCTAATAACCGCAGCGGGGTGAACATCTGGGATGTTGTACTGTACGCGGCTGAACCTTTGAATGTATTTGCGCAGGGGCTCTCCTTCCTTCTGGGGGATGAGATGAAGATCACTCTCCTGGCCATGAGGTTGATGACTGCCAGTAAAGGCACCAACAAACTGATGGCACAGGTCCGCCCATGAAGAAATGGAGTTCTCCGGCAAGTGCATGAGCCATGAGACGACGTTGCGCTTTAACACGAGCGGGAAGTAGTTAGCAAGAATCTTGTCGTCTCGTCCCCCGGCAGCTTGCACCGCAATGGTGTAAATGCTGAGGAACTCCGACGGGTGTGTCTTGCCATCATACTTCTCCGGCACGTCAGGCTTGAAAGCCTTGCAATTGGGCCACTGGACCTGCCGCAGCTCACGGGTGAACGCTGGACAACTTACCGTGTACGACAAGTCGCCAGGATCCCATGGCGCATGCATGTCAACAGCGGGCCCTGCGCGTCTGTCGGACTGACGATGCGCTTCTCTCCTTCGCTCGATAGTGGTACGAGCGTCTTCTCCTCTACGTTCCTGAAGAACGAGGCGCTGGTCACGACGAGCTCGCGGGTCAGACGACGCCGTGGAATCATCGCCACGGGCGTCGTTTCGACGTGTCAGCGACCGAGGCCGTCTGGGTGGGGAGTGTACGGTTGTTGCCCCCTCGCCGTTCTTGTTGGTGACAGCATCGTCACCAGTTCTCTTGTCGGCCGCGCGCACCGGGTCGGCATCAGCGAAGCTGAGAAGGCTCTGAATAGTTGCCCTCCACTCGTCAAGCTTATCTGCTGGTGGAGGGAAGTTCAGGAGCAGCTGCGCACGCGCCAACGCTTCTGCTGGTGAGGGAGGTATCGAGTGGCGTGAGGACTGTGGGATGCTCTTACTCCTAACGGTGTTAGAAGGAGCATCTCCACGCCCAGGCGACCGCACCTCGACCCCGTCAACGTGTTGTTGCGTATGGTGACCCCGCGCATCTCGGGATTGATGCGCAAGTTCATTATCCAGGGAGCGCCTGGCACCTGGGGCGTCAGGACGCTGCCTGTCACGGGCTTCTTGCGAAGGCCGCGGCGTCTGAACCGGCGCAGGCGTTCCAGAATGCGCAGCACCGTTTCTGGAGCTTGCAGGGCCAGCAGCAGCGAGCAGCGCTGCGTTCCCAGACCCAGCAGCGCCAAGATTGGCGTTGCTGGCCCGGTTTTGGACAGGTGGAGGTAATAGGAGCTCTCGCTCTCCAGTCCCCCCAGCAGCCGCAATCACGTCGGCACCCTCCTGCACGGGAGCAGGTGGGTTGGACGTGGACGCACCGATGGCTAAAGTCTTCTTTTTTGGAGCCATAAGACGGAGAATGGCTCAAAAACTAGCGCGCAAATCGCTAGATTAGGTTCACACAACCTCCTTTCCCCTACCTGGCGCGCCAAAGATGTCGGGGACGAATCCGCGATCACATATGGGACCCAGGGAAGGACCCCTTTACGTTCGGCAGGGAGAGACGGTCGCACGAAGAGCAAATCTAGCGAAGAACACGACATGCACGAGAGAGATTTACCCAGGTTCGGGCCGCACGGATGCGTAAAACCCTACTCCTGCTTTTTTTGGTTTATTATCTGTATGATTGTTCTAGCTCCAAGAGCGCTACAGTACCGAGTAGCTGCGTACAATACTGGAGTTCTCCCTTTTCCAGTTCCTCTCCTCTTTCACGTTGCCTATGGGCCTCCTTTTATACGCACAAAGGGGTCACCAACAGGTGGCAAACAGTAAAGGTAGAGGTGGAAAGTTGCTACAGTAAGGCCACTATTACCAGGATGACATGTCCTACCTACCACTGACGGCAAGGGACAAGGGCATTAAATGCCCATGCCTTTGCTGTCCACATACATGTACCCGGACGTCGTGGACGTGGGAAAAGCCTATCCCACCTGCTGGTGCACCGCTATCTACAGTGCACCGCCGTCCACACAGTGCCCTGCCACGCACGCTTGGAAGGACCCAGAGCGCCACGCTGGCAGAGGCACCGGAGCAGCACAGTAGTACAGTGGTACAGTAACGCTTGCCGCGGCAAGACCTTGCCGCACCTGACAGCTTGGCGCAACCCATAGTTTGCCGTGCAAGGTAACTTGCCGGGGCAAGTACCTTGCCGCAGCCAATACCTTGCCGCAGCCAATAACTTGCCGGGGCAAGTACCTTGTCGCGGCAAGTACTCTGCTTCAGCAATGCCCAGGCTGGGCCTCAGCTGTCCCTCCCGGCAAGCTCCTCTTGCCGGGGCCTTAACTCTTGCTTTGTATACTTTGTCCTTGAATGGCTTAATAATCTTGAGCTTCTCTCTGGCTGTCCTCCCGCAAGCCTGGCCGCGGGATGCTACTACTGCCCGTGCACAAGTATGGGGTACTAGGGTACCCCTATTCTAGTACACCTACAACGGGTGATCCTATTCAGTGTCAGGTGAAGCCTGTTGTCAGTAAGGCCATACTCCCTCCAGTTGTTGCCACGCACAATGCACTCCGTACGTGCCTGGAAAAACTCTGGGGCCTCCTTGTCTTGGATCCAGCATCAGTCCGCCCGCCACTCCTCCCATCTGCCGCGTTGCCGACCAGGGAGGTAATCCCAACTTTCCCTCGCCACTCGAGGGATCTAGCTTACATTCCCGGAATGGTGGGCCTTGTTCTCCACCCGTGGGATGAAGAAATGCCTGAATAGATCCACATTGGGGGCGACTCCGAAGAAATTCTCGCACAAGTGAGTGAAAATCGCCATACACGCCATTGTATTTGGCATAAAATCTAAGAGGTGGAACCCATACACCACCATCATCGCCTCAAAGAAATCCGAAAAAGGAGGGCAGAGGCCGTAGAGGAAGTATGCGCAGAAAAATCGATACGAATCCGGCAGATCATTCTTTCCCTCCGACAAAACCTTGGGCCCACCATGCCCCTTTGGGACTTCCCTCCCCCACATATATCCATACCTTGCAACTAGGGCATCGTTGTCTAGGTTGGACGGGAAGAAAACCACATCTCCCCGCCGCTTCCTGTCCAAATCTGCCGCCCTCTTGTTGTTCCCCTCCGCAGCTGTCTCCTTCACCACGGCCGCCTGCTTCCCCCTCGCGGCGGCAACTTTCTTTCCCATCCTCGGGAGCACTGGAAGGGATGGAAGGATGGATGAGGCGTCGGAGGTGAATGTGGGTGCGGGAGCAGCGGTTTGGCTTGAGTAAGAAGATGATGGAGAACGGGTGCGAATGAGCCGCGCCCCTTCGCATTTTTCCTTTTTATGAGGACGAACATGGGGGAAAGAATGGCTCTTCGCTGCTTTCCCACAGGAAGTTACCATTTTACATTAACTGCAACAGTCCCACGACCCCACGACCTGTGGTAATTATGCGGAGTGGACGTTGGATTGACTGGTCATCATGACAAATTGCTGTGCGTGCGGCAACTCATCGACACATGTCCGTGCAACCCAACGTGCCCGGCGACACGTATGGCTCGGGCCCGGGGGCTTCTGTCGGGGTACACAAACAGGGGTGTATGTTTCCCCTTGACTTGTGCCCGGACAGACTAGTTTCCACCACGACAACAACAACAAAGCTAACTGCACCCAGCATCCAAGACAAGGCCAAGCAGAAGATATAGCCCTTTTAGAAATCAAAGGGCGGATCAAGAAGACCAAGATAAGCCAAATGAGCAAGATATCACTAAGGAAAAACCTCCCTTGCCGGGCAGGCAAGCCTGACGAGGTCGAGGTCACCCCGAAGACAAGTCTCAAGACTCCCCCGGCAAAATTGCCAGGGGCGCCAAGGGCGGATCACCCCGCCAAGACACCACCGCTCCACCTCACGACGACGCAAGTCACCTCCCAGTGCAGTGTCGAGCCCTCAAGTGATTAAGTGGCTGTTCTATGGCACGTGGCAGCCATTTCTGAGGAAGATCACCCCCAAATGACACCCGTCAAGAGGCGTGTCACACAGGCAGGCGAGAAGGTGGACGAATGGCATGGCAAGGCTTGCCGGGCTCCCCCGCGATGTGACACTAAGCGGTGCATTTAATGCACCCTATCCTGCCTACAGAGTTAGGTATGATAGCACTGTTTGCTATCTGATCAGTGCGTAATGACTATTTTGCCATTGTGATAACCCCTTAACCTATAAAAGGAGGGCCGTGGCAACCTTAGAAAGGATTCGGACCCTTGTACACTCATGCGCACATAGCTACTCTCGTCCCGAGGCAACCTTGCCGGGCTAGAGCGCTGCGTCTCCCCCACGGTCCTTTCATCAATCCACCAAAGCAGGAGTAGGGTTTTACACCTCGCGGTGGCCCGAACCTAGGTAAAAACTGCCCGAGTCATTGCTGTCGTGCTGCTCTACTATCTCCGCTCTTTGTGCAATGTGCTCTTCCCCCTTGCCGAACCACAAGGGGCCGATGGTCCCATAGGTGGCCGTGTTATACCATGACACATTAACATGCAAAACAATTGCATTATTACTCTGTGATGACAGTAGCACATGATCAGTAGCTATGTGCATGGTTAACAGGAATGATCGTTCTAACAAATGGTGATACGAAAAGGAGAAACACATCGTCATGTCAACCATTGTGCAATTAAATTTTGTACAGTTCCACTGAGATGCAACTACGTTACCGGTGTCAGATTTAAGTGTAATGGCCCAAAACACTTTTCTTGGGAAATAAAGCAAGATAGAAGCATTTCATAAAATGGTGGTGACATTGCTTCAGTTTATTAATGGAATAGGTTGACGGCAGCATTACTTAACAGTCACATCACATTAATAGTGGCATTGTTTCATTTTGCCTTGATATTAGATTAACAACAGTAGTAAGGGCATAGGGACACGGGAGGCACAAGCATGTTTTACCTCCACCGAGGCATAAAGTGGTGAGGTAGAGGTGGTTGCCGAGAGCGGCAAACATGCAAGCATGTCTGGATTTGTGCCATTTTTGTTCTCGTCAGTGACCTTTTCCTATGTGACCACAGGAAATCTAGACGTGCTCATTCTCAGTTGCATTGTCCACCCAACACCCACTCACATTCTTTCCTTTTTCAACCAAGAGACCTGTCAGGCCAGCATCTTACTAGTACTTCGCCCCAACCCCACTTTATTTCCCTTTTCAACCAAGAGATCGGTTCGTTAGCCAGTCTTTGCAGTACCTCTTTTCTTTAATAGTAACAATTTAGGTGGTGTTGGGGATATAACCCCACGGTATAACCCGCCCTAATAGGGCCGGGTCAGATCGCTGGCGACTTAAGGAGCTGGGCCTCTGATAGGCCAAGATGGTCAGGACGCAGTATTAAGAAGGGCAGCTCACAAGATGGGGCGGCTTAGAACCCAAGGTCAGAAGGCGACCCATGGGTGTAACCCACCATGTAATGATTTACCTTGTAAAACAAGGTGACTTAGAGTAAGGCTCAGTTACATGTCCTAACCCTACCCGGACTCTTGTAAGCTGGCGTCCTCGACCTGTATATAAAGGCGAGTCCCCGGCATAGAATAGACAGGTTACAATCAATCGATAGCGAGGTCAAGCGAATCTGCTCCCTTGTAATCAATACTCAATCAATAAGCAACAAGAGCAGGAGTAGGCTTTTACCTCAATCGTGAGGGGCCGAACCAGGGTAAACCCGTGTCTCTCATCTCGCTCAACCCCGATAAGCTAATCACCGTTGCGATGGCTTCACACTTAAGTCCTTTCACTAGGACATCTGTCGTAACAAAACCACGACAGTTGGCGCCCACCATGGGGCCAGTGCACGGTGGTTTCGAGTTCTTGAAGGGCTCTTTCTCAGGGATCGAGGGATACGCTGTTGGCAGGATGACCAAGAGTCACCGCGGCAAGCTCTACATCGACAACGCTGGCTGGGGCCCCGTGGCCGACTCAATCGAATATGGGTACCGGGTCCCCTTCGGCGGAATCCATGTCTTCATCGACAAGATCAGTCGATCAGAGCCTGAGCCAGACTTCGACGCTGAGATCATCGAGTCGGCTCGGCGCATGCAACCCGCCCGGGTCCAAGCCGGTCGGAAACATGTTTTCGTAGGCTTCACGCAAGGCGCGGAGCTTGCGGAAGATTCCGCATGTGAAGGAGAGACTCAAATCTACTCAGGTGATGAGTCCTCGACAGGAGAGATGGAGTCCATCTATCAGCTTCACGACGGCGGGCTTGGGAGATATTCCGATGGTCATAGTATTCCGAACCCCTATGAGCCACCGTGCAGGGCTGCTATCTTCATGGCTGGCACAGGGCTGGCTCTCAATTCTTCAACAGTGGCTGCAATGACCTCTGACCCGGCGGCTGCAAGGGTTGGTCGATCTGGTTCAACCAGGCCATCGGCTCAGGTTTTGTTGGATCTCATGGGCACCTTGACAAATTTGTTGGCAACAGAAGTCACTGCGGCAAATCAGGCAGAGCGCAACGCGGAAATTGTGAAGATTCGTGAGGAGATAACTAAAACCCAAGAGGATATCATGGATGAGAACATCCACATAGCTACGCTGAAGGCTCAGGTTGATGCATAGCCAGAGTGTGTGAAGGCAGAGGCTTGGCGCTTAAATCTAGACCAGAATGCATCCAATGCGGTATTCCAGAGAAGGCACCAGAGTCGCCTACCGTTGACGTATGACCCAAGGCGTTTGTTTGACACTCCTGGAGCAGGACCAAGTACTCCAGATGCCCGAGTGAACCCCCAATTAAACCCAGATTTGCCAGGAAATCTAGCGGCGACTCAACCTCGGCAGCCTGAGCCTTCACGAAGGGAAGATCCAGCCCCCAACCCGCCCTCGATCAGATGCCGCCATAGCATTTTCTGACGCCACCAGGGCACTTCTCTAACCCAGTGGATAACATGCTAGCAGCAGTGACCCGGCTGGCGGCGATTCCTATTACTGGCGAGTCAACAGCTACGGTGGAAACCCAGAATGTATTCGAGCTCCTGCAAACAGCCATTGCACAGTAGGCCACCTATTCGTACAGTCATGACTGTGTGCACTCAACTCCACTCCTGAGCCGTAGTTGCAGCCGGCGTATCGAGTCGCCCGCAGTTTCCAGCAGTGAACAACGTCGAAACCCGCCCAATCTTTGGGGCGCAGCTCAAGCACTCATGGACAGTGCGAGGGCCCGTCGAGAGGTGGAAGCAGTGAACCAGCGGGCTTATGAGACGCCTCCTGTGATTCCTTCAACTTCAACAGAAGCCAGGTCTTTCAAATGCATTCTTTTTGAAGCAAGGTCTTATAGTCCCCAAGGGCGGCTTATCTATATAAGATGAGTCGGGTCTTTATAGTCCCCAAGGGCCGGCTTGTAGTTATTTTGGAATCTCCACGAGGTGATAAGTTTTGTTATGTCTTGAGACTTACGTTTCCCTATACTAATAATGCAGCTCAGTACGAGGCCTTGTTGCATGCGCACCGCATGGCCAAAGGGATGAACTTGAGCCGGGTTAGGTGCCTGGGCGACTCAGATCTTGTTGCACAACAGGTTTCAGGGAAGTGGGATTCTAAAGACCCGCTTATGGTGGCTTATCATCAGGCAGTTGACAATATTGATGGTCACTTTAAGGGTTACCAGGTGGATCACATAGACCGGAGGAAAAATGATGCGGCTGATGCATTGTCTCGACTCGGGTCTCAGCGTAAGACGGTTCCACCCAATGTGTTCCTTGATGTATTACACAACCCTTCTGTTAAGTTTCCTTCAGAGGAAGATCTCGCTATTGCTGACCCGGAGGGGCATTTGGTGGTGGCTCTACGTGCTATTCCTGATTGGACGCTCCCTTATCTGACTTATCTCCCTCGGGGCGAGTTACCAGAAGATGAAAATCTGGCAAGGCAGATCACCATGTGGTCTAAATCCATGACTATTATCAATGGCGAGTTACACAGGTGCAACGTAACTGGGGTGCTCCAACAATGTGTTTCTACTGAAGAAGGCCGTGAAATTTTGTAGGAAATTCATGCAGGCGATTGTGGTCATCATGCCGGGTCACGATCGTTGGTAGCCAAGGCTTTTCGTCATGGATTCTTCTGGTTGACGGCTCACGCTGATGCAGAAGACATTGTGAGTAAGTGTGATGGGTGTCAGAAGTTTGCAAGGCAAGCTCATGTGCCAGCTCAGGAATTGCAGATGATCCCTATTACTTGGCCGTTTGCGGTCTGGGGGCTTGATATGGTTGGGCCATTCAAGAGATCTCAAGATAAGAAAACCCACCTCTTAGTGGCAGTTGACAAGTTTACCAAGTGGATTGAGGCAGAGCCAGTTAGCAACTGTGAAGCGGCAACTGCAGTTCAGTTTGTTAAAAAGCTGATTTTTCGCTTTGGTTATCCTCATAGTATCATAACTGATAATGGGACGAATCTGTCTAAAGGTGCTATGAAGGAGTTCTATCAAAGAGAGCACATCCGTCTTGATGTGTCATCAGTGGCTCATCCACAGTCTAATGGTCAAGTAGAACATGCAAACCAAGAGATACTAAGAGGGATCAAACCCCGGCTTATGGTTCCTTTGGAACAAATGCCGGGTTGCTGGGTTGAAGAGTTGCATTATGTTCTCTAGAGTATCAGAAAAACCCCCAATAGATCAACAGGTTACACGCCCTTTTTTATGGTTTGTGGTGCAGAGGCGGTTCTTTCAAGTGATATTCGTCATGACTCGCCCAGGGTGGCGGCTTATGTTGAGGTAGATAATGAAATAGCATGTCAAAATGCTTTGGACGCCTTGGATGAAGAACGTGACCTTGCAGCAGCTCGATCAGCGATTTATCAACAAGACCTTGAAGCCGGACGTTCCAGGAGGGTGACTTAGTGCTCTGTTTGATTCAGGATCAGACATGTGTGCATAAGCTTTCACCTCCTTGGGAAGGGCCCTTTGTGGTTAGCAAAAATCTCAACAATGGGTCATATTATCTCATTGATATACGTGAACACGATAAGTCGCGTACCTCTGAGGAAGAGACCAACATGCCTTGGAATATTGCTCATCTTCGGCCTTACTATACTTGAGCCACTGGCTCTCACTATTGTACATACTATTGTCAATGTGTATATATATCTTTTTATGATCAAAATAATAAAGCCGGCATCGCCATATCGGGGCCTCTGTCGTTTCATCTCATATTTTCTAGGCATGAGTCTTGATTAATTGATCATAAGGGCACTAGGGGCCTTCCAACTCAATGAGTTTAACTTACAAAACCCTTTTGACCCGGTGAAACACCACATTATTGGTTATACCTGCCTGTATGCTTGATGCTACTCCGAACAAGATGACCCGCCGTACTCTTACAGTCAATCCTTTGTGACCCTGAACTAGTCAAGGTTAAAACGGCGGTTTAAAGTCATGTGAGGGCCAGCTTACCGATAGCAAGGATAAACCAAGGCTTTTAAGCCATGCTTCATGAAAGCAAGAACTTGAGCCTTAAAAGGCCAGATTTTTCGGTCGAGCTTTAACAGCCGGCTTATAAGTATTGAGATATACATGTATATATTTTTTGTTTCTTGTTTTTATAGGAATTTTATGTTGTTCATCATATGAAGTTTATAAGTCCCTGGATCAAACAAGGTCCGGGTTACCATTGCTCAAAAACGAGCTTATAGCAGCCATGACCCGCCAAGTGGTCTGTTCAAAAAATTTATGACCATGAGTCATTGGGTTATTAACCCGCCCTGGCTTTTGGCTATAAGTCACCAGTACAGGAATTGATGGATCTTTTACAGATTATATGTCAAAGACCGCAAGTAAATTCACAGATATTGCAAGACAAGATATGCATATATGACTAGATCAAGCATACAAAGAAGTTCAGCTGCTAGATCAAAAGTTGGCATAACATGCTCGAAGGCATGACAAATCAACCCAAAGTTTAGACTACGCCTATTACAAGGCTTCAGGTTAGCCCAAAAAGTTTCACCAAGTTTTTTACGGAGTCATGCTACTCCTATGAGTGAACTTCTTGGAAGGTCAGGGTTATGCCCGCCGGGTCAGCACTCATCTTGGTGTCTTGCACTGGAGGTCGCCTGGTCATCCTGTGCCGGCTCTTCTTCGCTTGCAATCTGATGATTGTTCGAAGTCCAGTCGATACTGGTTAAGGCCTCAAAAGTTGCATCATCATTCATGATAGTACAAGGATAAATGTCAGAGGTAAAGGTATGCTTTCGCCTTTGGGGAGTCAGGTCGACAATGTCAAACGAGGGCGACTTGATTTGTTTGTTATTGCCATCATAAGCTGGCTGGTAAATCTGCAGATCCAGTTCTTGTGCAAGTTTACACGCCAAGGGATGCATTTCCTTGATACATTTGGCGTAATCTGATTCATTGAAGACAGAGCCATCATCCTTGTATTCTGGGAACCCGCCTGCTATCACTTCAGGATCAAGCTCAGTTTGATAAGCTTTTGCCCGGCCTAGCCCGGTCGTGCTCCTGCATGGGCGGCTGATCTTTTCAGCTCTTCAATCTGACTGGGTACTGTGGACAGTTGATCCAAGACCTCTTTGATAAGCTGTGTTGGTCTTTTAACATTAGATACAACCACGAGAGTACGAAGGCTGCCAGCATATAATTTTTTCGTCAAAGTGTAGATGGCCTTCAGCTTCACCAGCATAGTTTGTCCAAGATTGGCACTCCTGGCACCTGTCATGCATATAAAACAAGAATAGTCAGGCCAGTTAGTAAATAAAGGATTTTGAGTTGCCAGGCAGATTAAGAAATCATAAGTCGCCATGAAAATTGATCTTAATTAATTGAATGATTTTTCTTACCAAAGAAGGCGGCTGTCATTTGGGAAATATGAATCTTTAAGTCGGACAATTCCTCAGTCACGGGATTAAGCTGGTTTTCAGCGTCTTTCACTCTTTTCAACAGCGTGGCCTTTTCAGTGTCCCAGGCGGCTCTTTCAGCATCAAAATTGGCCTTGATCTTTTCAATATCTTCCAAGGAAGATCTCAAATTTGACTCCGCCTTGGCGCATTCAGCTTGTTCTATTTCCATATTTTTCTTTAAGCCAGCCATGTTTCACTCGCCCAAACTTAAAGCTTCCTGCAGAGGATTACAAACAATAATGTCATATAAATGATTGCTAGGTTGATTGAATCAGCATTGAGCAGTTGTGTTATGGTTGAAAATATTTATGTCCCAAGCACATTGCAAGCAATATCCTTGGTACTTGGGGGCTAATGTACGATGATTTTTTAAGTCTAAGCTACAGGAGAACCAACTCATCTTATAAAGATGAGCCGGCCCTTGGGGGCTACAGGCGATTCTTCGAAGTGACCGTTTGAAAGACCCAGCTCATCTTATAAAGATAAGCCGGCCCTTGGGGGCTACAGGCGATTCTTCAAAGTGGTCAGTTTAAAGACCCGACTCATCTTATGCAGATAAGCCGGTCATTGTGGACTATAAGACATTGCTTCAAAAAGAATGCATTTGAAAGACCCGGCTTTTCTCAAAAAGATAAGTCAGCCCTTGGGGGCTACACTTTGGAAATCTTCATAACACTGGTACAACGAGGTGCTATACAAATGGTTTTTAACCCCTTTCTGCGACGGCGTTTTGAACCGTCGACAAGTGAGTGACTGTGATAGGGGGGGTCCTTCACACATGACCCAGAAACCGTTGGGGATAGGGAGCCTTGATGCATACAGTTGTCCCTACTAAACTATTTCTGATATCTCGAATATCCGAAACGCTCCATCCTTGCAACTCGTTTGTGCTCGGATTACCATCGCAGTCGGTATTCTGCGGTGCTACGTTTACGATACGTGACCCATCTGTAAGTGCATCTAGTGTCCCTTAGTGATTTTGGTGTATTGAAGACTTATAGGTTAAGGGACTAATGTGTTTGTGAGTGTACACAGGTTATATAAGTCTCTAAGGAGTTTGATAAATCCGATGAATGTCGACCCCTAAAAATGAATATCCTCATTTGAAGATTATGGTTTTCTTGAAGACTTTGAAAATGAGGAAATTGGTGTGACCTTGAAGACATTGATATTGATGCGAGGATTATGAAGCGTGAAGACTTTTGTTTTCGTAGTATCATTTTCTCTTTCTAGATTCATATGAAACACCGTACTGTTAAAGGGGGTCGAGGTAAAACTAAGGAAACATTTCCAAGTGATGCTCATCTCAAAGCCTACACATACCCAATCCTTCGAGTGAAGCCTTTGGAAATCTCATACAATTTAGTCAATATCTTTAGTGACAGAGACGAAGATCTTATGTTCTCTGTGGAATTTGTTCTGACTTAGGACTTAGGAATTCGCCAGAGTGGATTGCCTACAAGTGAGGAACATGATAGCCCTGAGGAATTTGAAAGCTCAAATTTCCGACTATTGCTGTGCATGGACCAGCTGTCCCAAATATCTTATCCACCTAACGGTCATATCATTTAAGGGCATTTATGTCTTATCATGTCGGGCTGCTCCCCGGTTATAAATAGCCGCCCCCTAAAACCACTAGTTGGTTGGCTACTCCGAGATAAACTGACAATAGTCACTGAGAGCATCCCATCCTCTGAGGACTTTGAGAGAAAATCATCAGTGAGGAAAAACCCAAAACCCCAACACCTAAAACCCAAAGTGATTGAGCATCACTGAAGAGATTGTTGCTGTGTGGAACCGATGCTTGGTACCTTTGAAGACTGTGCATCTTCCAAACGGTTAGGCATCAAGGTCTAGAGCATCCAAGAGGAATTGTGGATCACCGGGTGACCTAGTCTGTGAAGGTTTGGAGGTCACCTGAAGACTTACCACGAGTGATTGGGCGAGGTCTGTGTTACCCTAGCTCAAGGAGAATACAGTAAGGACTGTGTGTCCTGGGACTGTGTGTCCTTTGGTTTAAATACCAAGCTGCTCCAACCAGACGTACAACGGTCACTGCAGTTGGAACTGGTCTACCAAATCATTGTCTTCACCGAGCTACTGGTTCTATTTCCTTAACCCTTTCATTTCTTCGCTCATGTGTTGATGAAATTGATCGTTACTGTTTGAAGACTTTGACTGAAGACTTTCTCAATTTCCTCAATCCTATTCTTCAGTCATCTTGTCTTCTGCCTTCTTATCCTATATACTCGGTACTTGTGCTCTGTGTATGTTTCATTTCATCATGATGACTATGCTACTGTCTTGTTATGCATGCACCTGAGTACTTATTCCGCTGTTTGTAGTTCATCACTTAGCAAATTCCTCAAGTAGTATTTCCTCAGTGAGGAATTTGTAAAAATCTCCTATTCACCCCCCTCTAGTCGATATAACGCACTTTCACCATCACAAATGGTTCACGATTATAGAAGCAGACAATCACACACATTTACTTTTTCTTGACTGTACGCGATTCGATGTAAGAGCGCACACAATTGTCGCTATAAAACTATATGCGAAGCTTGAATACATCCCACACGATTCATCCGTCGTACCCGCGTCGGATGATCGACCTATCGCACGCGTTCTTCCATAACCAAACGTTTGCGATGTGCACAAAATCACAAATAGTCCATAATTGTGAAGCGTGTGTGATAAGGTGACTATCGCAAAAATTTAATAAGAAAGAATTGTGTGTGATGTTGTTGTTAATCACACACATTTTTTTTGGCTGATCGTGTGTACAGTAGAGATTGATCGCACACGTACTGGATCCTAGAAACATGTCTGATCTCCACGTCTATCGCAGACATTTCGCTTTTGCAAACCATGTGCAGTGTAATCCCTAATTTAAAAATCACATGTTTTGAATTTGAAATTAACCAATCACGTATTTCATATCCAACCATGTTTATTACAAATATAGGTTCAACCATGAATGCATAATTCGATGCACAGATACATATACTGAAGAACTACAGAAGCACCAAGTAAAGAATGATGAACCACAGTTGTACTAAAGACTGTAAAGAGAGAGGCAAAAGACATTCTGGTTGCTGGAGAAGGTGAAGCGGAATGCCCATATTGTGCCCTCCTCCATGCGTATTGCGCGCACGACTCTAGGCCAATCCCTTGTGATGGTTGCCCGTCCATCCTTCACTGTGTTCATTAGGACTTCTCAATGCTCATTGTAGTCTGGATGAAATACTTTAACCTTCATTGCATGTCCACCAATCATGTACTTTGCGAGCTAATCTTGAGTGAACTGCTTCGGGAACCACTGCAAACGAAAAAGATTTAGGCATTGTTGTCTAACAACTCATTATGGGCAGTAAAAAGAGAAGGATGCAGAGTTTGTAGTTACCATTCTACAGCTCACTGTTGTGTTGGATAGAACATAAACAAATAATTTTCTTGCCACCATTCGTATCTTTTTGCTAATAATCCTTATCAGTTTCCTCACTTGATGCTTGTTCATGAATATCTCATTGCCCCATACGCAAAAGGGTCGATGCGTGGATCCTTGCCAAGGGCATATGTACCTACAAGCAACAAGTCAATATTAGAAGCTAACAAGTGTCCAGGCCTAGATCTATATGCACTACATTATGGAACGACGGGGGGAGTACATGCCGAGGGATGAAACTAACCTCGGCGGAAAATGGTGGCCACTCCCGTTGTTGTCCTGCATAAGTAGTGGAAAGTCATGATAAGTACAACAACCTTAACATCAAACAAATATAGCAAAGGTAAACAACATCATCTCCAAATGATAGCATGAATGTGTTGGTTTCAGCATGCTATTAAAGCAGATATAAAATGGAAGGCAATGTTATCGACAACAGGCTTAACAGCCATCAAATATTGCAACTCAAACTGGTATTGTTGAAAATGAAGAGAACATAGGTAAGGCTTAAACATCACACTGTATAAATGTGTAGAACTGAAATAAAGGGCATGTGTTAACTACACCAGGCATATCTGGAACCAAATATAGTTGTTCAAACTAGTATTGATGTAGTCGAGCGGCACAATTTCGACTTGCACATAATGAGCATCACATCGTGAATGACTGAAATAAACAAGGCATAAATGATCAGTATAACAATCAAATATAGCCATTGAAAACTGGACAGAGTCTCACTTCAACCAACCTAACAAGCAAATACAGATAAACAGGGCATATGCTTGAAAACTAGATAAATGCTCACTGCAACCAAACTAACAAGCAAATACAGATAAACAAGGCATCTGCTTGGACAAATGCTCACTGCAACCAACCTAACAACCAAATACAGATAAAGAAGGCATCTGCTTGATAACCGGACAAATGCTCACTGCAACCAACCTAAGAACCAAATACATATAAACAAGGCATCTGCTCGATAACTAGAAAAATGCTCACTGCAACCAACCTAACAACCAAATACAGATAAACAAGGCATCTACTCACTATAAACAACCAAATATAGCCATTCATGAAACTGAAGTGGACAATTCATACTTAAACATCACATAGCCCTATTGAACAATACATTTTTGCATAACTGAAACAATTAAACACGGCACAGTTAAAATACCGCATGGCAAATGCTACTAAAACAAAGGGTACAGGTTGGCAAGCTAGAAAGGTAAGATTTGCTGATAGGATGTTGCCTCACATGTCATGGACGGGATCCTTCCAGTTGGAAGAGCACAAACCCATGGTGTGCTCTCTGATGTCACAGATGGGCTGTTTCACCTTGGAAGAACCTTTGTGGGTGCCCTCCTCGTGGTCGTGGTCGATGAGATCTGACTTGGCAATTGAGGATCCCAAGCCGCCGCCGTGGAATGTGTCCTTTAGAAATGACAAAATGGGCTCGATGGCATACAAGGATCGCAAATC
The DNA here is from genome assembly GCA_011799875.1 of Thinopyrum elongatum. Classification (NCBI taxonomy): domain Eukaryota; kingdom Viridiplantae; phylum Streptophyta; class Magnoliopsida; order Poales; family Poaceae; genus Thinopyrum; species Thinopyrum elongatum. Next base: position 197,054,474 of record CM022301.1, on the reverse strand, counting down.
CTTGACCGCGTGGCGGAGGAGATCAGTGGCAGGGCCGTCGAAGAGATCGACGGCAGTTGTACCAGAGGGGTTGGGGATGGACCACTTAACCTGTGACAAGGCCCGCGTGAAGCCGTCGCTGTCGACGAGCTTGATGTCGTAGCCAGCTTTCCCGAGATACAGTAATACGCTAGCCCGCTGACATGAAGCCTTCCGCATGGCAACGTAGTCAACGTCTTGGACGGCTTCTGCGGCGATGTGTTGCTCCGGGATCGACAGGTCGGGGCGAACAGCGGCCACCTCGCCAACGTCCACCGGAGAGGCCATGATAAACCTCTTCTTGGCCGAACGCTCCTCGGGCTCCCCGGAATACGTGGTCGAGCTTAGGCTGCGACATCCTAGTGCAGGGGATGTGGATCTGGCGAGGAGGGACACCGCATGCCTCATCTAAAAACTTAGGGGAGTGGGGCGACGGTATGGGAATCGCTGGGTAACCTGAACTTTATTATCAAAGCTAGGAGGAATGGGCAGACCGGCAGGGGTTGGCGGAGGCGGCGGTGGCGAGCTAGGGTTCGAGGGGGGGAGGGGCCGGGTGGGGGACTGTGGAGGGGGGGTGGTGTTTGAGGATTCGCCGCGGCTACTGAAAATTTTAGTAATGGTGGGTGGAGATGGTGGTGGACGAGGGAGGGCGACAGTTCAAATGCCTCGGCTACTGCAATTTTACTATAAGGTCGGTGCTGGAGGAGTGTGGGCGACGGTTGAAGTACGACGGCTACTAAAATTTGGGTAAAGGAATTGATGCGGGGTAGGAGTACCCAAGATCGTGCACGTTCCAATAAGAATATGCGTGTATGATAATAAGGAAAAGTGGCGGAACCGCCGATTTTTGCAACGCTCAAGGCGGGTAGTTTGTTTTTAGATTTCTAGCTAGCTGGTCTATCACACACGGTTCGTCCAAATTTTCAGATGCAGACGTGGAATTCAATCTAAATAAACTACCCGCCTTTAGCTTGCGCAGGTGGTGATTTTACAGCGCACTTGCATCGCACACGGTTAAGCCAGTACCTCCACCTTTGCTCGCGCTTGCGCAGTCGTGGTGATTTTACAACGCACTTGCATCGCCCATGGTTGAGCCAGTACCTCCACCTTTGCTCGCGCTTGCGCAGTCGTGTTGATTCACAGCGCACTTGCATCGCACACCGTTAAGACATTATACCCGTGTCCGTTGAGCGTCATCAGAGTCTTTGCAGCAAAAAAATGTTAGAGAGGGTCAGAAGACAGCCACACCAGCATGTGGCCCAAATATATATGAGTGAAAAGGGTGGTCTGTGAGGTTCAAAATTCCAATGCACAACTTTGACCACGCGGGCCCACGGTTGGGCGCGTCGTCGAAGATCGATGAGAGGGGCTAGAAGTCAAGAACCACCTGGAAGTGGCCAAATATATGTAGGAATATAGGGTGTGATGTTTAAAACTTTAAATACACAATGCACAACTTTGGTGGCACCTGCCTCCCAAACCCGAATGCACCCTTGGATATATCTATAATGACATATTGTCATAGCTAGCTAGGGTGCTTGACCCACCTCCCACTTCGTGTAAGCGGGGTGGATGCACGTAATGATACTTTGGTTATACATGCATGTAGCCATGACCTACCATAAGACGGACCAGTGAATCTATCGTTTGGTCAAACAACAACTGTTGTTGCCGATAAACCGCTTGGGCCAATAGATTGAACCATCATAAAAAATCGCACGAGAGGGACCACAAAACTAGCACCTCTTGCATGCCGCCCAAAATGACGTACGTTGTGAGGGGTGATGTGTGTTTTCAATATAGAATAATGTACAATTTAGATGTAGTGCCTGCCTCTCGATATAGACAACAACCATGAAGGCCAGGTAGTTAAGGACGAGATACGCAGGGTACGGTGTAGGTCGAACCCAGCAATCCGAGCATGTGGGAGGGAATCCTGACAATGCATGAGCTCGAGCTTTGGTTGAACGACATGTGATGGTGACCGGCCCTAACACGAACTAGGAGGAATCCATTCATGGCCAACACATACCCCTCTTTATCGGTCAAAGGGATGATATATATACACTCGGGGAGCCCACAGATATGCGTGTCGTCACAAAAAACCACACAAGGGAGACATGGTCGATCAGAAGACCCCGTATACACTGGATGCGGCCCGAAAATATGTATGGGTACGGTGGTGTGTGATGTGTTTAAATCCCGAATGCACAACTTCGATGGGCCACCAACTATATTACAAACCGAACACCGTACCCGACCCCAAGCCTGGTTAAATATGTACGATGTCGGTTTCCCAACTTCGAGGCGGTCGGGGGGGGGGGTGTCGTCCAACGCATGCGCTCAAACCTTATTTGGTCTAACATGGCACACATATAGCAATAGGAAACTGATAGAGGCGGGGGTGTCCCGATCTTTCGATGAGATGATAGCTATCGATTTGGTGGAGTCGACTTTGACGATCCGACTACGAACGTGCGAGAACGTCGCGCCTTAGCAATCGCTAAACCAACTCTGAGAGGTTATTGACCACGCCGGAGCACGATCAACCTGACCACGAGGGTCTATTTCCTGCAAGCAAACGAAGAACAAGCAAGAAACTAAGATTTGCAATCTGGATATTGCGAATATAAGATGAAAGCTTTATTGATCAAGGTGGGGTTCTGTGATGTCTTGGTCTGGTCGTTGAACACAAACGAAGTACGCGAAGTTGCAGCTATGGCGAACTTTTAATCTAAACAAAACCCGAAGTCTAAACGGTGCCCTAAGGGCTGTATATATGGAGGAAGAGGGGGGAGATTTCGTGGCCCTTGAAGGAGGGGTCCGAAACCAACCCTATCTCTTGTTTCCCCACACATACGGACTCTAAAAACAGCCTATACTCAAGTATTTCAAAATTACATGGGCCTGCCCCAATAATAAGATGACGCAGCACCAATGATAGCCTCTTGACGAAATTTATGAAGTGGCATCTTGTATATTTCGTCCAAGGCTTCATGCACTCATTATGGTGGCTTCAAAGTCCTGAAATCATCACTTGTAACTCCGTTCTTGTTCCCCTTGCGCATGCCATCATCTCCATGCTTGAACTTTCTCCAAGGTTCCTCTTTCTTGTCCAAGCTAGGCCCTTCATTTGTAAGCAAAACAAATGTATCCAATTTAGGCAGCATCATATTCTCATGAACATTAGAATCATTACCAAGAAACGAAAGTACCTGATATTTTAATTGGCGTGCGCGAGCTCTAGTAATTGGTCCAGTATGTATAGCAGCAGGGGCTGTGGGTGTAACAATGGTATTGATGTCCTCATCATCCTCCGCTTCTTGAAATGAAGTCGTCCTCGACGGAAGCTCATCTTCCTCACCCAAATAAGGCTTCAAATCTGCAATGTTAAAAGTGGGACTAACCCCAAAATCTGCAGGCAGCTCAAGTTTATATGCATTATCATTTATTTTTTCTAACACCTTAAAAGGACCATCAGCACGTGGCATTAGCTTTGATTTGCGCAAATCAGGAAATCTATCCTTACTCAAATGTAACCAAACAAGATCTCCAGGTGCAAACACAACATGCTTTCTACCCTTATCTCCAGCAATTTTATATTTAGCATTCATACACTCAATGTTCTCCTTAGTTAACTCATGCATTTTTAAGATCAATTCAGCACGTTGTTTAGCATCAAAATTAACCTTCTCCGAAGATGGAAGAGGCAACAAATCAATAGGTGCACGAGGTAGGAAACCATATACAATTTCAAAAGGGCACATCTTAGTAGTAGAATGCAACGAACAATTATAAGCAAATTCAATATAAGGCAAGCATTCTTCCCACATTTTCTTGTTATTCTTCAAAACAGCCCTAAGCATAGTAGACAATGTTCTATTGACTACTTCAGTTTGTCCATCAGTTTGGGGGTGACAAGTAGTACTAAAAAGCAGTTTAGTCCCCAACTTAGCCCATAAACATCTCCAAAAGTGGCTAAGAAATTTGGTATCACGATCTGAAACAATAGTATTTGGCACACCATGCAAGCGAATAATTTCACGAAAGAACAAATCAGCAACATTAGCTGCATCATCGCTTTTATGACATGGTATAAAGTGTGCCATTTTTGAGAACCTATCCACGACAACAAATATGCTATCCCTCCCCTTCTTTGTTCGAGGTAAACCCAAAACAAAGTCCATAGATATATCCTCCCATGGAACACTAGGTACAGGCAAAGGCATATATAAACCATGAGGATTGAGTCGTGACTTAGCTTTTTGACGTGTAGTGCAGCAAGCAACAAAGCGCTCAACATCCCGTCTCATCTTTGGCCAAAAGAAATGTGTAGCAAGTACATCCTCCGTCTTCTTTACGCCAAAGTGTCCCATTAATCCTCCTCCAAGCGCCTCCTGCAACAACAAAAGACGAATAGAGCTAGCTGGAATGCATTGCTTGTTAGCACGAAACACAAATCCATCGTTAACGATGAACTTGTTCCATGTTCTCCCTTCTTTACAATTCTGCAATACATCTTTAAATTCAGGATCATGCACATATTGATCTTTGATGGTCTCCAAACCAAATATTTTAAAGTCAAGTTGTGGAAGCATAGTATAACGACGAGACAATGCATCAGCAATAACATTTTCTTTACCCTTCTTGTGCTTAATGACATAAGGGAAAGTCTCAATGAATTCAACCCATTTAGCATGTCTACGGTTCAGTTTTGCTTGACTTTTAATGTGTTTCAAGGATTCATGATCAGAATGTATAACAAATTCTTTGGGCCATAAATAATGTTGCCATGTTTCTAAGGTCCAAACAAGAGCATATAATTCTTTATCATAAGTAGAATAGTTCAGACTAGGCCCACTCAATTTTTCAGAAAAGTATGCAACAGGTTTGCCATCTTGTAATAACACACCTCCTAATCCAATTCCACTAGCATCACATTCAAGCTCAAAAGTCTTATTAAAATTAGGAAGTTGGAGTAAAGGAGCATGAGTCAACTTATCTTTCAATACCGTGAAGGCTTCTTCCTGTGCGGTACCCCAAACAAAAGGCACATCCTTCTTTGTAAGCTCATTGAGAGGTGCAGCAATGGTGCTAAAATCTCTCACAAAACGCCTATAGAAACCAGCGAGGCCAAGGAAACTCCTCACTTGTGTGACCGTTTTGGGCTGCGGCCAACTCTCAATAGCTTCAATCTTGGCTTTATCAACTTCAATTCCCTGTGGAGTAGAAACATAGCCAAGAAAAGATACTCGGTCGGTGCAAAAGGTGCACTTCCCAAGGTTACCAAACAAACATGCATCATGTAGAGCAATAAAAATAGCACGTAAATGTTCCAAATGTTCCTCCAAAGATCTGCTATAAATCAATATATCATCAAAGTAAACTACCACAAATCGTCCAATGAAAGCACGTAAAACTTCATTCATTAATCTCATGAAAGTACTAGGTGCATTAGTTAACCCAAAAGGCATGACTAACCACTCATATAAACCAAACTTAGTTTTAAATGTTGTTTTCCATTCATCTCCCAATTTCATACGAATTTGATGGTATCCACTACGCAAATCAACTTTGGAGAATATTGTAGAGCCACTCAATTCATCAAGCATATCATCTAGCCTAGGAATAGGATGACGATAACGAATAGCAATATTATTAATGCCTCTACAATCAACACACATACGCGACGTACCATCCTTTTTTGGCACTAGTATAATAGGAACAGCACAAGGACTAAGAGATTCACGTATATAACCTTTGTCAAGCAGCTCCTGTACTTGACACATAATCTCCTTTGTCTCCTCTGGATTGGTACGGTATGGCACACGGTTTGGCAACGAAGCACCGGAAATTAAGTCAATCTGATGCTCAATCCCGTGAATAGGTGGTAATCCCGGTGGCACGTCTTGTGGAAAGACATCAACGAACTCCTGCAAAATGTTAGTGACAGCAGGAGGCAAAGAGGAAGGCACGTCCTCGAATCAAAATAATGCCTCTTTGCACACAAAAGCATAGCAAACAGATTTGCTTAAATCTAGCTCATCAATATCAGATTTGGTGGCAAGTAAACACGCATTCTTCAATTTAATTTCAGAAGCAACACTAGATGGTTTATTATTAGGCTTCATTTGTTGCTCAAATTCTTTTGCCACAATCTGATTTTCACTCTTATTTTTCTCCTATTTTGTTTTACTAGCTCTATTAATATCATCTTTCAAAATAGAATCAGGAGTCATATGAAGCAAAGTAATATGTTTATCCTTATGAACAAGAGTATACTGATTGTTTCTACCATGGTGTACAGAATTTTTATCAAATTGCCATGGTCTACCAAGTAATAAGGAACATGCTTGCATGGGTACCACATCACAATCAACATAATCAGCATATGTAGAGATACTAAAATGCACACGAACAGTATGTGTTACCTTAACCTTGCCGCTATTGTTGAACCATTGGATATAGTAAGGATGTGGATGTGGTCTTTTGGTGAGAGATAGCTTCTCCACCATCTCCATGCTAGCCAAGTTGTTGCAGCTCCCTCCATCTATGATGACGCGAACAGAACGTTCCTTCACAACTCCCTTTGTATGGAACAAATTATGCCTCTGATTTTGCTCAGCTTGTGTGACCTGCACACTCAAAACACGTTGAGCAACAAAACATTCATACCTGTCAGCGTCTTCAGGAGCCATGTATTGCGTCTCATGATCAGAATCATCTCCACCGTGTTCTTCACTTGTAATAAGAGCCAAAGTCTCCTCATCATAGTCACTAGCGGACTCATACCCACCATCCTCAGTAGCAATCATAACACGCGGAGATTGGCATTCTCTCGCATAATGACCTCTTCCCTTACAACGACGACAAATAATATCATGTGTGTGCCCTGTTGATGCCATAGATGAAGAAGAGCTCTGGGCAGGCCCAGAAGGTGTACTCTTGGCAGATGGTGGTGGTGGTGCCTGTTTTCTTGTATCTCGGTTGGAATTGGCGGCTGAAGTCAGTGGTGCTGCAGTAGGACGTGTGGGAGTAGAGGAGGCACGCGGTGTCCATGATGAAGATCGACCTGCAGAAAAATTAGTTCGCGCCAATGCCTGTCGATCCTGCACTTCACGTTCAGCTTTACAAGCAAGATGGAATAAACAAGTGATATTATTATACTCCTTATACTCTAGAATAGTCTGAATCTCTCTATTTAATCCACCCATGAAACGTGCAAGCATAGCTTCATTCTCCTCAACAATACCACATCTAATCATGCCAGTTTGTAATTCCTGATAATATTCTTCTACGGAATTTTTTCCTTGTCTTAAGCGCTGCAATTTTTGAAGTAATTCACGTTGATAATATAGTGGAACCCAACGAGTACGCATAGCAGTTTTCAAAGCAGCCCAAGTAGCTGGAATAGGATATAATCTACAATGTTCAGACCACCATACACATGCAAAACTAGTAAAAGCACAAACAGCAGCAGCAACACGTCTCTCCTCGGGATATTGTAAACATGTAAAACGTTGTTCAGTTTCTAACTCCCAAGTAAGATATATATCAGGAACATATCTACCCTCAAATGGTGGAATATTCAATTTCAGTTTAGGAAGATGGTCATGATCTCGTACCTGAGCTGGTAATGCAGCCCTACCATTGCGATTATTGGCATGTGGACGACCTGGTGCTGGTACGTAGTTCTGATTTTGATCAACCTCATCCTCGTAATCGCCCACATAATCATCCTCCTCAGCGGCAGCAGGAGCCATAGAAGCATCAACAGTAGGTGACGCGGCACCAGAAGTTTGACCAGGCTCAAGGGGAACGCGCTGTGCTCGTCCCACTTGATTTGGAAGGCGATGTTGTCGTTGTTGTAGGGGTGCGACAGGTGCAGCCGGCGGTGGTTGTGGAAGACGCGCGAACAATTCATTAAACTTGTTATCAAGCTTTGTTTCGAACGTCTTCTCAATTCCATCTATCTTCTCCATGGCCTCTTCAAATCTGTTTAGCACAGCTTGCACCTGTCCACTCATCATTTGCTGAAATTTATCATGTAGCTGTTTGTTCGTCATGTTCTCCCAATCAGCCTCATCGGCTTGTGATCCTGCCATGGTTAGCAGCAATAGAAACACAAAGAATATGATCCTACAGACTACTAGGAAGTGGTGGTGGTGGTGTATCACAAATCCGTCAAGCGAATCTCAAATGCTTACCAGTTCTTACCCAGCAGCAGGTGGTGATCGGCCACCGTTGTAGTCAAAACTCTCAAAGATTGGACAGAGCGATTGCCAGGTGGTGTCAAACGCACGACGTAGATGTATGTGGAGCTGGGAAGGCTTATGATATGGTAGCAAAAATGTCAGCAATAATCAATTCAGAGATGCAAAGTTGAATAAACGCTTAACGATGGTACTGTGCTGGTCCTAGGCTAGACCGTACTAGAGACGCGAGCCTAGAACACTAACAAAATCACGGCGCGGCACATAAACAAGGGAAGAGCACACTCTAAAAAAAAATTCATTTTTTTTTGCGCTCCTCTTTTTTTTTTGCAAAAAATCACTATAATGGCGAGTGTCTCAAAACTCTTCCCAAGTCAAACTATCAGGATTGGCACGAAATTCTTTTTGACAATTTTTTTTTTCGGAAATCAGGGCAGCGACGACGAAAAAGTGCGACAAAAAATCACTATGATGGCGAGTGTCTCAAAACGCTCCCTGGGACCTAAAAATAGGATAGGGAAAAAAATTTGACTGCCGAAATTTTGGCCTAAAAACTGCCCAGGGGTCTCCAGACTCTTTTTTTTTCCGAAACCTACTCAGGCAAGGAAACACGAATCGGAAAATAGATGGGTCTCAAAAACAAACCTAATATGAAAAGAACTCAGATTGGTGGTGGATATATGGTGGTAGAATATGGCAGCGGTGATGGTATATGGCAGCGGTGGTGGTATATGGCAGCGGTGGTGGTATATGGCAGCAGCGATGAAGATGGTGCGGTGGCGGCGTGACAAACTGTGACAGAACTCGAAACTCTAAAGGACTAGATGCTAAGACTAGCAACTAGACACGACGATACAACCGCAAATTCAACAAAGCAAAAACCCTAAAAAGATTATGCAAAGGCTCAGATTGGTTCGGACATGATGAACTAACCCTATTTTTTTTGTTTTTGGCTTTTTCGTGGATGTAGGTATGAAGAATAGACTCGATCTAAACTACGAAAAACTGTAAAATCTCACCGAGCAACCTGGAAATCTGATACCACTTGATAGAGGCGGGGGTGTCCTGATCTTTTGATGAGATGATAGCTATCGATTTGGTGGAGTCGACTTTGACGATCCGACTACGAACGTGCGAGGACGTCGCGCCTTAGCAATCGCTAAACCAACTCTGAGAGGTTATTGACCACGCCGGAGCACGATCAACCTGACCACGAGGGTCTATTTCCTGCAAGCAAACGAAGAACAAGCAAGAAACTAAGATTTGCAATCTGGATATTGCGAATATAAGATGAAAGCTTTATTGATCAAGGTGGGGTTCTGTGACGTCTTGGTCTGGCCGTTGAACACAAACGAAGTACGCGAAGTTGCAGCTATGGCGAACTTTTAATCTAAACAAAACCCAAAGTCTAAACGGTGCCCTAAGGGCTGTATATATGGAGGAAGAGGGGGGGGGGGATTTCGTGGCCCTTGAAGGAGGGGTCCGAAACCAACCCTATCTCTTGTTTCCCCACACATACGGACTCTTAAAATAGCCTATACTCAAGTATTTCAAAATTACATGGGCCTGGCCCAATAATAAGCTGACGCAACACCTATGATAGCCTCTGGACGAAATTTATGAAGTGGCATCTTGTATATTTCGTCCAAGGCTTCATGCACTCATTATGGTGGCTTCAAAGTCCTGAAATCATCACTTGTAACTCCGTTCTTGTTCCCCTTGCGCATGCCATCATCTCCATGCTTGAACTTGCTCCAAGGTTCCTCTTTCTTGTCCAAGCTAGGCCCTTCATTTGTAAGCAAAACAAATGTATCCAATTTAGGCAGCATCATATTCTCATGAACATTAGAATCATTACCAAGAAACGAAAGTACCTGATAATTTAATTGGCGTGCGCGAGCTCTAGTAATTGGTCCAGTATGTATAGCAGCAGGGGCTGTGGGTGTAACAATGGTATTGATGTCCTCATCAGAAACCATCATGGTCAAACCCTTCTCGTATGTTGGGTCAAAGGGATAGATTGTGTGGGCCCCCTCGTTATCGGTTAACGATAATATACATACCTCGGGGAGCCCATAGATATGTGTGGCGTCTATAAACCGCACAAGGGAGACATGCTCGATCAGAACACCCGGCCCCCTATACCCTGCATGTGACCTGAAAAAAATGTATGGGTCTGGTGTGTGACTTGTTCAAATCCGAAAGCACAAGTTCGATGGGGCACCAACTACATCAGTAACATTACAAACTGAACATCGTACCCCCCGCGGCCAGGTTAAAGACTTACGATGTTGGGAATGCAACTTCGAGGCAGCTGGGGGGGTAGGGGCCGGGTGTCGTCCAACGCATGTGCTGAAACTTGATTTTCTCTAACATAGCACACGGAGAAAAGAGTAAACCCTTCTCGTTAGTTGAATCAAAGGGATAATTTGTGTGGGCCTAAAGATGTTGATCATTCTTTGATATTTGAGAACAAAAAATAACCAATAAAAACATAGTCTACAAATTAGAAAAACAAGGATCCCAAGGTTTATATAATCGCCATGGCAGGTCACTATAGAGTCGATCATTCTTTGATTTTTTACAACAAAAAATAACCAATAAAAACATAGTCTATAAATTAGCAAAACAAGGATCCCAAGGTTTATATAATCGCGATGAGAGGTCACTATAGAGACATTTTATCTCTATAATGACCATGTCATAGCGTTTAAATGAAGCTTGAGATATGCAACTTCCCACCGGGTCACCCATCCTTAGACTACTCTAGCCCGAGCAAAACAAGGATCCCAAGGTTTATATAATCGCGATGAGAGGTCACTATAGAGACATTTATCTCTATAATGACCATGTCATAGCGTTTAAATGAAGCTTGAGATATGCAACTTCCCATTGGGTCACCCATCCTTAGACTACTTCAGCCCGAGCATGCTTAACTTCTGCGTTCTATTCGACTAGGCTAGCGGATGGGAAGCTGCCCCTTGCTGATAGGAATTGCCTCCTTAACTTTAAGGCATTTCACGCTGGTCACCCTATGGGACCTACTCCCTCCTATCACACACATTTGTGCTTTTAGAAACTGTGTGCGATATTTACATGGCCGATGTGTCGCCGCCTAGCCTTCAATCAGCACTGACACTGGCAGCGGGAAAATGATGGGAGAAGAGGCGCGAAACCGATGAGAGGAGTGGCGGGAAACGGTAGCGTGTTTGGATATATAACAACATTAATATAGAAAACTTAGTAGAGAAGGAAGCGTGAGCTAGCACGACACATGCGCACAGTGCTTACCCATATACTGCATGTGCTGTCGAAAGGGATGAGGATTGCCGTTCGATCTGGGAGCATCAAACGGTGCAGACGTACGATCCATGGGGTTTGGGTTCTGGCCAATCAGAACGCACGACTTAGATCACGCGCGCAGCGGGGGGGGGCATCGGCCACGGTTTGGTAGGTACACGGCTTTCGTGAGTGAACCGTGTGCTATTTGAAAACATTTCATGAGAAGAATCTCGGTTTTTAAATTCCCGTAAATCCAAAACTCACCCAAAAACCGTGAAACTTGGCATGGTGTCACAACATGGCGCATATTTGTCGAGGAATTTTTTTTGTCCATTTTGGCGCAAGTTTTATTACAAGCCTCTTACAAACCAGAGCTTCTCTCAAAGAAGCCTCGTGGTTCCGATAGGGAAACGTGTCCCCCTTGTGGGCGAAACAATAATCACTGCCTCTTTTCGCCTTGTATTTTCTACTACGGGCAACATGGAACGACAGGATATCCGTGCTGAAACTTCAACTTATTCAGGGTTCGTTTGGCCTTTTTATACACTAATTGAGTTTCCTAGGCATTTAATGTCCATAATTCAAATCTGAACTACAAATACATGCTCCAGTTCACCAAAATGGCTAGAACAATTATACATGTGTCCTTGGGTGCATGTTTAGGACTCATGCTAGGAATGGAAATGAATTACAACCGTACCGGCATCCTGGCTCGTCCTGAAACATTTGGAATCTCGGTTTTTAAATCCCCATAAATCCAAAACTCGCCAGAAAGTCATGAAAGTTGGCATGGTGTCACGTCATGGCACATATATGTCGTGGTAAAACCATTGTCCAATTTGGGCCAAGCTTTATCACAAACCTCTTACAAACCAGAGCCTGTCACAAGAACCCTCATGGTTTCGATAGGGAAACGTGTCCCCTTGTGGGCGAAACAATAATCACTCCCTCTTCTAGCCTTGTATTTTCTTCTACACGCAACATGGAACAACGGGAGATTCACGCTGAACTTTGAAATTATTCAGGGTTCGTTTGACCTTTTTTATTCATTAATTGAGTTTTCTAGGCATTTAATGTCCATAATTCAAATCCGAACTACAAATACATGCTCCAGTGCACAAAAATGGCTAGAAAAAACGTACATGTGTCCTTGGGGTACATGTTTAGGTCCCATGGAAGGAATGGGAATGAATTCAACCGTCTCGGCGTCCTGGCTCGGCCACAAACATTGCGAATCTCGGTTTTTAAATCTTTGTAAATCCAAAACTTACCAGGAAATCATGAAACTTGGCATCGAGTCACTACATGGCACATATATGTCATGGTAAAATAATTGTCCAATTTGGGTCAAGCTATATTACAATCCTCTTACAAACCGAAGCTCCTCGCAACCCTCGTGGTTCTGGTAGGGAAACACGCCCCTCTTGTGGGCGAAACGATAATCGCTGCCTCTTCTTGCCTTGAACTTTGTTTTCTATAGGCAACATAGAATAACAGGAGTGTCGTGTTGAAATTTGAAACTGTTCAGGGTTCGTTTGGCCATTTTATATATTAATTGAGTTTTCTAGGCATTTAATGTAGTCCATAATTCAAATTTGAACTACAAGCACATGCTCCAGTGAAGCAAAATGGGTGGAAATCGTACATGTGTCATTGGGTGCATGTTTAGGTCTCATTGAAGGAATGGGAATGAATTACAAACTTCTCGTCGTCATGAAACATTGAGAATCTCGGTTTTTAAATCCCAGTAAATCGAAAACTCACCAAAAAAACATGAAACTTGGCATGGTTTCATGACATGGCACATATATGCCGTGGTAAAAAAATTGTCCACTTTGAGACAAGGCGCACACATTAATAGCCAACGAAGTCCTTTTGAAACAAATAGCTGACGCTTTAATATCGCAAACGGTTGTATTATATGAACCGTGTGTTCCCATAACCATTTAAGTGTGGCCACGCATCCCTCTTTTCTTATGGGATAGTACTACCTTCGCCCTTGTTCATTGGTCATCTTTGTATTTTGTGACAAAATTTAACCATACTCGGTAGCGTAAGTGCAGCTGTTTGATTAGACGGGACGAGCGTGAGAAGGCCGCCGTGTAGGCTCGATGGGACACGTGCGAGCAGTCCGCCATGCAGGCTTGAAGGGACGCGTGCATCCTGTCCACCTCGCAGGCTCAACGAGACACGTGCGGGCAGCAAGGCCGCCCATGCTCACCGGGAAGCGAGCTCTTTGACCTCCTCAGCAGGGCATCAGGCTCTCAATGAGCACCCATGATGGCGGCTCTTTGGGTGGGTCGTCAATCATGCCGCCGAGCAGCTCTGGATCGTTTGTGTGGTGGATGGCAAACTGCTCATCACACCTCCTCTGCAATATGTCGATTGTGCGCCCAAGGACTGTCATGCCGATATCGCTGCCGATGGGCCATGGTGCCTGCACCGGCTGATGAAGCTCTTGCTCCCTGACCTACTCCGGCTCGTTCTCCTCACCGAAGATGTAACACAGGTAGGGGTCGACGTCGAAGATTTGTTCGTTGCCTGGCATGCTTGAAATAACTAATGGTAGATGGGTGAGGACTAGATCTGCGCAGAGTGTCGTGACGGTCCATTGCCGGCTGGGTTATATGCAGCAAGCCATTAGCTGGTGGCGGGAAACCGATGAGAGAAGAGGCGTGGATTTTACAATTCACCCATGTGGAGCACGGGAATCATTCGTTGGAGCGCGGGAAGACTAAGTGGAGCACATACACAACCCGAATACCGTATGCGGTGCCACGTGTTATTTATCACACACGTGTTACCATAAGGAAACGTATGTGTAACTTACTAATCATCGCACACGAGTACTCGCAGACGCATCGTGTGTGATACTCCTAGCCACCGCAAGCAAGTAGTTCGCATTTTTTAAAGTTTTTTGTACAAACAGAATCGCACACGAAGTAACTATAGTAACCGTCTGTGTTATAATTTCTCATCGCAAATAGTTCATCCGAGTGGGCTGTTGTCGGATTCAGGGCTCCGCTGACCCACGGAAAGGTTCAAACTCTGGGGCGTGTGCGAAGAACTCAACCTATCTGGCCAACCGAATGTGTTGCCCTGCAGCCTAGCTCGAAGAACAGGGAAGAAGAAGGACACGGCAGTTTACCCAGGTTCGGGCTACCTTGCGGTGCAATACCCTACTCCTGCTTTGGGGTGGATTTGCCTCATGAGGGGCTGAGGAGGAACTAGTACAAAGGATGAACAAGCTCGCAAGGCTTGCTCTGGTGTGGATGTGAGCTTTGGGTCCGATCCCCCCTTTCTATGGTGGTGGCTAACCTATATATAGCGGCCTCGGTCCTCTTCCCCCAAAATGAAGCCGGGAAGGGATCCCACAATGGCCAATTTTGAAAGGGGACAAGTAGTACATCTTATCCTGATGAAAGTTGGTCTTTTCCTGCAAAGCCTCTAGTCGTGACGCTGCGGTGGGCTCGGTGATGACATCCGTCCTACCGTCCTGGCGGACTTCGTCTTCTTGCATGGGAATGGAAACCTTTGGCTGATTCCTCGGGACCCCGCGCCTGTGCTTGCCTCCTTAGCACCAAAGAGGAAACCTGCTGCTCTGCACCCGCTGGCGCCCGCCTGGCCTTGGTCGTCATGGCTTGCATCACCTCCATCTCATGAGATGGGTACCTGCATAGAAATCTCTGCTTCTCAGGAGCCAGCCTAGGGAGGCCGCTCCCTCTAGAGGTCTTGGCGTTGCCCGCCTCGCGAGGCTTGGCCCCTCGCGAGGGTCTTGTCTTGAAGGTGTTGTAGATGGGCTGTACCAGGCCATCGATGGAGCCATGCCAC
The DNA here is from genome assembly GCA_011799875.1 of Thinopyrum elongatum. Classification (NCBI taxonomy): domain Eukaryota; kingdom Viridiplantae; phylum Streptophyta; class Magnoliopsida; order Poales; family Poaceae; genus Thinopyrum; species Thinopyrum elongatum. Next base: position 197,039,130 of record CM022301.1, on the reverse strand, counting down.
AGGCCACAGGCAGGCAAGTCTGGGTACCCTGGTTCCCAGAACGCCGACAGTAGCCCCCGGGCCCAAGGCGTGCTCGGACTTGGCTTCGAGGCGAAGCCAAAGGGCAAGGGCGAAGCGCCGCGGGCCCCAATCGCCTGCGAACCGAGTCGACGCGTGGAGCTTGATGGGACGTGGGTGTCTCCACTTCCCCACGCCTCCTCGGCAAATGCACGACTTGACAACTGCCTGGCGCACGCGACCCAGCCATCATTGCCCGCTGCGTTTGCCTTTTGCTCCCCTTCCTTCCTGCAAACTCGCATCTTCCTCACCAATCTCCACGCCAACTTCCATCCGCTCCAGCGCCATGGCCCCTAGGATGAAGAAGGGGAGGGCCCGGGCGACCGCGGGGCCCTCGCCGGGCCGGAACCGGCGTTGGACCGGTCCACGGTGATCAACCACGAGGGGGTGGAGAAGGTTCGGCAAGCCCTTGCCGCCGATTCCAACGAATGGAAGGCGACGACGGTTAGGCCTGCTTCTCGGGCCGTAATTGACATGGAGGCCACCAAAATCCCCCTTCATCTCCAAGCTCTCTTTGCCGGCCTGCTCCCCCCTTTTTCAGATTTCTTCAATGCTATGCTCTCGCACTACCAGATCCATGCACTGCATCTGGACCCCGGGTCCATCGTCCTTCTCTCCGCTTTTGCCTTCTTGTGCGAGGCCTTCGTGGGCATCTCCCCGTCCGTGGCCTTGCTCCGCCATTTCTTCTCGATCCACTTGGTCGATAGCGGACAATGCTTGGGGTGCGTGTCACTTCAGGCGGTGGCAGCGATGGTCGGCTCCTGCATCGACTTCATGCTCTGCCTGAATGCGAAGGGATTCCAGAAGCATTTGGGTGTATGTGGACGCCACCGTGCGCAGCCCCCTGCTCCTTCTCCCATCGGCGCCGGCGGAGCCGAGCTCTGGCTGGGGGCACGCGGAGCTCGCCGACCGTCGGCTTGCGCGCGTCTTGTCCAAGCTGGGCAAGCTGAAGGAGGCAGGGGTGACGGCGGTGATGGTGGTGAGGGAGTTCGTCTGGCGGTGCATCGCTCCGGTCCAGCGCCACTCTCGCCTGATATGCGCCTTCACCGGCCCCAACGACCCCATGAGGCTCCAGGTGCCTTCGCTTCCTCAAAAGATGTTGCGCATAGTGCTCCAGCTCCTGACGGGTAATGCTGCGCCTGCTGTGCTCCCTTTCGAGGGGTCCCCCTGTACAACTGCTCAAACTAGGGGGCCTTTGTCGAGAAGATGCCGTGTTTCGATGAGTGGGGGCTGCTCCCCGAGGGCCACGACGAACCTCGCGAGAACCACATCTTGGTAGCTCCTGTGCTCACTGGCCCTGCAGCGTGCGTTCCAGCCGAGGCCGCGGGGGAGCAAGCATCGCCGAGCGCTCCTAAGGCAGCCGCTGGAGAGCAGGCGCCACCGTGCGCTCCTGAGGTGACGGCCTACTCCTCTGCAGGTGGCACGGGAGGCCCGCCTACGGACGCATCTGCCGCCTCCGCCAGGAATGGCTACACGCCGGCCTGCGGCATGTCCCTTCCAGACCTCGGGGTACCCCGCAAGAGGAAAGGGCTCGGGAGCCATCGCGGCGACGCCCCACGGGCCCTAAAAAAGAGGAAGTGTATAGCCGTGGATGAGTAAGTACCTTGCGCTTCTAGATTTTCGCATACCGCATCCTCCTCTGAATTTTGCCCCTCAGGATCCCTTCCGCCGAGGTGGTGAGCCCGCCTGGTGCGCGACCTCCGGAGGCCCCTAGTTTGGCAGCAACGCCAGACATCCCGAGCCAGATGACCACGCGTGAGGTGGTGCCGGCTCACGAGCCGAGGCCACTGCTGGAGGGCCGCAGGCCCACACTCCCGGCGTCCTTCTTCCGGAGCAACCCATGTTGCATGGAGGCTGTGCCGAGGGCTCCTCCACTAGTTCTTGCTGGTGGTTTGGCGATCTGCATGATGGCTCCATCTTCAAGTGGCAGGTCTGGACCACGCCTTGCCCCGTCCGTGGTTCAGGGAGCGGCTGGAGGAGCTGCGGCCTGCAGTCCCCTGCAGGAGGCGGGTGAGTCGTCTTGCGCCCCTTCGGCAGACCGGGGCATGGAGGATGGGCCCGGCCGAGTGCTGGAACTCACACGTGGGCGCAGTGTCATCCGTCATGACCTCCTTCGGGAGGTGACGGGCACGCTAGGCCACCTCGGGGTCGAGCTTGCCGATGTCGACGCACGCCTCGAGGCTGAAGGCCTCCGCCTGGTGCACGAATGGCACCAACTGAAGGTTGCCATCAACCTCGGGCGCTCGCAGCATGAGCGCGCCCGTGCAGAGGTGGAGGAGTCCCTTGCGGATGCTCGGGAGGCTTGTGCTCGCGCCATGGAGGAGGCCCGGGCCGCGGATCGCCGTCGTGTGGCGGCTGAGGAGCGCGGGAAGGAGCTTCAAGCCTCGAATGCCGCCCTTGAGCGGCAAGTCCAGGCGCGTAGAGCCGCCCTTGTAGCACCACCAAGCGGGACCCCCACGGACGAGGTGGGAGTCTGGCCACACGAGGACGCGCTGGCACTTGAGGCATTGGAGCACAGCCTGGAGCGCGTGCGACTGGAGGTGATGGAGCGCCAAGTAGCCGCCGCCGAGGACGTCCTTGCCTCTCGGGAGGCGATGATCCAACAGGAAGTTGACTAGAAGGTAGCGGGGATCCACGAGGCCCTTGTCAAGGAATACCGCCGAAAGCTGGGGCTCTAGGAGGCTCGCTTCCAGCAGTGGCAAACCGAACTACGGGGCAAGGCTGATGCCCTTAAGGTGGAGCTAGCCGTGGCAGAGCGACGTGAGAAAGCCGGCGAGGAGGCCCGGGCCACCGCTGAGGCCGAGTTGTCCTCACTTCATCATCACGTCGCAGGTGTTACGTCCCTCGTGGATAGAGCCTCGGACGAGGCGGGCCACCGCCAAACGTTGCAGCGTGAGCATTCCTTGATGTTTGAGGACCTCAGGGTTAGGGCCAACCGGGCCCTGGACACCATCTGTGGCGAGAGTATCTCCCGCCCGTATGAAGCCGATGATGTTGTCTACCTCCGCTTCTTCACCCAGTTTATGACCTGCCTCGATGGCGAGGCCGCGAGGACACGCCAGCTCGTCGAAGAGAAGAGTCGAGACCTTCTTGGGCGCGTGTTCTCGCGTGTCTTCAGCTACCTCTTTAGCCGCGATCCCGACTTCGACTTCAATGCCGCAATAGCCCCCGTGCCCGGAATAACCCAAGGTGACCTGGCGAGCTGGGTGGACGATCATGTGGATGACCTGATCACGGAATTTGCCCTTGCCGACGATGTGGCTGTGCTCACAGCCGAAGAGGGTGGAGCCGATGGTGATGTCGATGACAGCGACGGCGGCGGTAGCGCGTCTTGCTAGGCTTGTATTCCCCTGTTTGCCTGCCAAAATTTTGGGTATGGCCCTACGGGGCGTGAAAGTATTTTTTGGAGGGGGCCCCCTATAATGCATGAAACAATGATATGCCTTCTAAATTAATTTCGAAAACGTGTCATCATGAGCCAGAGGGCTCCTGACCAGAGTGGTTGCTGTGGCTTAGCTTTTGTGTTCACGGCCTTGGACGGGTTCTTGTATCGCAAAGACGCGTTTCTCCTGAGACGGGCCCTCCGGAGCCCCTAGTCCGCGGGATCTTAGGAGGGACTTATGAGGGCTTAGGGCCTCCCGGTGCGCCTCTGCCAGGCGTCGAGTTTTGCAGGAGTGCGGGGGGAAGCACCCGCCGCTGAGTGCCTCTAAGGCCCAGGGCTGAATGCCGGGCATGGTGCCTGCCTACTGGCTCGCTCTAGAGCGCCGCGCGAGGAGCCAAGCACCAAACCTTTGGCAGGGTGTGCCCACGTGCGGACCCATGGCAGTTATATGCTTGGCCTCGAGGGGGCCCTGATGCCGCTCGGGCTAGCCCAGATGCGCACGCCACACCCAGCCCCCACTCGCAAGGCGCTCGAGGGGAGAGCAGCAGGCGGAAACCGTGCCTCCCAAAACACAAATCGAAGGAAAAGGCAACACTTCAAGTCGAAAAAATTCCCTCCTTTTATTTTAGTAAGTGCAAGAAGTTTTGAATTTCATTCCAAAGACAACAAATCGGGTTACAAAAAAGGGCAACAAAGACAGCCGCGTCCGGCGTCTACACTGGTCTTCTAGTCTTCCCCCAGCGCGGAGCATGGGGCCTCCACTGGGTGTGGGCATAGCCATTGGGGGGCAGTGTGGACTGCCAGCGTAGAGCATGGTGCTTCCACTTTGACGTGGGTGGGAGCCACCGTGAGGATTAGGGGCAGCACTCAGGAGACTCCGGGGCATGTATAGCCCCACTCATTATTACGTGAGAGTGTCACGGGCGGAGATCTTGAGAGGCGCTCCTTGCCACCGGGCTGGAACCCCGCGCCACACATACCTTGGCCACCGTTGGGGTGTCCGGAAACTAGGACAGGACCAAGGGGCGAGGGCTACACGGGGCGGTGGCGAGGGGCCTTGGGTCTCCCTCCGAGGGGAGGGCTCACCGACGCCTCTCCCAGGAGAAGACCCACTTCTGGATGGCACACGCCACCGTAGTGGTGGCGCCACGCGCCCACGACACAGGGAGGAGCCTTAGCGCCGGGCCCCCGCTGCGTACGGGGCGTGTCCCTACGCAACCTCCTAGCGCGCCCCGCCAGCCCAGGGTGAGGCCATCCCCCGGAGGTGCACCATCTTGGCACGATCTACCTGCGATCCAAGGTTAGCGCGGCATGTCCCAAAGGTATTGGTTGTAACTGATAGCCGTTGTTGCGGGAGGCGTCGTCGAGGCGTTGGGTCGGCCCATAGAGGGTTCCGACCCTGCGTGGCCATGGCGACTCCGCCGTCCAAGCCGATGAGGGGAACGCACATGGGCTTCTCCTCTGCCCATACGATGGACCAATCGGTGGCGGCATGGAGGCTCCGGGGGCCATCGTCCCGAGGCCAGCCCCTAGTTCCTCTGCTCTGTCGCCCATCATCCTCGGTACCCGGTCGTGCTGGCCAGGGGGCGGTCCCTCGGCGCGGCTCCAGGAGGGGTCACCTACCCCATCGCGTGCCAGGCCGCCCCTGTGAGACCCTCCGGACCCCCTTCGAAGAGGCAGGCAGACGTGGCGGGGGCGAGCACGAATGCTGGGCATCGCCTGTGATGTGGGCAGGATGCAGAAAGGCGCTGCGCCCTCACAGGCGGCGTCAAGCAACTCGGCGACCCGCTCAAGCAAGGCGTCGTGGCCGCCTTCCGCCAACCTGCATCGCAGTAACTCGCGCGCCATGATGAGTGCGGCTCGCATGTTCGCTTGTTCCCGGCGAGCGCACAGGGTTGATGCCATGGCATAGCCAGAAGACCACGCGGTGGCATGATTGCGGCGCCACACGGGAGAGGGTGGGTGTGGCCTGTATCGCTGATGGTCGGCTGTGCCGGCGGCTGTGCTGGCCGCGAGGGGTGCGGGGTGGCGAGCTTTGTCGCCAGGGAACACTGCCTGGGCAGGGCAAGCAGCCCAATGCTCAGCGCGAGCTCGGGGATCCTCCGCCATGGGCGCGACGAGGCGAGGGCGGGATGCGATCGACGAAGAGGCCGATTTTCGACACGACCCTACTTGGCGCGCCAAATGTTGGATTCAGGGCTCCGTTGACCCAAGGAAAGGTTCGAACTCTGGGGTGTGTGCGAAGAACTCAACCTATCCGGCCAACCGAATACACTACCCAACAGCCTAGCTCGAAGAACAGGGAAGAAGAAGGACATGGCAGTTTACCCAGGTTCGGGCCACCTTGTGGTGTAATACCCTACTCCTGCTTTGCGGTGGATTTGCCTCACGAGGGGCTGAGGAGGAACTACTACAAAGGATGAACAAGCTCGCGAGGCTTGCTCTGGTGGGGATGTGAGCTTAGGGTCCGATCCCCCCCTTTCTATGGTGGTGGCTAACCTATATAGTGGCCTTGATCCTCTTCCCCCAAAACGAAGGCGGGAAGGGATCCCACAACGACCAATTTTGAAAGGGGATAAGTAGTACATCTTATCCTGATGAAAGGTGGTCTTCGCCTGCAAAGCCTCTGGTTGTGACGCTGCGGTGGGCTCGGTGATGACATCCGTCCTGTCGTCCTGGCGGTCCTGGTCTTGTTGCACGGGAATGGAAACCTTGGCTGATTCCTCGGGACCCTGCGCCTGTGCTTGCCTCCTGTCGGTGTACTAAGTATTGGGCCACTAGTACCCTGTACTTGTGCATGGGCAGTTGTAGTCATCCTCGCGGCAAGGCTTGCCAAGAATAGTTCGAGGTCGGTTCAAGCCACCAAAGAATTCATCAAGTCAGAGATCTGAGGATCAGCAGATAAGAAGAGCTGGAATCCGAAGGCCAGCTTCCCCGGCAAGATCTTGCTGGGGTGGCCTGCGGAGCCCGGCAAGGCTTGGCGCCCGGCAAGGCTTGGCGCCCGGCAAGGCTAGGTGCCCGGCAAGCTTCGGCGCCCGGCAAGGTTTTGTCGCTTTGCCATTACTCCAGCACAGCGACAAACCTGACATTCTGGGTCCTTCTTTGGACGCGTGGCGACGCGCCAGAGGAAGAGAGCTTAAGCGGTGCTGATGGGATGGCCCCTTTTTCCATCCCCAAGAAAGTGAGGACACCTAAACGGACACCTCACGGTGCATTAAATGCACTTGTCCTAATCCGTCAGGGGTTAGGTATGATACCCTGTAGCTACTTTACACCTCAATGTATGTACATTTTGCCACTGTGGTGACCCCTTTGAGCATATAAAAGGAGGCCCAAGGCAACTGCTACAGAGGAGGAGAACTTCTGGCCCATTCTGCATGCGTAGCTGCTCTTTGAACATACTGTTCACAGCGAGTGCTCCTGAAGGCTGGGCTCAAGAACATTAATAAGAACACAAAGCAGGAGTAGGGTTTTACGCTGATCAGCGGCCCGAACCTGGGTAAAAACCTCACGCGTCGATCATTGGTTCTACTCTTTGCGTATACCTCTCCCCCCGCCGAATCGTAAAGGGGTCCCTCGGGATACCATAGGTGCTCCTGTCGGTGTACTAAGTATTGGGCCACTAGTACCCCGTACTTGTGCACGGGCAATTGTAGTCATCCTCGCGGCAATGCTTGCTGGGAACAGTTCGAGGTCGGTTCAAGCCACCAAAGAAATCATCAAGTCAGAGATCTGAGGATCAGCAGATAAGAAGAGCTGGAATACGAAGGCCAGCTTCCCTGGCAAGATCTTGCCGGGGTGGCCTGCGGAGCCCGGCAAGGCTTGGCGCCCGGCAAGGCTAGGCGTCCGGCAAGGCTTGGTGCCCGGCAAGGCTAGGTGCCCGGCAAGCTTCGGCGCCCGGCAAGGTTTTGTCGCTTTGCCACTACTCCAGCACAGCGACAAACCTGACATTCTGGGTCCTTCTTTGGACGCGTGGCGACGCGCCAGAGGAAGAGAGCTTAAGCGGTGTTGATGGGATGGCCCCTTTTTCCATCCCCAAGAATGTGAGGACACCTAAACGGACACCTCATGGTGCATTAAATGCGCTTGTCCTAATCCATCAGGGGTTAGGTATGATACCCTGTAGCTACTTTACACCTCAATGTATGTACATTTTGCCACTGTGGTGACCCCTTTGAGCATATAAAAGGAGGCCCAAGGCAACTGCTACAGAGGAGGAGAACTTCTGGCCCATTCTGCATGCGTAACTGCTCTTTGAACGTACTGTTCACAGCAAGCGCTCCTGAAGGCTGGGCTCAAGAACATTAATAAGAAACAAAGCAGGAGTAGGGTTTTACGCTGATCAGTGGCCCGAACCTGGGTAAAAACCTCACGCGTCGATCATTGGTTCTGCTCTTTGCGTATACCTCTCCCGCCGCCGAATCGTAAAGGGGTCCCTCGGGATCCCATAGGTGTCATACCCCGACATCTTTGGCGCGCCAGGTAGGGGGACTGAAGGTTGCGTGAACCTGATCTAGTGATCGGCACCTCAGTTTCTTCATCATTTTGCCGCCCAAGAAGAAGAGCGCTGTAACGGCGCAACCGTCCACGTCCGTTTTGCCTACGCCATCGCATACGGGCGACGACGTGGGTGCAGAAGGAAGAGGACTAGATCCCCCACGGCGTTCTGGTGATCCGTGCCAGGCGAGCGGTATCGTTCGCAGTGGCAGTGGTAACCTGCACACCGCTGGATCTAGAGACAGCGCTGTGTTGCCTACGGGTGGCACAACAAACTCCAGAGATCGGAGGGTGCCTGCTGGAGCTCCCGCGCCGGCGCAAGCCTCACGACCTACCCAGGTCGTGCATGACGAGCGACGTCATGGCACTGGTGGTTCAGGGCGTCCCCATGAAAAGATTTCCGCGCATCGATCTCAAGATGCGTGGGACCAGCATGCACACCGAGCTGCTGGCGGAGGTGGCGCGCGGTCGCGTGACCGTGGTGGTGCTCCTTCTAATATGGTTAGGAGTCAGAGCACCTCATGTACCTCGCACCTGTCGCCGCCACCTACACCAGCGGAAGCCTTGGCACGTGCGCAGCTGCTCCTCGATTTTCCTCCTGCCCCGGAGAAGATGGAGGAGTGGCGAGCTACTATCCAGAGCCTTATCGGCTTCACCAACAAAGATGGACCGCAAGAGGCAGGGCCCTCGCAGCAGAGGCCCATCGATCCGGCGCGAGCCGATGTGGAGAAAGCCGGAGGTGGTGCAACCACAGTGCACTCCCCTCCACGGCACCAACGGCGACCGACAACCCAGCAGGTCGACCGCCGTGAAGAAGTTTCCACGGCGTCATCCGATCCACGGATGCGCCGCGATCAGCGTCAAGTTCTCCAGGAACGAGGCAAGGAGGACGCTCGAACTACCATCGAGCGGCGACGGGAAGCGCGCTATCAGTCTGATAAGCGCGCGGGGCTAGCTATCGACGAGCCTGCGCCAGGGGACGTAGGAGACTTGCCTTATGAGGTAGGGACTCCAACGTTTAGCCGTGAGCTACGGCAAGTCCGGCGGCCCAATTCCCGAACTTTCAAGCTAGAGGTCCCGGAGAAATATGACGGTAAGACCCATCCCTCGGAATTCCTGAGCATCTACACCATTGTGGTGCAGGCTGCCGGGGGCCGAGATGACAAGATACTTGCCAACTACTTCCCGTTGGTGCTCAAACCCAACGTCAGGTCGTGGTTGATGCATTTGCCGGAGAATTCTATTTCTTCCTGGTCAGATCTGTGCCATCAGTTTGTTGGCGCCTTTGTCGGAGGCCACCAAGCTCCTGGCCAAGAGAGTGATTTGCATATCATCCCTCAGAAGGAGGGCGAGTCTCTGCGCAAGTTTAACCAGAGATTTAGCCGGGTGCAGTACAATATTCCTGACGTTCACCCTGCCACTGTCGTTAGCGCATTTCACCAGAACGTGCGTAACCGGAAAACAAGGTCAGGAGTATTGCCGAGCTTTACGCTCTAGCTGATAAATGCGCTCGAGCTGAAGAGGGGAGGAAACTCCCTGGCGAGGCTGTTGGCGCGGGGGGCGAATCAGAAGATGAAGATGCCGCGGCCCCATCAAGGAAAGGCCGGCGGCGGAACAGGAAACGCGGAGGCAAGGCCGTGCTTGCTGTCGAGGAGTCCGACAACCCCGGCGCCGCCAAGAAGGCCAAGGTTGGTGACCCCGGCAAGGATCTTGCCGGGTGCCCTTCCTGTCAGGCCTTGGCGGCTGCCGACAAGTCGGAGAACTCTGGCAAGCAGTATTGCAAGATCCATCGCACCAAGGGCCACGATCTCCAGAACTACCGGTAAGTTGAACAGCTTGTCGAGAAACAGAGGGCCGAATACGAGAGGCGAGATAAGGAGAAGGCCCAAGATGGTGCTGACGGATCCGGCAAGTAGCGCGGTGGCCGATGGGGTCGCCGCGGCAAGGCCAAGCAACAGAAAGACAGGCCCGCTCGGGGTCGGGACAAAGAAGAGGATGATGATGAAGAGGATGATGAATCCAGTGAGCAAGAATTCCAGAAGGCTACGGAGGCCATGTGTATCGATGGAGGTGACTCGCTACATTCTTCCCACCGTCAACTTAAACAGTGGGTGCGGGAAGTCAATGCAGCAGAGCCATCTCCAGATGCATGTAGGCCCCTGAAGTGGTCTAGCACGCCTATCATTTTTGACACCGAGGATCACCCTTATCGCACAACTGCGGTCGGGTGCTTGCCATTGTTGGTCTCGCCAACGATTCGCAACCTTAAGGTGACGAAAATGTTAGTTGACGGTGGGGCCGGCCTAAACTTGATCTCACCAGATGTGCTCAAAAAGCTCCAAATTCCCGACGAAGACCTCGAAGAAACGGGCACGTTTCAAGGGGTCCATCCGGGAAGAACCTAGCCTAAGGGCAAGATCACGCTACCGGTAACATTTGGTAGCGAGCTCAACTTCAGGACTGAGAAGGTGGTGTTTGATGTCACCAAGATCCCCATGTCATATAATGGGATCCTTGGTAGGCCAGCACTGGCTAAGTTCATGCGGCATCACACTACGCGTACAATGTTCTGAAGATGCCTGAGCCGTTGGGCGTCATCACTATCCATTCCGATAAGAAAGATGCGCTCATCTGTGCCGACCAACTTTACCGGGAAGCAGTTGTAGCACCTGCCATCAAGGCACCTGCTCCTGCCGCTGGAACTCCCGGGGGGAAGAAGAAGACCGGCAAGAACCTTGGCGCGAACTCCGGCAAGCGCACCTCTTCGGAGTGTTGCGCTTCCGTTGAGGATGCAGCAGAGAGTTCCACCGGCAAGAACAAGAAGTCCAAGGCTGCTCCGCCGAAGACCAAGAAGGTGCCCGTCAGAGAGGACGGAATGGGGGGAACTTTCACCATAAGTTCCACCCTAGATGACAAATAGGAAAGCGCGCTCGTTGCTTTCCTGCGGGCGAATGTCGACGTGTTTGCATGGCAACCGTCTGACATCCCTGGTGTTCCCAGGAAGGTAATTGAGCACCATCTTGCTGTCTGTCCTCATGCGCGGCCCGTCAAGCAAAAGGTCAGGAAGCAAGCCTTGGAGCGGCAAGAGTTCATTGCCGAAGAAATCAGAAAGCTGGAGGCGGTAGGATTGGTCAAGGGAGTGCTTCATCCAACCTGGTTGGCCAATCCGGTTGTAGTTCGGAAAGCGAATGGGAAATGGAGGCTTTGTATCGATTATACAGATATCAATAAAGCTTGCCCAAAAGATCCCTTTCCCTTGCCGCGCATCGACCAGATTGTGGATGCCACCGCTGGTTGTGATCTCCTGTCCTTCCTTGATGCCTATTCAGGGTATCATCAGATTTTTATGGCAAAAGAAGATGAAGAGAAGACCGCATTTATCACCCCATGTGGTACGTATTGTTTTATACGAATGCCTTTCGGGTTGAAAAGTGCCGGTTCGACATTTGCGAGAGCAATCCAAATTGGTTTTGAGCCTCAACTCCAAAGAAATATGGAGGCGTATATGGATGATATAGTGGTCAAAACCAAAGACAAAGCGACACTCATTCAAGATTTAGAAGAAACATTTGCAAATCTGTGCAAGATCAACTTGAAGCTCAATCCTGAGAAGTGCGTGTTCGGTGTTCCTTCCGGCAAGCTCCTCGGATTTTTTGTATCTTGCCGGGGAATCGAAGCGAACCCCGACAAGATCAAAGCTATTGAGCAAATTGAAGCGCCGAGACACGTCAAAGATGTGCGTCGTCTTGCCGGCTGTGATGCTGCTCTAAGCAGGTTTATTTCCAAATCTGCTGAGCGCGCCCTACCCTTTTTCAAAATTTTGAAGAAGGCAGGTCCGATGAAATGGACTCCAGAGGCGGAGGCTGTGCTGCAAGATTTGAAGAAATACCTTTCCTCTCCGCCGACGCTAGTCGCGCCTAAACCACAAGAGCCGTTGCTACTGTATCTGGCAGCAACAAATCAAGTGGTTAGTGCTGCGCTAGTGGCGTAGAGAGAGGCTGATGAAGAAGCAACACCAGCGGCAGCACCGCCAGGTGGCGCGGCAAGATCTTCCCCGGCAAGGGTTGATCCCGGCAAGATAGGATCTGCGCAGGCAGAAGAACCAGTGCAGAAGAAGAAGGTGGTGTAGCGCCCAGTTTATTTTGTTAGCTCTCTTTTACAAGGAGCTAGGTCAAGATATTCTGGTGTGCAGAAGTGTCAGGACCCCGATTCCAAGTCACATCGATCTAGCCGGTAACACCTCATATCACTTTGCGGCCTCACGCACGGTATTCCCACGGGTGTCGCCTTACCTTGGCCCGGGACCGTTTGCGCCTTTTGGCTCACGTATATGATAGTGTCGCTAGCATCCATATGACAGAGAACCCGGGCCGACATGACTAGTCGTGAACCCAAAGTGGCACTAACTTACGGGGACAGGCATACATGACCCAGCAACGAACGTGTCGGTCATCAGCGAGTGAATTCGGGCTATAGCAACTGGGCTAGCAGGACTCCGGGAATCCGATCTGTAGCAGGCTAACAGGACTCCGAAAGACACCGCGTGACGTTTCCCCGAAGGGACAGACACAGGATCGAGGAAGGACACATGCCGGCCAGTCTAAGTGTTCCGGAGCAGTAGCAAGCTAACAGGACTCCGGTAAACCGGGCTGTAGCGGACTACCAAGGCTCAGTGGAAGCACCAGACTACATTTCCCCATAAGAGAGGCTACCAAGGATAAACAACTAGGTTGTCGGATCCCACACATACCAAGCATTTCAATCATACACACAATATGCTGGATATGGGCAAATACAACATGGCATCACAACAAGACTCTACGACTCAGAGTATTTATTCATTAGGCTCCGAGGAGCCAAGTATTACAAACATGGGTCTCATGACCCAACATTCAGAGCATACAAGTCAAAGCACATGCGGAAGCCTATCATGTCTGAGTACAGACATCTACAAATGAAAAAGGCTGAGAAGCCCGACTATCTACCAGATCTTGCCGAGGGCACAAGATCATAGCTGAGGTAACAAGCTAAACGTCGAAGTCCACATGGAACTAATAGCGAGACTGAAGTCTCTCTGCAAAACATAAAATAGGCAAACGTGAGTACAAATGTACCCAGCAAGACTTACATCAGAACTATCTACAAATGCATCGGTATCAACAAAGAGGGTGGTGGAGTTTAACTGCAGCAAGCCAGCTTTGACTCAGTGGCTATCCTGAACTACGAATGCTGGTAACTCTTTTGAGGTGGCGCACACGAGTCCACATATTCACCATTCAATACACCACTATGGATCCGCTCCCGTCTACCTACGAGAACGCCATCCATAGCACTCACGCTTATCTTGCGAGTTTTAGAGTATCCACTTCGAGTTATCTATGAACCGTATAGGCAACCAAGTAGTCCTTTATCGCGGACGCAGCTATTTGAATAGTTTTATACCCTGCAGGGGTGTACTTCTTCACACACGCTTTCACCACTTATCGCCGCTACACGACATGTACGCGGCAACCTTCAAGCGGAAGCCCAGCGAGGGTGTCGGCCACGACCTGACTAACACACGAGTCTCTAGTCCTGGTTTATCGCCTATTCGGGTGCCATCCGCAAGGAAATCCGGCCGGGGTGTCCTCAACGGCCCCAAACGATGTGTGCAGGGTTCCTGAGACACCAAACGGGCGACCCAGTACACCGTGCCACGTGCCTACCGCATCACAGCCCACCCCTAAGGTCAGCGCTGCGCACGGCCTCCAGCAACTACAAACACCAGAAACTACTTGCAACTCCTGGACAGAGGACGGGGTGGTTAATAAGTCGAGAGAGTCAATTAAGGATCCCAATGTGTGGTAGTAGCTGAATCTTAAATCACGCATACAGATCTCAGTTCTTAAGGACGGCCTCAATGAAACAACCCACCATGTACTCCTACATGGCCTCTCATCGATACCTTTACCAAATCGTGTTCACACACTTAGCTCTCAGCAGTAGGACATGTTCACAACTTTCCAATTCATCCCGATGAATCAGACCTGACACAACTCTAAGCGATAGCAGGCATGACAAACAAGCATGAATGAGTAGGCACATCAGGGCTCAAACAACTCCTACACATGCTAGTGGGTTTCATCTATTTACTGTGTCAATGACAGGTCATGCAGAGGAAAGGGGTTCAACTACCGCAGCATGTAACAGTTGAATCGTTGTTATCCTAATGCAGTAAAAGAGAGCAGAAGCGAGAAGATGGGTTTGTATCGAAATGATCAATGGGGTTGCTTGCCTGGCACTTCTGAAGATAGTATAGTTCTTCATCGGTGTCATCGATCACATCATCGGTAGGTCATCTACTGAGAGGGGACAATTACCGGCAAACAAGGAAGAACACAATCAATGCAATGCAACAATATGATGCATGATCATAACATGGCAATATGTTGTGGTTTGAGCTAATGCAACTAGAAACCAGATTGAATGAAGTTGGTTTGAACCAAGGGTTCAAATTCAAACTCCATATGTGCTTAGTTAAATGCCAATTATGCAAATTGCCATATACAGCAACCTTAGGTTGTTCAAACATCCATGCAAAATGGTACAGATGGAAAGATTGGATTTTCCTGATCCAAAAACATATATAAATCATTTGATTTGGAGCTACGGTTGAATTACTATGAATTTTAGAAGTTTTGAGCATTTTCTAGAATTTCCTGAATTATTAAAACTAGAAAATGATTAACTGCGTCAGCACTACGTCACTGTGACGTCAGCAGGGTCAACGGGGCCGCCCAGGTCAAACCTGAGGCTGGGGCCCACATGTCAGTGTCTAACTAACTAACCTAAGTTAATTAGTACTAATCTAATTCTAAACCAGATTAGTTAAGGCCCTGTGCACACACGTCAGTGACCCAGGGGGGTCAAATCCCTGGTCAAACTGGGCTGACTCGCCGGTGTTTAGCCGCCGGTGAGGCCAGACAAGGCGGGGCGGTGCGGGTTTTGTGCTCCGGCGACCAAATGGACGGCGGAGGGCATCTACGTGTAGCTGGAAGCGAGCCGCGTCGCGTCGTGGTGGTGGTGGTTGAGCTCAAGGTCGCCAGAAACGACGCCGGCGACGAGCTTTGCGGCTGCCGGAGTTCGGGCGAGCTCGGGCTTGTCGCTAGGGGGCACGGCGAGGTGCGTGAAGTGGTGCTGCGGGCTCCTGGGATGCGGTGAAGACGATGGCGTGCTCGGAATCGAGCCAACATGGTTGTGGCCACAACGGCGATGTGCAGAGATGGCGGCGGGTGCGGCCGAGCTCGGTGCAGTTGATGCAGGGCTCGAGAGAGAGAACGGAAAAGATGGGGAGGTAGCTGAGCTCACGGCGGTCACGACGGAGCAGTTGGCGAGATCAGGGGCGAGCCGGAGCAAGCGGGGCGGCGAAATGGATCTCCGACGACGGGCGTTGAAGACGAGGTCGGTGCGGTGGCTTTAGGGTGAACGAGCGCTCGGGGCTCGGTCTGCTCGACGGAGAGGACGGTGGCGGAGCTGCTGGACAGGGTGGGGCGACAAAGAGGCGACGGTGGCCGCGGTTACGTCGGCGGTGCGGCTACGGCTGCGTCAGCCATGGTGGGGAGAGAGCGAGAGAGAGAGCAGGGGGGAGAGTGAGGTGTCCAGGGGCTCGGGGCGGCACCGAGGAGGCCCTTTGAGGCGTCGAGGTGGCCTGGAGGTACGCAGGCAGGCAGGGTGGTGGCGTGGCGAGCTCGGGTGCGGCGCCGTGTCCCTCCTCTGCCTACTGGCAGAGGTGGGTGATGACTGGCACGGGCCAGGTGGGCTAGCCCAGTGCAGGTAAGTGGCCTCTGGCCTTTCTCTCTCTCTCTTTTCTGTTTTCTGTTTTTCTATTTTTCTGCAGGTTTGTGACTTTTCTAAAAATACCTAGGCATTTCCAAAAATCACCAAACTGCTCATGCCCACTGTATAGAGTATATCCAACATGGAACATTTCAGTTTGGGATTATTTGGACATTTAAAATATTTAATAGCATTTAAATGTCCAAATGCAAATAACATAAGATTTATTTCAGTGACCCAATGATGTCCTAGAAAATTGTGCACCATTTTTGTCAGAGGTTCTAGACCAAGGCAAAGATGATGAACATTTTCGAAGGGCATTTCAGGTTCATTGAAAAGGATTTTAGTAAACCCTAGTTGGTTTAAGTGGTGCTGGGGGTTTCTGTCATCCCCATTTCAACTTCATTTGAAATTAAACATGATGCACACATGAAACTGGCCTAGCCAGAACTAGGGATGTGACAACTCACCCCCACTAAACAGGAATCTCGTCCCGAGATTCAAGCGTAGGGTAAGATGAAGGGGGGGGGGAAGCAGACTAACACAATCTTCACGATCCAGATTGCACTTCATAACTACGTTGATTCGATCACCATCTTTGTCTCGATGTCTTGCTCCGAGAACTCCAACCAACATGACAACGAGAGGAAAGGAAAAAATTCTTGAAGGATCGATCTCCTCGAAGATCGAACAACTCAGGATCAAATCACGGAATGAGACATAGCAACATCTCTCGAGCTGAGACACGAAGCATACATCTAGAGGGATGGAGTGAAACAGATGACGGAGGTTCACTAGGTAGACAACAATTCCACACTTAAGAAGGTGGTGAACGGTTGTCAACGTAGCAAGGAGTTGAGTTGCCATGATACCATAACGAGATACCTTAGAGGAGGTGGCTCATAGAGTTATTTCCTTAAGTGGCAAAAAGAATTACTTTTGATACAGAGATCAATAAAATTCTCTAAACCAGCCTAAGGCAATCACAATCGAACATTTGAAGGAGTTCCAGAGAATGACATAGTCGAATCTAGGATGAATGATGTGGACTACCTTGCTGAAGACAACACAAGGGATGATTTTGCTTATCATCGGAAATGGGTGGAATCCGTGGTAGAACTACCTTGAAGATGATCCTGATCAGTAATTGCTGAGAAGGGTAATCCATAGTAGGATGGTACAATGGCGGTGCAAGCTGGAACAAAATGCAAATGCTGGGAATGATTCTTAGTAACTGGGGAGAAGCTCAACAGTAGAGAGTGATTCCATTGTTGGAATGGTTATAGCATAACCGAAGAAAACTGGGAGCAAATCCCAATTAATGCCAACGATAAACCCAATGTTTGCACGTGCTCTCAAGAACTTGAGCATTTCCATATTCATCAAGGTCTTACCAATATCCGTGTCAAGGATCCCGGCAACACAACATACTACCCTGATGAATAGTGATGGACAATGCAGATGCAAAGGAAGATAACACCTTCTCAGATTTCACCTTAGCAAGGCCAAGGAAACAAAATCTGATGATCGACCGAGAGACATTTAGCACTCGGCTTCTAATGTTCTCCTTGATGTGCTAGCATAACCCATTTATTGATATGGTTTGGTATCTAGAACATCAAGTAAAAGGGTCAGACTTCGGGAGCTCAAGAATCCATAAGGAATAACTACGGAAATAAATCCTGCGAGATCCTTATGGGGAGGTGGCCAACTTCCTCAATCAAGATACTACAATGATAGGTCTTCCGGCTGGGTGTGTTAGCCAAGACATCCACTTTACCGAGTTACAGAGAGACCGATATTATAGTTCTTGAGAAACGTTCCAACCATCATATCTGCCTGAGATTCAGATCTGGTTGGTGTCAGGATATTCCAGACTCATCATGTCTGAAAGGAAGGATTGCAACACAAATCGGCGAGATGACGTTGCAAGATTCTCAGGAAATGGACTACGGTAGTAAGCTCCAAAACATGAGCTGGTTCTGCTACACACATGTGAACACGCTGTCTCAGACAAGCATGACCACGTGGTAGTCTTATAATAAAACGCTACCGAGTTCAGGTGGGGAACCATCATCGAGGATATTGAAGTCCTTGCATAAGCCCCCGGTCTTAGAAAGGAACTTCTTCTCCTTAAACAAATCAATCAGTGGCTTGGTGTGCTACGGAATACATATGGAGTGGAGGTAATTAATCTACCAAACCATGGTATACTTTGCACATGCATGACTGGCTTGGAATGATTCCAGAGGAAGCATAACAAACTTTTCTCAAATTCACTGCGGCAACTTGCATCGAATGCACATGAATTAGAGGAAGTCACTTCTTTCATCCAAACATATGCTCCATGAGCTAGCATGAAGAAATGCTTTCAAAAGTTTCCAACACTAACTTAATGTTCAACAAAGTTATGGAGAAGATAAGTATGTTGTTGATGGGCTCAACAACATTTCATCCAGGTTTCCATAAAAATGGAATTCCACAATTATGTGAACAAGGTGATAGCATTGGTCAGACCAAAAGATGTAATGATGTATGCTCGAGGGATCAACCACGAGTAAGACAACATTATGAACATCGTTGGTACTGATTTGATTTGGTGATGGCCCATACACAAATCAAAGTTTTGATAAGACAATAGGTCCAACAACTCATCACGAGGACCAATCGATGAAGATATCATCTTTCTTCAACACACACAGATATACCCCTTGAAATGAACTAAGCTAGGCAAGCTTTTATCTTCCAACTCTCCAAGTTGTTATTTAGCTTAACCAACTAGCTCAGGGTATCTGACACAGATTCTTGGAGAAGGGTTGGTTACAAGAAGCCAACTTGATCACGAGCTCAACATAACAGTCAGGGGACAACCTGGTGATAGTTCCGAGAAGATAATCGGAAAATCATGAACCACCGATATGTTATTAAGCTCGAGAACAATCTTGCTTTCGAGGCAAGATGACATGATCAAATAAGCAAGGATTAACAAAATCCTAACTCATTGATCGAAGAGTGCACCAGAAATAAGGACTAGGTCGCACGATAAATCTTAGGATGATGATTCAATAACCAACACACTAAGGATGAGAATATTGTCCTTTAACTACCAAGCAACGCAGTTGCTAGGAGTATTGCTTTCACACATCACGATTCCCTTGTCGGTATTCCGGTTGCAACAACACAGAGACTGAGGAATGAAGAACTATGACGAGAAGTATCACTTCGTCAAGAATTCATAAGAGGTTGTGCAATTTTCATGACATTCTTGACATAAGATGGTAATACTTCAGGGTAGAACAAAATCAAAAGCTGGATTGGCATTTTGATCTGCGGAGCACAACTATTTTGACCCAATCCGGGATATGGATGAGGTACTGGAGTTTGTTTCTCCTAGTCATTCCGGAATAGAACGGCTTGACGGACTACAAGAATAATAGGCATCGATGAACACGAATGCACACATACCCTTGACTATCAAATGATAGACGGAGGCCAGAATACAACTAAAGAGGGACAACTCCAAGGAACATAAACTTTCTGAGTTGTGGATGCATAGATTAGTATGTCGGGCAAAGCTCAACATTTCTTCCGGATAACCCATGCAGAAAGGTAGGACTGGCAGATTCACAATGTAGAATGGAGAACTCATCAAGAGCACTCTGGTTGTGATCTTTTGGTTCAAAGAACTTCTGTCTTAATGGTTCATGGTATTTGGAAGAAGGAAATACCACGGACCTCAAGGACTATCGCAAAGGTTACTAATATCCTAAAGGAACTAGCAAACGCTATCAGCAGGAGGTAAGTAGAGTGAATCTTGGGCTCAAGAACCCAGAATAGAATGCCTACTAACTAAATGGCATCACGGGATGCTTTCGGGAATAATGGCCAGAATCATCACACGGAGGATACAAAGCATTGCTAGATTACTGAGTGGTTCTCTAACACACCTAGGGTCATAACAATAGCTCCAACATATATGTCGAGGCAACAGAGTACCTCAACTCACTGATTGGTGTGGTTAAACTGGCCCAAAGAAACATCGGGAACGGAAAGAAGCGATTTGCAAATGCATCAGAATATTTAGAAACCTGGGATGACTCGGACAGCATAACGGCTGTAAATGCTCAAAAGATTTGAGACATCCTGCAATTGGTGGCATAACCACTTAGCAACACAATATCAAGGTTCTGAGATCAACTAGCAACACACAAAAGTAGTAGGAACAGAACAGAGGCTTGAAACCAACAATCCTATAAGTTACTACGGATTAGTAACACGTGATCCTGATAGAAAGATGAGAAGCCTAGTTCTTAAACCCCGTAGTAAAGAAGAGGTTGACTCAGATCAGAAAGGCATAAGGTAAAGGAGTAAAAAGAGCCTTACGTTCCCTTCCACAATCAATTCCCTTATATAACTAAAGCATTTCTAGACTCAATTTCGACCAGTTTGGCTTGGTAATCCTACAAGCAGTCAGGTTCTGATACCAAAGCTGTCAGGACCCCGATTCCAAGTCACATCGATCTAGCCGGTAACACCTCATATCACTTTGCAGCCTCACGCACGCTATTCCCACGGGTGTCGTCTTACCTTGGCCCGGGACCGTTTGCGCCTTTTGGCTCACGTATATGATAGTGTCGCTAGCATCCATATGACAGAGAACCCGGGCCGACATGACTAGTCGTGAAACCAAAGTGGCACTAACTTACGGGGACAGTCATACATGACCCAGCAACGAACGTGTCGGTCATCAGCGAGTGAATTCGGGCTGTAGCAACTGGGCTAGCAGGACTCCGGGAATCCGGGCTGTAGCAGGCTAACAGGACTCTGAAAGACACCGCGTGACGTTTCCCCGAAGGGACAGACACAGGATCGAGGAAGGACACATGCCGGCTAGTCTAAGTGTTCCGGAGCAGTAGCAAGCTAACAGGACTCCGGTAAACCGGGCTGTAGCGGACTACCAAGGCTCAGTGGAAGCACCAGACTACATTTCCCCATAAGAGAGGCTACCAAGGATAAACAACTAGGTTGTCGGATCCCACACATACCAAGCATTTCAATCATACACACAATATGCTGGATATGGGCAAATACAACATGGCATCACAACAAGACTCTACGACTCAGAGTATTTATTCATTAGGCTCCGAGGAGCCAAGTATTACAAACATGGGTCTCATGACCCAACATTCAGAGCATACAAGTCAAAGCACATGCGGAAGCCTATCATGTCTGAGTACAGACATCTACAAATGAAAAAGGCTGAGAAGCCCGACTATCTACCAGATCTTGCCGAGGGCACAAGATTGTAGCTGAGGTAACAACCTAAACGTCGAAGTCCACGTGGAACTAATAGCGAGATTGAAGTCTCTCTGCAAAACATAAAATAGGCAAACGTGAGTACAAATGTACCCAGCAAGACTTACATCAAAACTATCTACAAATGCATCGGTATCAACAAAGAGGGTGGTGGAGTTTAACTGCAGCAAGCCAGCTTTGACTCAGTGGCTATCCTGAACTACGAATGCTGGTAACTCTTTTGAGGTGGCGCACACAAGTCCACATATTCACCATTCAATACACCACTATGGATCCGCTCCCGTCTACCTTCGAGAACGCCATCCATAGCACTCACGCTTATCTTGCGAGTTTTAGAGTATCCACTTCGAGTTATCTATGAAGTGAACAGGCAACCAAGTAGTCCTTTATCGAGGACGCGGCTATTCGAATAGTTTTATACCCTGCAGGGGTGTACTTCTTCACACACGCTTTCACCACTTATCGCCGCTACACGACATGTACGCGGCAACCTTCAAGCGGAAGCCCAGCGAGGGTGTCGGCCACGACCTGACTAAACACACACGAGTCTCTAGTCCAGGTTTATCGCCTATTCGGGTTCCATCCGCAAGGAAATCCGGCCGGGGTGTCCTCAACGGCCCCAAACGATGTGTGCAGGGTTCGCGAGACACCAAACGGGCGACCCGGTACACCGTGCCACATGCCTACCGCATCACAGCCCACCCCTAAGATCAGCGCTGCGCACGGCCTCCAGCAACTACAAACACCAGAAACTACTTGCAACTCCTGGACAAAGGACGGGGTGGTTAATAAGTCGATAGATTCAATTAAGGATCCCAATGTGTGGTAGTAGCTGAATCTTAAATCACGCATACAGATCTCAGTTCTTAAGGACGGCCTCAATGAAACAACCCACCATGTACTCCTACATGGCCTCTCATCGATACCTTTACCAAATCGTGTTCACACACTTAGCTCTCAGCAGTAGGACATGTTCACAACTTTCCAATTCATTCCGATGAATCAGACCTGACACAACTCTAAGCGATAGCAGGCATGACAAACAAGCATGAATGAGTAGGCACATCAGGGCTCAAACAACTCCTACTCATGCTAGTGGGTTTCATCTATTTACTGTGGCAATGACAGGTCATGCAGAGGAAAGGGGTTCAACTACCACAGCATGTACCAGTTGAATCGTTGTTATCCTAATGCAGTAAAAGAGAGCAGAAGCGAGAAGATGGGTTTGTATCGAAATGATCAATGGGGTTGCTTGCCTGGCACTTCTGAAGATAGTATAGTTCTTCATCGGTGTCATCGATCACATCATCGGTAGGTCATCTACTGAGAGGGGACAATTACCGGCAAACAAGGAAGAACACAATCAATGCAATGCAACAATATGATGCATGATCATAACATGGTAATATGTTGTGGTTTGAGCTAATGCAACTAGAAACCAGATTGAATGAAGTTGGTTTGAACCAAGGGTTCAAATTCAAACTCCATATGTGCTTAGTTAAATGCCAATTATGCAAATTGCCATATACAGCAACCTTAGGTTGTTCAAACATGCATGCAAATGGTACAGATGGAAAGATTCGATTTTCCTGATCCAAAAACATATATAAATCATTTGATTTGGAGCTACGGTTGAATTACTATGAATTTTAGAAGTTTTGAGCATTTTCTGGAATTTCCTGAATTATTAAAACCAGAAAATGATTAACTGCGTCAGCACTACGTCACTGTGACGTCAGCAGGGTCAACGGGGCCGCCCAGGTCAAACCTGACGCTGGGGCCCACATGTCAGTGTCTAACTAACTAACCTAAGTTAATTAGTACTAATCTAATTCTAAACCAGATTAGTTAAGGCCCTGGGCCCACACGTCAGTGACCCAGGGGGGTCAAATCCCTGGTCAAACTAGGCTGACTCGCCGGCGTTTAGCCGCCGGCGAGGCCAGACGCGGCGGGGTGGTCCGGGTTTTGTGCTCCGGCGACCAAATGGACGGCGGAAGGCATCTACGTGTAGCTGGAAGCGAGCCGCGTCACGTGGTGGTGGTGGTTGAGCTCAAGGTCGCCGGAAACAACGCCGGCGACGAGCTTTGCGGCTGCCGGAGTTCGGGCGAGCTCGGGCTTGTCGCTAGGGGGCACGGCGAGGTGCGTGAAGTGGTGCTGCGGGCTCCTGGGGATGCGGTGAAGACGATGGCGTGCTCGGAATCGAGCCAACGTGGCTGTGGCCACGATGGCGACGTGCAGAGGCGGCGGCGGGTGTGGCCGAGCTCGGTGCAGTCGATGCAGGGCTCGATAGCGAGAACGGAAAAGATGGGGAGGTAGCTGAGCTCACGGCGGTCACGACGGAGCAGTCGGCGAGATTGGGGGCGAGCCGGAGCAAGCGGGGCGGCGAAATGGATCTACGACGATGGGCGTTGAAGACGAGGTCGGTGCGGTGGCTTCAGGGCGAACGAGCGCTCGGGGCTCGGTCTGCTCGACGGAGAGGACGGTGGCGGAGCTGCTGGACAGGGTGGGGCGATGAGGAGGCGACGGTGGCCGTGGTTATATCGGCGGTACGCCTACGGCTGCGTCGGCCATGGTGGGGAGAGAGCGAGAGAGAGAGCAGGGGGAAGAGTGAGGTGTCCAGGGGCTCGGGGCGGCACCGAGGAGGTCGTTCGAGGCGTCGAGGTGGCCTGGAGGTACGCAGGCAGGCATGGTGGTGGCGTGGCGAGCTCGGGCGCGGCGCCGTGTCCCTCCTCTGCCTACTGGCAGAGGTGGGTGATGACTGGCACGGGCCAGGTGGGCCGGCCCAATGCAGGTAAGTGGCCTCTGGCCTTTCTCTCCATCTCTTTTCTGTTTTCTGTTTTTCTATTTTTCTGCAGGTTTGTGACTTTTCTAAAAATACCTAGGCATTTCCAAAAATCACCAAACTGCTCATGCCCACTGTATAGAGTATATCCAACATGGAACATTTCAGTTTGGGATTATTTGGACATTTAAAATATTTAATAGCATTTAAATGTCCAAATGCAAATAACATAAGATTTAATTTAGTGACCCAATGATGTCCTAGAAAATTGTGCACCATTTTTGTCAGAGGTTCTAGACCAAGGCAAAGATGATGAACATTTTAGAAGGGCATTTCAGGTTCATTGAAAAGGATTTTAGTAAACCCTAGTTGGTTTAAGTGGTGCTGAGGGTTTCTGTCATCCCCATTTCAACTTCATTTGAAATTAAACATGATGCACACATGAAACTGGCCTAGCCAGAACTAGGGATGTGACAAGAAGTTACTTTTCGGCCTTCTTATGGCCTCGAGGAAGCTGCGCCATTATTTTCAAGCACATGAAATCACCGTCATCACTCGCTTTCCGTTGCAACGGATTTTGCAAAATCCAGAAGCAACCGGCAAGATCGTCGAGTGGGCGTTGGACTTGTCCTGCTTTGGCCTCAAGTTTGAAAGCACTTCGACGATCCAGAGCAGGGCCTTGGCGGAGTTCATTGCCGAATGGACCCCAACGCCGGACGAAGAGGTTCAGGAAACAACTCTCCCCGGCAAGGAAATCGATCAGCAATGGGCTATGTACTTTGATGGGGCTTTCTCGCTGCAAGGCGCCGGTGCTGGCGTGCTACTTGTCGCACCCACCGGAGAGCACCTCAAGTACATAGTACAAATGCATTTTCCCCGGGAGAGTTCGACCAACAACACTGCAGAATACGAGGGTTTGCTTGCCGGTCTCAGGATCGCGGCAGACCTTGGTATCAAAAAGCTCGTCATCAAAGGCAATTCACAGCTTGTCGTCAGGCAAGTTAACAAGAGTTATCAAAGTCCATTGATGCAAGCCTACGTGGATGAAGTGTGGAAAATGGAAGAGCGCTTTGACGGTCTGCAAATGGAGCACGTTCCTTGTGCCGAGAACAGTGTTGCTGACGACCTGTCAAAGCGTGCCGCCCTCAAGTTGCGTGTGGAACCAGGAACTTTTGTGCTCCAATTGACTCAACCATCCGTGGCGCCATCAATGCGGCAAGAAAAGAGAAGAAAGTTGAACTCTGGCCAGTACTTCCCGGCAGAGCTCCCCGGAGCCGCCGGCAAGGAAGTTGCCGGGATCAACATGCCTGCCGGGGAACAACAGGCTCCGGCTGGGCCTCAGGCCCTTGCTGTCGAGACAAACGTTCCCCTGGCAGAGGAGATGCCTTTAGTCCTAGCTGTCGAGCCTCAGGCTCCAGCATGGGCGCAGCACATTGTCCATTTCCTTCAGACAGGAGAACTCCCGGAGGAACAGGAAGAAGCAGAAAGAGTAGCCCGTCGGACTGTTATGTACAAGTTCGTCGATGACGTCCTGTACAGAAAGAGACCAAATGGTGTGAAATTGAAGTGCATTCCTCGGGAGGATGGACTAGAGCTGTTGGCAGAGATACATGGAGGCATATGTGGCTCTCACATAGGGTCAAGAGCGCTTGCCGGGAAAGCATTCCGGCAAGGTTTCTTTTGGCCCACCGCTCTCCAGGATGCAACTGCACTAGTCACCAAGTGTGAAGCGTGCCAGTTTCATTCGAAGAAATCACATCAGCCAGCTCAAGCTCTTCAGACGATCCCTCTCTCCTGGCCATTTTCGGTCTGGGGGTTCGACATACTGGGCCCTTTCCCCCGTTCTACCGGGGGCTTTGAGTACTTGTACGTTGCTATCGACAAGTTCACAAAGTGGCCGGAGGTGGAAGCAGTGAGGAAGGTGACAGCACAATCAGCCGTCAAGTTCTTTAAGGGAATTGTTTGCCGTTTTGGTGTGCCCAGCAGGATCATCACCGACAACGGCACGCAGTTCACAAGTCGCACCTTCATGCAGTACGTCCAAGACCTTGGCGGCAAGATTTGTTTTGCCTCTGTTGCTCACCCGAGAAGCAACGGCCAAGCGGAGAGGGCCAATGCTGAAGTGCTGCGCGGTCTCAAGACCAGAACCTTTGACAGACTGAGAAAGTGCGGAAGATGCTAGATTGATGAGTTGCCGGCGGTTCTTTGCTCAATCAGAACGACACCAAATCGAGCCACCGGCCAGACACCATTCGCTCTGGTTTACGGAGCGGAAGCAGTTCTCCCAAATGGAACTCATATACGGATCACCTCGAGTGCTCGCTTATGATGAGCTTGAGCAAGAGCAACTGCGGCAAGATGACGCTGTGCTCCTTGAGGAGAATCGTCTTCAGGCTATTGTGCGAGCTGCACGCTAGCAGCAAGCTTTGCGCCGCTACCATAGCCGCAAAGTTCATGCCCGAAGCCTTGAGGAAGACGACCTTGTTCTTTGGCGGATTCAGTCCGCCAAGAATTCAAACAAGTTGACGCCAAAGTGGGAAGGCCCTTATCGGGTAGTACGAGTCACCAGGCCCGGCGCTGTCCGCCTGGAGACCGAAGATGGCGTTCCAGTGAGCAATTCCTGGAATATCGAACATCTTCGCAAATTCTACCCATAAGGAGCGGTTGCCGGGGGCCCCCGGCAACCACCCTTTTGTACAAGTCTTGCCGTTAAGGCATGTGATCCTTTGTATAAAGCCAGGCGCAGACCCTGAGCGCAGATGAATAAATTTAAGTGTTGTACATTCCCTTATTGATTCCCATGTTCATATTTATATATGCATGTTTGTCTAAGATGTTGTATGACACCTACTCCCGGTAAGTTCTAACGAACCGCCAAGGTTTCATGTCTTTATTTTCTCTTCTTTCTTTTTAAAAGACAGAAGGATTCCTCACGTGCACATTTGCCGGGGGAGGAAGGGAGATATGAATATCAATTGGCGACGTTCGGAATCGACGCTTGCCGGAGGAAGGACAAAGACAGAAAGCTAAGTCCTAAAAACTCAGAGCAAGTTTTTCTTTTATTACAAAGTTATTTCCTTGGACGATTCCGACTCTTGTATGGAAAATCTGCACGCGAAGGAACCCTTGTTGTAATCGGTCGCGCCCTTATTTTGTTTCGAGCCCGCTCAACAATTTAAGTGGCTGCACTGAGAACGCCAAGGAGTCTTGCCGGCCGCTGCGCCTCCAGCGGGCTGCTGAAGTCCCGCACCAAGCGCTCGCGGCAGGTTGCGCGCCGGCAAGTTTTTCAGTAAGCGTAGGGTGAACTCCGTACCTAAAGGAATCAGACAAGGAAAATAGCAAGCATGAACCTAAACATAGGCGAGTTATATTACATTCATGGGTTACCACAATTCTAACTTGAGACTTAATTGTCTTTTACATGGAATGACGACGGCAAGGAAAGGGGGAGCACTCAATCCCTGCGCTGGCCTTCGATCCTTCTGATGGAGTCCACCTTCTCAAGGATAGGCGCGATGCATTCTTCAAGCGCCTCAACATTTGCTTCCCTTGGCAGATGGCCGAGCGCGTTGGAGAGGTCGATGCCAGGATTGCTGTGCACCACTTTGATAAGCACCTTGCGGAGGATGGCCCGGCAAAGCCAGCGAGTCTCGTTGGCCAATTGGGTCGCCCGGCTAGACTGGAGCACCCTCAAGGCGTTGATGATGCTTTCAAAGAACATCGTCAACCTGGCACTTGGAGATATTCTTTCCTCGGAAGAATACTCGAAGTTCGACAGGCCCATGGTTGACAGTTCTGCCATAAGCTTCTCCGCGGTGGCGATGAGACATCCAGTCCAGATCTCCACTCCTTTTTCATAATCAGCTTGGGCGGCGGCGGCGCTCTTGAGCAGGTTCCTCTCTCCTTGGAGATCCTTGAGTAGAGCCTTCTCACGGGCCCTGCCGGCCTCGAGAGACTTCTGCAGCGTGGTCAGCTTCAGCTCCAGTACCGCAATGTTATCAGCCGCAGAGGAGAGCTGCTTGGTTTTGTCGGACAGGGCAACTTGCATCTTCGCCAAGGAGTGAAGGGTTTTTTCCCTGTCACCCTGGAGCGTCGAGACCTCCTTGCCGTGCTCTTCGAGATCTGTTTCCAGCCTCTTCACCTTGTCGCTCAGCTCGCTCTTGGCGGCCTCTGCAGCTTCGGCAGCATCGACGGCCTCCTTGAGCTTGCAGCGTGACTTGCAGTCAGAGCTTCGAGCGCCTCCTTATGTTTTTGCTCCAGCTCCTAGGTCCACCGCGCGACAAGATTCTCGATATCTTCATCTTTGCTGCGAAGCTTGGCGGCGAGCGCCTACTCACATGCGGTGAGATCCTCCTCATGAGCATCAAGAGCAACGCGGCGCCCCGTCAGGAGGGCATCTTCGGCAGCAATCCTTTGAGTAGCTTCATCATGCGCCTTCTCCATATCGGATTGCTTTAGGAGGATCTCTGTCCACTGCTGGCTCACTTGTTCCCGGCTGGCAACCAACTCTTGAAGGGCCTCGGCATGCCAGACTTGCATTTGTTCGACGCGCCTTTGAAAATCTGCTTCGGCCGCCTCGACAACTGCCATTCTGGAGTCCGCCTTATCTTTCCGGGCGCGGTGGAGAGCCTAGAGCTTACGGAAATTCTCGGCCATGGCCTGAAGGAGCTGATCCTCTTCAGATTTGCCGCTGCTAGTGCTGGGGTCGTCAACAACTTCGAGCCCGGCAGCAGCGATGATTTCTTCAAAATCTTCTCCTTCGGCTGGTGCCCCAGTGCTTGCCGTCCCCGGCAAGTTGACGAATAGGTTCTCGCCAACCTTGAGGTATTTGCTAGATGAGGGGCCTTCGGATGTTGACGGTTGGTCTTCAGCGACCGCCTCACCAGTGGCAGGGGGCTCCGTGGCCGGTGCAGTGCCTGGCGCTCCTGCGGCAGGAATGCCGTCAGTACGGTCATCGTCCTCCGTGTCACCCCCTTCAGCAGGTTCCTTGGCGGGTTCCTCTTGTGCAGTCTTGGCGGCCTCCCCGTCAAGAGCACCACCAGCCTCGATAGTGTCATCTTTGGTGGCCTCGCTGGCAGCGATCCTGTCTGCTTCGGCAGAGGCGTCCCTGGCGGTCTCCTCGATGACAACATCGACGTCCATGCGTTCCATCACAGGGAACTCTGAAGGACGAAGGAAGAAAATAGAATAAGACCGAGATTGAAGTTTGAAGCGACTAAAGGCAGAGAGATAAGGGAAAGAGTAACAAGCACTCTGAGGCAATCGAGTACCTACGTCGAGCTGTTGGGAGGTGGCCTCGCCCCTCCCGGCAACTTCGATTGCCGGGGGCGGGTTGCCGGGGTCCGTGCTTGCCGGCTCCTCCTCAATTAAGATGGGCTCGTTGGTAGGATCTCTTGCCGGGGACGTGCTTGTGGGCGGCGTGGTCGATAGAGGTGGCACGACGGGGATGTCTTCCAACAACTCCCCTTATTGTCGTTCTTCTCCTGCAAGCCCAAGAATATCAGCGGAAAGAATGGAAGCCTCAGCACCCGCCAGTGAAAAAAGAATAGTGAACTTACGCTGGGGGCTGTGCTGGGGGCTGCGTTGAGGACTGGGCTCCGGGCTGACGACAATTGTTTCTGGCACGCTCGTGGAGCCTGCCGGGGGCTCGTCGCCCGTAGAAGTCTTTGACCTCTTCGCCATCCTCTCCAGCAATGTTTCTGTGTCACTTCAGAGACAATACGAGCAAGTTAGTAAGATCGATCCAAGATTGAAATATAAAAGCTGTGGCGAAGTACTCACTCTTCTTCCTCTCGCTCCGGACTAAAGCCGGAAATGTCGAAATCGACCTCCGCTACAATGTCTGAGTGGGGAGGCGGAGGAGGGGTCCTAGGCCGCTTGGCTGTGGCAGGCGTCGGGGCAGCTTCCGTTGCGGTAGTATGAGACACCCCTGCCGCCCCAGCAGTGGCCGCTGGTGTGGGTCTCGCGCGCCGCGCAGGTTGTTGACGAGCCCCTTGCCGCGGTCCAGTCTTGCCGGCCACTTTCTTGCCAGGAGCCTCGCTGCTCGAAGAAGGTTGGCTTGCCGGGATGCCAAACGCAGCCTTCCGAAGAACATGCTTCGTCTTCTTCGGGGCTGGGAGCTCTTCTTGGCTTTCTTCGTCGGCCTTGTCCTCGCCGGACGAGCTCTCAGCGGCTGTGCCGCTCTGTTCCCCGGCAGCTCTCTCCTTCCCGGCAGGTTTTATCTCCACGACTACCTCTGTGTCGCTGGCTTCCCATTCTGTGAAGCCAACGCTGCCGGCTTCCGCGGCAAGATTTGCCTCCTCCACCCTAGTAGCAATGTAAGCTACTTCTTGATTGGTGGT
Source organism: Thinopyrum elongatum (assembly GCA_011799875.1). Lineage (NCBI taxonomy): Eukaryota > Viridiplantae > Streptophyta > Magnoliopsida > Poales > Poaceae > Thinopyrum > Thinopyrum elongatum. The sequence continues at coordinate 197,008,940 of CM022301.1, read as the reverse complement.
GGCTCGGATGAAATCTGCCTCTTGCCGGACGGGTCTCTCCGTCAAGTTGTCAAAAAACTTCTGTGCTTCCTCCTCGGTTGGCTCGGCCCAGGTCGGGTCAAGACCGTGGGCGTTGAACATCGGCATGAAGGCGATGATTGACCCCAAGGCGGAGTTGTTGCACAAAGGGACGATCCTTGCCGGCAGCCGATGCTTGTCTTCACGCTGGAATAGTTTCTGACGGAGAGCGCCAAGCTGCATAGTGGTCAGATTATTGTTTAGCCCGGGGCGCAATCTCATGATATCTGCCGCTTTTTTGTATTCCCAAGCTGGCCTTCCCCTGTTCTGCAAGGGGGCGATGCGGCGGCGGAGAAAGTCGAAGCCGATCATCTCCATTGTCAACCCGGCAGCCTTCAGGCGAAGGATTCTAGTGGTGGCGATTGTGAGCCTCTCATCCTCCACGGCGAGATCGCTCCAGTCCTTGCCGCGGACCACCTTCTGTTGCCGGGGAAGACAAAACGGATGGGGATCTGCTTCCTTGACCCAGCACCATTCAGCCCGCCATTCGTCCCACTTCTCGCGGTAAACTCCTTCTGGATATATCTCCTTATTCCAAGCCCTTGGAATCCAGGCGATAGAACCAGAGAGGGCCTCTCCTTTTTGGATACGGGGGAAGAAGTAATGGTGAAAAAGAGCAGAGTTGGGAATCACGCCGGCAAAATTTTCACAGGGATGGGCAAAGATGGACATGCACAGAACGGCATTCGGCATGAAATCGAGAAGGTGAAAGCCGTATGTGTACATGATATCATTGAAGAAATTGGAAAAGTGGGGACAGAGCCCGCAATAGAAATATGCAGCAAAGAAAGGGTATCTGTCCGATCCACTTTTGGAACAAGCACCTGGAATTACGCGTGTGGCGGAGTGAGCTTGCGTCTCCTTCGCCCACATGCACTGGTACCACCCCTTCAGAGCTTCAGCGTCGAGCGATGGGGGGAAGACAACATACTTCTTCCGCATCTTCACCAGTTCGCTCTCAGGGACGTTGGCTTTCGCTTCCTTGCCCTTGCCTTTGCTGGCCTTGGGCGGCATGGCGGCTGTGAGGGCGGAAGTCGGGGGTGGAGCGAGCGTGGAAGCGGCGTGCGGAAGAGGAAAAAGCTTCGCTCTGAGCTCGAGAAGAGGAAGGCGATGGCGATGGCCAGATTGAGAAGAAGAGGGGGGTAAATAGGCTTGTGCCTCTGCGGCTTCTCCTTTTTATGGGGAAGTAGCGGGGCCGCCTCTTTTATTCCCCAATGTGAATGCGCCTCTATAGGCGCGTTGCAGTTGCAGCCTTTGGGGCACGCTTCCCACGTCACGCGCTCGATGCGTGTAGTGGGGGGCACAGTAAAACGAGATATTTACGAGCTATTAATCCTCTGCCACGCGTGCCCGTGCACTGTTTGGGCCTAGCCCAACAACGCCTCGCACTCGTGTATGGCCTAGGCCCGTGGGCTCCTATCGGTGTACTAAGTATTGGGCCACTAGTACCCCGTACTTGTGCACGGGCAGTTGTAGTCATCCTCGTGGCAAGGCTTGCCGGGAACAGTTCGAGGTCGGTTCAAGCCACCAAAGAAATCTTCAAGTAAGAGATCTGAGGATCAGCAGATAAGAAGAGCTGGAATCCGAAGGCCATGGCCAGCTTCCCCGGCAAGATCTTGCCGGGGTGGCCTGCGGAGCCCGGCAAGGCTTGGCGCCCGGCAAGGCTAGGCGTCCGACAAGGCTTGGCGCTCGGCAAGGCTAGGTGCCCGGCAAGCTTCGGCGCCCGGCAAGGTTTTGTCGCTTTGCCACTACTCCAGCACAGCGACAAACCTGACATTCTGGGTCCTTCTTTGGACGCGTGGCGACGCGCCAGAGGAAGAGAGCTTAAGCGGTGCTGATGGGATGGCCCCTTTTTCCATCCCCAAGAAAGTGAGGACACCTAAACGGACACCTCGCGGTGCATTAAATGCGCTTGTCCTAATCTGTCAGGGGTTAGGTATGATACCCTGTAGCTACTTTACACCTCAATGTATGTACATTTTGCCACTATGGTGACCCCTTTGAGCATATAAAAGGAGGCCCAAGGCAACTGCTACAGAGGAGGAGAACTTCTGGCCCATTCTGCATGCGTAGCTGCTCTTTAAATATACTGTTCACAGCGAGCGCTCCTGAAGGCTGGGCTCAAGAACATTAATAAGAACACAAAGCAGGAGTAGGGTTTTACGCTGATCAGCAGCCCGAACCTGGGTAAAAACCTCACGCGTCAATCATTGGTTCTACTCTTTGCGTATACCTCTCCCCCTGCCAAATCGTAAAGGGGTCCCTCGGGATCCCATAGGTGTCGTACCCCGATACCTCCTTAGCACCAAAGAGGAAACCTTCTGCTCTGCGCCCGCTGGCGCCCGCCTGGCCTTGATCGTCATGGCTTGCATCACTTCCATCTCATGAGATGGGTACTTGCATAGAAATCTCCGCTCCTTAGGAGCCAGCCTAGGGAGGCCGCTCCCTCCGGAGGTCTTGGCATCGCTCGCCTCGCGAGGCTTGGCCCCTCGTGAGGGTCTTGTCTTGAAGGAGTTGTAGATGGACCGTACCATTCC